>OY998179.1:136412355-137012355 GCA_963921935.1 Galeruca laticollis | reverse complement strand
AGATGACATTGACCACCCGAAAGCATATTTGCAACAATCTAGCTCAAAGGAAATCAGTGATTGTGAAGAGTTTGGAAACATCTCATCGGGAAACGAAGAGAAAGAAGAAAAAGGAGAAGAAGTAGAAGAAGAAGAAGTAGAAAAGGAAATAAATAGACACTTCTAGCAGAATTTGTATCGACAACCCTCTTCTTCTATTTCTGGTGGATCTTTGAGAGATCAAATGAGACATAAACTACCTTTGCCAGAGAATGTGACCGTCGAGGAGTCTTAGACAGAGCAGCAGCTTCTCTTTCATCCGGTCTTCTCCAGGACCTTGGCCTTGTCAATGAAATGGATACCAGTAAAGTTATTGATACAAATAAAGTTCGTAGAGAACGTTAGAAACACAAGGGAGAACTACAAGAAAATATAGCAGCAACAGTGCAAGGTCTCTATTTCGACGGACGAAAAGATAATACTAGAACACAAACTAGGAAAGGCGATAATTATTACGGTAGTACTGTCAAAGAAGAACATATTTCTTTAATACAACGTTGGGCATTTGGCTGTTCCATCTGGATCTGCGACTAACATTAGAAATGAAATATTAACCTTTTTCAACGGTAAAGGAATATCAACTGATTCACTGATTGCAGTCGGATGCGGTGGAACGGTCGTTAATACTGGTACAAAAGCAGGTGTACTAACTCTTCCAGAAGCCCAGCTGAGTCGTCCCCTTCAATGGTTTATTTGTATGTTACATCTTAACGAACTGCCTCCACGTCATCTTTTGGTTCAGCTTGATCGCGTAACTCAGGGACCTAAAGCATTTTCTTGTCAATAAGTTCGAGAAGATCGAGGCAAATCCATTTCCAGATGTAGATCGGAATATTTTGAGTACAGATCACCGATATTTGTTGTATGGAAGCTGTGTCCTCAGGAGAATGCTGTCAAGATTTAGCTGCTATTCAATCTGTACCGGTGGTGCATTCTAGATGGCTGACGATTGCAAACCGAATCCATCATCTTTATGTGGCAACTGAAAAGCCTTCCGAGAACTTGGTACATTTGGTTATTTATATTATGAAAGTATATGGCCCAATATGGTTTATTATCAAAGTATAGCTATTGTGCATCGAAGGTCCTAAACACCTATGGAAGTTGATCGTAAACTCAAAATATACGCCGGATTGGCTTAGGAAAACAGTTGACGTTGTTATTCAAAGAAATGGATTTTTTGCACACATGGAGAATTTGCTCCTAGCTATCTTGTATCACGATAGAGTTACTATTTGAAGATTAGCTGTCTGTAGAGTAATTTCGGCTAGACAGATGAATCGAAATTCTTCTGTCAGAAATTTTCGTCTAACCAAAATAAATATATAAGCTAACGATTACAAATATTTAATTAATTGGGCTGAAATAAACGAACGATTAGATCCTTCAGTTTTAAAAGACATCTTGGATGAAGACTAAGAAAGATTTGTATCAGATGAGAAAATCTTAACAAAATTGTAAAATTGGTAACCGAGGCTGCTCCGCTTGTTTGTGGACAAGGAAGAAGAGACGGATTCATAAGATCTAGGCTTGAGTCAAGTACCATAATGAAATATTTTAATACAAAAGCAGAGTTAAGATTCAAATGATTATTTCAAGTTTTATTCTAGTATTTGTTCTTAACATATTCGTATTTAGTTTATTATATCAGCTAGAATAATTATTTTTTCGTTCATTTTCATATTATTGTAACAAACTTAGTAAAATAGGAAAATTTAAAAACTCTATTTTAATTTGGAGCACCTAAAAAATGCTCATACATGCCTAAGTTTTTATCAAGGTGCTTTTTAGACGTGACTAAAACTTTCTCTAATAGGGCAAAAAAAAATTATATTCTTTAGATGTGGGCGGGGGCACATCAAGAATTAATAAAAAAATATTTTGTTTCTTTAAAAACACGCATAAATGGGGGCTTAGCAACTTTTGCCGATCGGGCCGATAGCAATAAAAAACTTTTATAATTTCACTATATTTTTCGATCCACCCTATTATACATTAGGACGACACCACACTGGAGAACAGAATCCGTTTTCTCTGACAAATATTACCTTTAAGCCTGAAAAACAGTTCTCTGTACGAAAAGTTTGCCATTTGTGGACTTGTCTTATAATCACAGATGATAGGGTTGGTGGATTTAATTTTGAGTTAAACAATAATCAAAATAACATATCAAGAAATTTCCAATCGTGAGAGAAAACAGGTTGGCTAATTTTGTATACAGACATAATAGACAGAAAAAATAAACAATTCTCCTTTGATGAAACTTTGCAACGTTACCACAAATTCCATTGTTAAAATCTGATGTGTAATGTTGTATTTGTCAATAATTTTATTATTTACAACGAAATGGTAGAGTAACTATTCTATTAGAAGTATTAATTCATATACTTTTAAATATTGATGTAGTCACATTTTTAAATGAAACTAACTGTTCCTAGATAATTCTACAATATATTGAAAATATGGTGAAAATTCTAAAAAATTTGACAATTGTTTCGATATTGTCATTCTCAGTAATATGAGTAGATTCCACACAGTAAGTGTCCAAACAGTAAATTTTATTAATGTAATAGAGTAAAACCGAATATTCAGTGGAGTGAATGTTATCATGGAAATTTGAAACGGCTTATAAATGGTTAGGTTGAAACGCTTTGAAAATAAGATCCAAGTTTTCATATTCCTAACAAGTTAGAGTGTTTGTGTTTGATTCGGTTGATGAAAGTGATACGCAAATAATTTATATAGTAGTGTATTTGACCCTCTATCCCATATATTGGTAGATTAATTTCTTAGTTTAGTTCCTAATTGAATGAAAACGGACATTTCAATTGAGAGATGGTTCTAATGTTTCGTCTGAACTTTGCCTTTTATTTGAAAATATCACAGAATAAAATATTTAAGTAGTCCTTGGACTATGGTTGAGATTTTTTTCTTCGTTTAGCTTCACTTTCGTACAATAATAAATCTGTGTGAGTTATGGAAAACAATGTATATGTAGAGTAGACATCTTATTTTGACCATTGTTAGCCAAATGGATTATGGTCCTAATCCAAATCTAATAACTTGTTTTATTCGAATGTTTTGATGATACATTCTGAAATAAAGATGCAGTATCTCTCAATGGCATCCTCTTGCAATGATTATTTGAAACGAGCAAAATATTACTATCGTCCTTCCATTTAGAGGCAAATATAGAAAAAACTTGCGTTAGTGTTAATGTTTGTATGAAATTAGAATATATGTGGAAAACAAAATATAAATTTTGTAGCTAATACTGTTGTTGCTCTGATGGTACTATTTCAAATCATTTTTCTAGTTAATTTTTGTCAGGTTAGCGATCGTTCTCATCAGCTTCATAATTTTTTTCCACTTTTAGTTTTCGTCCTAATTTCTAAACATGACGTCAGAAAAATATATAGTTTTAGTATTTTGTTAATTGAGTTATTTACTGAAAAGAATATTGTTGGTATGAATATTCTATAATTGAGTATTAGACAGAAAGATAGAATTAGGAAAAGTCTCATTTGAAGTGAAATGTTGTTTTATGACTCCGAAGGAATTGAATGATGCTCTCAACTATATTGTCGCGGATACATCCACCTTAGTTCATGTAAAATATAATTATTAAGATAATGTATATCATGTCAACCACAGTGACAATATATCTTATTTTCATGCGTTCAAAAGAATAGTTCTAGAAAAATGAATTGCCAAAGCAACATATTTGATTAAGTATCATAATTTCAAGTTTAAATACTATTACGAACATTTCCTTAGAGAATGATTAGTTTCTTCGCAAGTTTTCTTGGAGAATAGTGCGAGTCGTTATAATGAAAAGTAATATATTAAATGATACAACAAAGGTTCAATAACTATTTCACAGATTTCATTGGGCAACTGACATCAAACAACGATTGCTCATAAATATTCAGACCATACTTTCTTACAAGGTATACTCATATCAGACAACAAAGTATTGATCTATAAGACTATCTTATACCGTGTAGGGATGTACGGTGTCTAACTATGGGATTATCTTACAGACATGTCCAAATGAATTCTGGAGAGTTACCTCCTATGACATACTAGCGAAATACAATTCAATTTGAAGACATTTGTATATCCATACACTGCGAAAAGCCGTCAAATCTGATATTTGTTCAAAATCGTTGTCACTGTTCTCAAAAAGTAGTCACTTGAACTTACTTTTGAAAGCTCACACAGGACAAGATATTGGATAAATTCGTTTCGACAAAAAGGATCCTTGAAGAACAATTTAATATTCACATAGTAGAAAACCGATTCAATTGTAACATTTGCTTGAAATCAATCGTTTTCTCAAATAGATATCAGAAGACACGTATTCGCAGTCTTACAGGAAGAATGTCTTTCAAATTATTCATACGCGCATATAAAGAGAAAAACATTAAGTTGACATCAATGATAAATTCAAAAAGGTACCAACTAACCTATTCTCAAACTGATAATATACCATATTGAATGGTGGAAACTTAATTTGATGCTGGTATAAATTCTAGATCTTTTCTCGGTCGATAACCAAATTCTACCCGTGGATGCATTTACGGCAGATCGACAAGCTAATGCGAATAAGGAGAAATACTGGTCCAAGTCTTTCTTCTCGTGGCTGGAAACTACTTTGGACAGTTATTTACAATGGTCCTGTTCACTCTCTCGACCATTTCATCTAACTGTGGGTGCAATGTTGTTGTCCTGTTCATCTTCATTCCCAGCTTGTTACAAAGTTTCTGGAATACATGGCTCTCGAAATGTCTTCCCTGATTGCTGTGGACTTCCAAGGGCACTCCATATCGAATGATGGATTTTTCGCGCCATTCGAAGGAGACCATGACCTAGGGAAAGGAGTAAACAATATTCGAGATGTGTCTGTCCCTACCTTCTATGAATTTAGGGCGCGTATCAGGTATATGGTAGAGGTTATTTTCCAAGATACCGGTGTCCAGATACTAATTTGCAGCTACAACCCCCCGTTATCAGTATCCGATGAAGTCAGTGCCCTGTTATTTCCATAATATCGGAAAGTGTAGAAATGGGGCCAGTTGCCGATTCAAACATCCAGTCTCGGCTACTCAAAAGTTCCAGGAAGAACTTTCATTTAAGGAGGGGGTAATATTACGCTTTAGCACACTATTGTAGACCCTGTATCCTACTCTATCTAAGCCATGTATGAAAGTTAAAATTATGGCGGATATGCAGGGATTACTTAGAACTGTTTACGATTGTGACTATCTTTTCTAGACATTGTTTTTGTGACCAGTCTTATCTAGAAAATGCCAATTGTTTCTGTGTGAGCCGCAATCTAGAATTATCTAGTAGAAAAGTCACCAATATATAAAGGACGGACCAGGGAGAGTTAGTGGAGTTTATAATTTGATATAGTGAGATAAATAGTAAATACGAGTAAGTGAATATAAATTAGTTTAAGTGAATATACTGTATATATAATTAGTGAATAGTGTAGTGAATGAATAAATTGAGTAAGTAAACCTACCGTGAGTATAAATTTATCCCACCGGTCATATATACGATTTAATAAAAAAGAAAAACATTACAGTAATGTGAGTACAAAATTGTTAAATGTAAAAACAAAAATGTAACCATTAAGGAAGTCTGGTATATATCAACATAAATGTCCAGAATGTAATGCTGTTTCTTTGAGTCAAACCCTTAGAAATGTTGAAATCAGATACAGTGAACACTTACGAGCATACGGATTAGAACAACTAGAAAAATCCCACTACGCTAAACATCTATTTGACACCAAACATTCAATGACACCTAACACAGAACGAGATGTACTGCATGTTTGTGATAAGGAACAAGAACTGGATTTCCTTGAAGAATCAGAAACTAGAAGACACTTAAGAAAGTTACAATATGAAGTCGTCAATGAACAGATGAATATAGGGCGTTCTCCACTTTTAAACTGTCTTCTTAAGTGATAATTGTAAAGATCTGCAGATATTGTTTTTTTGGTTTTCTATATCATTGCCCAGTTATACTTAATTGGGATAAAGATATTCTGGATAAACCCATAGGGCTAATAATATCTAAGCTTCAATATTTGCAATATCATACTTCTCCTTTTTTCCATTACCATATGTCAATCACAAGGTAGGTCATCTCTTGGTCTAGCCAAAAATAATTAAGTATTAAACAACAGGTAGGTATCAAATGAAATGTAACTTCTGTCATTCTGACGATGATATATAATATCGAAACAATTGTCAAATTTCTTAGAATTTTCAACATTTTCTACACTATATTGTCCAATTATCTAGAAACAGTAAGATTCATTTAAAACAGTAAAAACAAACAGGTAGACAATAAACAATAAAATGTTGCGTAAAAAGAAAATTTTGATAGTATTTCATTGAATTGTTGTGTCATAATTGTTTTGTTGAAACCGGAATGTTTTTATGTGATATTGGAAACACAAATTCCAACGAATTGCTGCTCGCTCACACCTATTTAAGCCACGTTCTCCGTATATTCAAGTCACTGATTTGATCGTGTGCTAAAATATATGAGCCATAAACAAATAGTTTGAATAGAGAGTATCATTGACATAAAATAATGTACAAACTATTGTTGCTAATAATCATAAACGTGATGAATATTTAGGTAATATAATATTATTCACAATTCTCAATAGAGAAATGCTTCGATTATGGTTTAAAATTTTATAATGAGATTAGGTTGTACGAATTGTATTATCATTTCAAAAGATATAATTGTTAGATATTTTACTGAAGATGAGAAAATGGATATACTATATGTGAACGCGGAATATATGAACACGTAATTAATCTTTCTTAAAATTGCGCAGTGAGGATCAAAAATCAATGGAGCTCACCTCAATTACTTTCTTCGGGCCCCATATGCTCTGGTGTACAGTGTTCGCCACAATCAAATAATTCTTCTTTCGAAAAATATGGCGACTCGATTTTTTAAAATCACAAAAGTAATAAATTATCACTACTGTTTAAAACAGTGTGTACACGGCGAATATTTACCGGCAAGTCTAGTTTTCGAGTCAATCGTTCCTTCTTTTGCAGGAACTTCTATACTGGTTTCGTTCCATCCTTTCCCTCCAGTGCATTTTACGCGTAGGTTATTAAAAACATGGAGAATTAAAACAATTCGATATTGAAATGGCCATAAGCGTGCTTACTCTACTTTTAATTTAACAATTTTTTTAAACTATGGAAATAAGAATTTCCATTCCTTTGCGGAAAAAACAAGAACACAGCATTGAATTCTTTACAGTATATGCATTCATTCGAAAGTTGACAAGAAGAGAAGATCAGACACATTTTTCATATTATTGTTTATATATAAATCCATTTTTTCTACTCAAAGTTATACCCTCAAATATTATTGATATCTAAAATTCAACCGGTCCTCAGAAATAACCTAGTTGTATTTTTAACGAGAAAATGAACATAACGAGCATAAATGATAAAACTTTATATTTCTCGTTTCACTGTACTCTTCAGTTACCGACATCACAAACGAAATATTAGTTTAGCGTTCTGAAATGATTCATAGAACTCAATAATAACGTACATTTCAAATCTTTAAGTAAACAGTTCAGTTCAAAATTGAATAGATAGTCTGGAGAGAACTTGTTGAAATACAATGTACGCGATTTTCATGGAAATATATATAGTCCAGGCGGTAGAGCAGTGAAAGTAGGGTGTAATGGATGTTGTTTGATAACGCAAAAATTTTTATGCAGAAAGTTGCCGAATATTGTGTACAACAATAATCTATGTTTGCCAACTCCAAGAAGTGCTTGCTAAATGCTGTAGAACAGCAAATGTACCGAAATATCGGAAAATGGCCCATTTTTCGATACATTTGTGTCTAAAACTCTGCCTTAAATAAAAAAATTACTCTTTCTTTTTTGTTTATTTGACGATTTCCTATAAGGTTATGAGAATCGCGAATGGAAAAACTTTAATTTTCCATGGATAATATGCGAAAATTCGTAAAAAAATTTTTCGGTAAGTAAAAATTGATAAATAGTTATCAAGTTTTCATAAAAGTTAGTTAAACATATGACAAATACGCACAAAATTTTTCCTAACGATTGACCGCGTAGTTTTCCACTGCCACAATTATTTATTAACAAATTATAAAAAAATTGATCGCGCGTACCTTGTTTAAACAACGGTGAAAACGGAGCACGCGATTTTTAACAGTTACTTAGTGTCAAAACAAACAATAAGCAATTATAAAAATATCCATTTCACGTTCTAATATTTTTTTAAAAATTTTTCCATTATAAATAAGGACGGTTAGTTATGATAAATAAAGACCATTTGATAAAGAAAATATACTTTTTATCAATATTTATTATAGAAACGTTTAATTAGTTGCATGATTTGATGAACGTTAAACAAAATTATTTATATTGGAAAAAATTTCAAAAAATTGTAACAACTTGTTAAAACGTAAAATGGATATTTTTATAATTTTTCATTGTTTGTTAAAACACTAAGTAACTGTTAAAAATTGCGTGCTTATTTTCCACCGTTGTTTAAACAAGGTGCGCGGGATCAAATTTTTTATAGTGTGTTAATTAATAATTGTGGCAGTGAAAAACTACGCGGTCTATCGATACAAAAATTTTTGTGCGTAATTGTCATATGTTTAACTATCTTTTCTGAAAATTTGATAAATATTTATCAATTTTTACTTACCGAAAAAATTTCACAAAGTATGAAATTGACTGTCTCGACCCTTACTTCGTGGAATATGCTCATATTAGTGTTTTTAAATGAAGTTCAAAGTCTCTAGTTAATTCCACAATATAATACAAGTTATTGAAAATTCTAAAAAATTGACAATTGTATCGATAAATCAATATCATGATATTGATTGATTGATTGAAACTCAAAGTCTCTAGTTAATTCCACAATATAATACAAGTTATTGAAAATTCTAAAAAATTGACAATTGTTTCGATAAATCAATATCATGATATTGATTTATCGAAACAATTGTCAATTTTTTAGAATTTTCAATAACTTGTATTATATTGTGGAATTAACTAGAGACTTTGAGTTTCATTTAAAACACTTCTCAAAGTATGATTTTTTACAAATTTTCGCATATTATTCATGGAAAATTAAAGTTTTTTGATTCGCGATTCTGATAACCTTATAGGAAATCGTCAAATAAGCAAAAAAAAAGGAGTAAATTTTTTTGGATTTAAGGCTTTGTTTCAATGTTTTAGACACAAATGTATCGAAAAATGGGTCATTTTTCGATATTTCGGTACATTTGTTGTTCTACAGCCTTTAGCAAGCACTTTTTGGAGTAGGCAAACATAGATTATTGTTGTACACAATATTCGGCAACGTTCTGCATAAAAATTCTTGCGATATCAAACAACATCAATTTCGATTGCTCTATCGCCTGCACTAATAGTACTTCTCTTCATAGTCGAGAGTTGCTTGAAATCACATTTTTGTTTTGAAAATACACTAGATTTACTCCCAATAAAAAAATTTTACATACAAATACCCGAAGTTTCTTAATCGAATTACCGGCATTTTCAAGTAACGTGGTTAATTTTTTTGTTAGTGGGACCGTCCTCAATTTTGCTGTTAGAATTTAGTGCGATTTTTTAACCAATGTGTTTACATCAGCAGGTCGAATTAATCCACATCAGTAATGCTCTGCGACTTTGATCATTTTGAGTTTTGAATGATATTTCATGTGCTGAATTATGGCGAATGATTGGAAAGGCTTGTGGAGGCTCTGTTTCATCGAATACCCAAGTTTTCGAATTGTACAATGCCTTTAAAGATCGTGGCGATACCGTTGAAGATCCTCGTTCTTGATTAGCTTCGACTTCTTCAATCGTAAATAAATCATAGAAAATGAGCTCGGAAATCGGCAAATGAGTGTTCTATAGATTGAATGTCATCACAACATCTCTCGTGTAACCGCTCGTTTGATTTTGGTCAACCATTTTGAAAATGCGGTGCGTTGTCGCTGACTTATTCCGATTGAAATGAATTTTCTTTATAAACAATAACTAACAAGTTGCTGCGGACATGTTGAATCGTGTTATCTCCAGTCTTTGCGACGGAAGTAAAGGATCTATGCGGGTTCTAGACCATTCCTTATGTAAAATAACATGGGAAATCGCCAAGGTCCATCGTGGTAACTTTTGACTCAATTCGATCTGCGCATGCGTCAATAATTAGGCGCCCGTCTGCAATGTTGTACCGCGTGCGCATCCATCTTGTTGATAACGTCACCCCTTCTCAGTCAGTTGATAATGTGTATAATGGAGTATATAAAAATGAAAAACAATTGAATAAACAAACATTTTATTACATAATATAAAATTGAAAACTATAATAAATCGAAATAATAACTGATATAACAATAATTTTTATTCTTATATGAATTTTTAAGGAGAATTCATTTCATCAATCGAATAGTGCCCCATGGTAAGGTCTGATTAGAATCAGGACTCAACGCTATTTTATCTTGAACAATTGAATGGACTAGATGTTGGACTAGATGTTTCTCGACATGAATTATATTTTGGGAAACGGTTTTCTAGTGTTCCCTAGGAAAAATTCACAATGTTTATTAAGCAGGAGGTGATGCCTTATGACTATTTCAATTCTTTCGAGCGATTCGAAGAAACAAGTTTACCTCCTATCGAGTATTTCTATAATAATCTCGAAGATAAACCATGCTAATGTGAACTATATAGTTGAGCACAACGCGTCTGGAATACGTTTCAATGTCAAACCTTAAGTGAATATGTATATGAAGACAGATATCCTTCTTCTTGCTGACGTTTTTAAGCAGTTTCGTTCAAGTTGTATTGCTACGTATAACATCGAATCCGCACATTATTATACTTTACCTGGATTTACATTTCATGTTATGCTAAAACATACTGGACAAGAATTGGAACTTCTCACTAATGTAGACATGTTTTTGTTTGTTTAGCGTGGGATACGCGGTGGACTTGGTCAAGATTGCGGCAAACGTTGTGCCCGAACCAACAATAAGTATATGTCCACTAATAATCCTTTGAAACCAACAAAATATTTCATGTAGTTTCATGTTAACAATCAGTTTGGATGGACGATGAGTCCAGTGTTACCATATGGAGGATTTGAATGGTGCGATACAAATATTGACGTTACACAGATTGCTGATGATGCTTCTGAGGGGTACATGCTCGAGGTTGATTTGGAGTATCATTCTCATTCACATGATTTGCATAGGGATATCCCATTCTGCTCCGAACATCTAAATCCTAAGACCATGATGCCTACTACAAGATCAAATGAGGAGACTAAGATTATGGATACCCTAACTAATTGAACAAAATATGTTATACATTACCGAGCATTGAAGCAAGCGTTACAGAATGGGCTTGTATTAACAAAAATACATCGAGTGTTAAAATTCAAGCAGAGTTCTTGGTTAAAGTCCTACATTGACTTAAACACCGAGTAACGTGAGAGGGCTAAGAATGAGTTTGAGAAGAAACTATTTAAACTAATGAACAATGTGTTAGGTGAGTATTGATAGTTTTATATAAATATTCCTATACTAATTACTTTTTCAAATTGTTGTAGGTAAGGTAAAGTTGGGTAAAACCATGGAGAACGTGCGCAAGCGCGTTGATATAAAGCTAATTTCTCATTGGAGTTGCCAATATAGTGCTGAATTGTACATAGCTAAGCCTGAGTTTGAAAAGAGTATGATTTTCAGTGAAAACATAATTGCCATCAAATTACGGAAGCTGCAAATACGGTTAAATAAACCAACATATGTAGGAATGGCAATTTTAGATCTGGCTAAAACTACGATCCATTATATTCACCATGAGTACATGGCTAACCGTTTTAGTGAAACTGTACTGTGCTGTATACTAATACCGATAGTCTTATATATGAGAATGGAGATCAAGATCCCTATCAAGTAATGAAGATGGATTGATAGATATATCGACACCACAGGCTATCCTCTTGATAACGTTCACGGAATTCCTCAAGTTCATAAGAAGGTTCTTGGAATGATTAAGGATGAGACCAATGGTATCATAATGACCGATTATATCGGGTTACTGTCTAAATTGTATGCAACGCGGTTACTTACCTCTGAAGATGGTCTAGCGGGAAAACGAAAACGTCTTGTGAATGATGGTTTTGAGAAAGGAGAAAGAGACTGCCCTATTCGAAACGTTGGAATAACTAAGAAAGCTAAAGTGGTAAAATCGTCAGTTGTGAAGACTGTAATCACATTTGAAGATTATGGAGAATGCCTTGTCATTTTCACACAGAAAACAGTTTCCCAAAATATAATTCATGCCGAGAAACATATAGTCCATTCAATTGTTCAAGATAAAATAACGTTGAGTCCTGAGGATGATAAGCGATTTATTGTTCCTGATTCTTAACATGGGGACACTATTCGATTGATGCTAATATGTATGTCGATGCCAGCCATTTGAATTCTCCCTAAAAATTTATATAAGAATACGAATTATGTTTATATTAGTTGTTATTTTGATTTATTACACTTTTCAATTTTATATTATGTAATAAAATGTTTTTTATTTTGATATATTTCCCATTATACACATTATCAAGTGACTGAGAAGGGGTGACGTCATCAATAAGATGGGATCGTCTCATGATTGACGCATGCGCAGATCGAATTGAGTCAAAAATTACCACGATAGACCTTGACGATTTCCCATGTTCTTTTATACAAGGAATGGCCTGGAACCCGCATAGCTCCTCTACAGACGGATCATAACCGGCGACGAGATATGTGTCTTTACATATCAGATGGTATTGCTCCATCTATCATCGAAATGGAAGGCAAAAATGAGCTCAAAAATAAGGGAGATGCAGATCGCTTTCATAACGACAGGCCAGGTAGTCAATAATAAGGAACTTTTTATAACGATAACGCACCATCTCACCCTCCTTGTATTACTCTGTTCGAATATGTTTTGTTCCTTAAACACGAATTGTCGCTTCGGAGAACCCGTTTTGACCTCATCCATAACATAAACAAAAACAGAGGGAGGTGAAAGCCATCCCATAAAGTATCAATAAAAATTTTTTTGAAGATTTGTATAGAAGTTGGTACATATCGTCAAATATTGATAGAGGTCAAAAATTTAACATTTCATTCCAAATTTCTCTGTTCTAAACACCAGTTACTGAGGACACTTCCTTAAATATCCTTATCAATCGTTTGGATAATTTTGTTAATTAAAAAGAGTTTCGTTACAAAATTTGAATATTATCACTGGAACTGTCACTTACGGATTGTATAAATTCAAAATATCTTTAAATGAATTTTGAAGTCAATATTGTTTTGAAGACAAAACTTTTATACTTGTCCAGAGTTGAAATTCATATTTACAGAGCGCTTTCGGTTATATGCTATCATCAGTGCGGTATTTGTCAATACACTAGATTGAGGATTCCAAATTATCCATTGGATGATGGCATATAGCCGAAAGCACTGTGCAATTATGATATTTCGATAAACTCTACACAACAATACAAAAGGTTTTTCTTCAAGGAGTTTTGGGAAAAAATATCTTTGTTTACAATTTTTTAACACAGAGTTTATGATGTCTCGCAGATTTATTTTGTACATTTTGAGTGGAGGTCTTTCCTTCTTGTATCTTGGGATCCAACGTCCAATTCGACTGCGACCAACAACAAAAATTCAGGAAAATGATGGCTACTTCCTTTGAAAGGGAATCATCCTACTTAAAAGTAGAGTGGTTAAATCAAATGCACATTATATTGTTATGTATGACTCTCTAGATTTTGCAGTTTGTTTTCTCCTGAAAAACTCATGAGAAGTAAGGTTTCCGAAATAAGATAATCAATATATTTACTTCTCTTGTGAATAGTTAGCTTTTTTTGAGGAACTAACAATACCATTCTAATAATCATATCACTCCTGATTTCACCACTGGTCCATCTAAACTAGATTGCCAATTGATATCAACTATATAATTACATAGACCTCATTATTGAGAGTTCAATAATGTTTACAAGCAATATTTCAACCAGAAAAACATATCGAACAAGCTATCCATGGCGTTTTCTTCTTCAATTGATTTATCCACGATTGCTTTGGATTTCTCACCACAAAGTGAATTATCATATTCATCCATAACTAATACTGAGAGATTCACTGTTTCCTGTAGACAATTTACATTGCATTTTACTAACAATACATTCTTTCTTTTCTCCCTGCATAATGATTCCTTTCATTTAGAATTGATCAAAGTAAACATTATACGGATACTAAGATATACAGCTTCGCAGCCTTCATCGACGTATTCCAACCTTTCGATAAACTGTGGCACTGCAGATTGTGAACAGAATCACAGAAGCCACTAACCCATTCTCACTATTAACTTCACAAGCCATATCTGACTAACAGTCACTCAACACTGATTCTGGGCAATGAGAAAATTGATCTCCAACATATTCACTCTGGTCTTTCCCAAGGAAGATATTAGAGCCAATTCTGTACCTGTTCCATACAGCAGACTTGCCAACTTCAAGATCTATACGTAGTATTTGATTCTGCTTTGTTAGCATCTCACACTGATCGAAAAATAGCTTTTATCACTCAAGTATACTTTGAACGGTTTTAAAAAAGTGAAATCATATTTTCCGCACTTATACACTCCGGAGGCTGTGAAGTCGTAAGTAACCGGAATTTCTCCAGAAATAACAAAACATGTGGTATATCTGGATTAATAGCACCGGTTCTACTGGCTCTGGTAAGCTGAAAATCGATTGGGTTCATGTATAAGACGCCTTAAATAGTACCTACATCCATTCATGAAATTGGTGACATTTATACATTCCGAAGGATGTATCGTACTAAATACGATAGCCAATTCAAAACTCACTTTAAAAAACTCTTTCTATTTACCACTGTTACAAAACTACACAATAAAACTGGTAGAAATAATATATCTAAAATCAGACTGGTTATAATTAAAATCGATCGTTTGATTTATACAAAAAATATTGCTTCGTTGGCATCGAATGTTCTTTGGATTTTAGCAAACTCAGCGTCCAGGTGTAATAGCAAACTCAGCGTCCAGATGTAATGACTTCGTATACGGGAATTTAGCGTAATCAAGTTTAATGTACTGTAACTTCTCCATCCCCTGACGAAGTTTTGTGAGGGACGAACAAAACTTTGGTGTTCTCTTCGCCTTCTACTGGTTTGGATTTTATTTGGTCCTCTTTCTTGCATCGGTTGTTCTTATGCCTATAACAAAGATAAATTAGGAGAACTGTAACGCCTATATAGATGGGAGTCATCCAGAAATGGTTGTGGATGTGGTTCCATTTTTTGGTGTCTATTGGTTCCATTTGATTTGCTTGCCTTATGAGTTCATGGAGGTCATCTAAGAGCACTTGGTTTATCCTCAGTGGTTTAAATTTTATTGGTTCTTGTATGTTTATTGTTTTAATTTGTGGTAACGTTAATGGTTCGCCCTCAATAGTGGTTTTAGTAATAATAAACATTTGTCTCAGTGTTCTCACAGTTTGGTGGATCAGATACACTCCTTGCAGAACCGTGGAACATTTAGTTGTTATTTTTGTGGGTCCAGTGAATATTGATATTTAGTGGGAGTTCGATAGGCTTTGGATGATTGTGTTCTGTATTTGCACTGGAATATAGTTGCAAGAACCCTCTGTATTTTCCAGTTGAAGAATCTGTTTGATGCCGTCTTCGGTTTTCGTTGTTGTTTGCAGCGCTTTTTCGTTGCATAAGAAATTGGCACTGGTTTTTTTGCATGGAATTTCGGAGTATTGGAAGGTATCTCCCTTAACCAAAAGGTACGGTTCTGGAGGAATACTTATGGTAGAGTTTTGTATAGGTATTGGGAATAGGTGGTAGTATGTGAAGGTCTTAGGATATAAAATGGGAAAGTGTAGGATCTTCTAGATAAATGGTTCCCAACGGAGGCGATACCGCCCCCCCGTGGGCGCTGCAGCCTTTTAGGGGGGCGGTAGCGGATTCAGAAGCAAATAATAAGCAGTAAAGAGGAATGGTGAAATAAAAATGATTTAATAAGGGTTAATAAGCAGTTTTAAATTAGCATTAATAATAATACTAATAATTATAATAATTTCTTTTAGTTCAGAATAGAAGTATATGACTTGTCCTCGCACGTTGATAAGCGAACGCGCGATGTTCATACAAAATAACATGTTTCGACATGTTCGCGCACAGACAAGTTGAATCATGCACGAAATGAAACATATAAAAGCAACAGCTCTACGAATTTTTTGTTAGTTAGTTGTATGTGCTTGGCCGCGATATATAGTCGTGAATCATAAGCTCTACCGTAGTAAATGATCGTGAGTGGTGTGTCATTTTATAAACATTACTATCTATTAATCTATTGAGGATTTAATTTTTGTATCAAAATGGCTGAATCTACTTCTAAATAAAAAAAGAAATGCCGGCAATACAGTATTGAATATTTAAAATATGGATTTGCGGAATCTTCTACAAACAAATCATTACCTATGTGTTTATTTTGCCGAAAAGTTTTTCAAAGGACGCTTTGAAACGTTCTAGGCTACAAGAGCATTAACATAAAATGCATGCTGATAAGAAGAACAAAGATATATTCTATTTTCAAGAACTCGAAAAACAATATTTAAAACAGCCAACTATATCAAACCTTTTTGCATTGTCTTCCAAACGAGACGATGATGGGCTATGAGCCTCATATAACGTTTCATTGTTAATCGCAAAGTCAGGAAAACCACACACCATTTGCGAGGAATTAATTTTGCCGGCAGTCGAAGAGATATTATGAACTGTTCTCCATCATAAGACACCATTTGATATCATTAAAAAAATTCCTCTCAGTAATAATTCAGTGCAAAGAAGAATAGATGAAATGGCGAATGACGTTGAAATATCATTATGCGATTACCATTCAACTCGATGAATCAACTCTACCAAGTAACGAAGCTCTACTCTTATCATACGTACGATTTATAAAAGAAGAAAAAATTCATCAGGAGTTATTATTTGCTAAGAATTTGGAATCTGATACAAAGGGACATTCTATATTTAATATCATGCAAGAATTTTTTCAAGAAAAAAAAATTCCTATTAGCAATATTTTGTCTGCTGCTACTGATGGTGCTCCAGCAAAAACCGGGCGTCATAAGGGTTTTATAGCACATTTGAGAAAAGCAGTGCCAAATGTACTCGCTGTACATTGTATTATTCACCGTCAGCATTTGGTTGCAAAAAAATTAAATGAACGTCTGCATGCGTCCCTCAATAACGTTATTAAAGCAATCATTATCATTAGTAGCAATTCATTAAATGACCGTTTGTTTCATGAGCTTTGCAATGAAAATGATCAAGACTACAATCGCTTGCTGCTCCACACAGAAGTAAGTTGGCTCTCTAAAGGTGTTTGTCTGAATCGTTTTTTCAATCTATTTGACTCAGTGTTGGAATTTATTGAAGAAAACGAACAATTGCGCGAAAACCTGATTACGTCAAAAAATGACATCGGTTATTTGACGGACCTGTTTAAAGTATTTAATCAAGTTAATCTACAATTGCAAGGTGATGATTTAAATTCAATTAAAACAAAAAACGTCATAGCTGCTTTTGCAGGAAAACTTCTTATATTCAAAAGAAATCTTGGTAGAGGTGAGTACAACCATTTTCCCACATTATCAACAGTATCTGCAAAACCGGAAGATTTACTTACTTACTGCCACCACTTGGAAGTTCTTCATGTTGATTTTACAGAGAGTTTCCAAGATATTTCAAACATGGAAATACCAAGTTGGGTTATAGATCGTTTCGCAATCACAGATATCGAAGGCTCATCAAATTTGGAAGATGAGCTATTAGAACTCACAACTAACGAAGAACTGAAAGTAAAATTCAAACGTGGATATCAAGAGTTCTGGCTTCAAAAATCAATACCAGTTCTCTATCCTGGATTGTGGACAATAGTACAGAAGTTGTTAATTGCATTTCCTTCGTCCTATATGGCTGAGCGTGCATTCAGTGCAGTAACTGATTTGCTAGCAAAGAAGAGGAACAAGACTACACATCACTGAATGTGGCGATCTTCGATTGATGTTAACTAAATTGGAACCCGATATTAACAAACTGGTAACACTCCACCAGCCTCAACCGTCTCATTGATTTTTTCTTTATTATTAATTTTGTATTGCACTTCTTATTTCTATTGTGATTGTATTTCTTATTGATTCTGTGTTTATATTTAGAAGTTTAATAAACAATTTTATTGTACATTTGGTAGTTGTTTAACAAATTTCTACTTCATCATTCCTCTAAAATAAAATTTAGACACTAACTGAAATTAAAGCTAAATACAGATCAATTGGAACAGATGATATTCAAATAAAATTAACTACTTCGGTCTAGCCAGCGACTGGGGGGGGGGGTGAAATTTTGTTCTCTTCAATAGGGGGCGGTGGTCCAGAAAAGGTTGGGATCCACTGATTCTAGATCGTTCAGGAGTTGGAGGATAATGTGAAGGGATATGTTTAATTCGTCCAGTTCATTTCTGGCTTGAAGATAGTGGTTGAAATCGAATACAAATTTGTTTAGATTTTTACTGATTTGATCTATTTCTTCGAAAATAGCTTCTTGGTTGTGTGTTAGAAGAGTCACAGTTTCATTAAACTTTTCCAAAATCCTTAAAATCAAGCTCATGTGATGATTTACATCTTTTATAATATTCTCCTGATTTGTTTCAAGCGTTTGTTTTTCTGTATTGTAAATTTCGGCGTCTTCCTGGTCTAGGTTTCCGGAGATAGACTTGATAATACTTCCTAAGCCGTTTAGAATTCCCCGTTTCCTTTTTGTGGTTGGATAAATTGATATAAATTTCTCTTTGGCCGATTTTAGTTGAAATTGGAGGGATTGATCGAAATTTTATAGGCTGGTAAAATAAGGGTAGCTGAGGCCGTCTTCTATGGCTTTAGCCAGTGCTCAGTATTGACTATCGATAATTTTGATTTTTTCATTATAGGTTGTAGTTGGAAAAAGTGTATAAAGTTGTACGTGCTTGTCCCAGGTTTAATTCAAATCTCTCAGATTGATTTTCTCACCCATCAGGCATGCGAATCTGCGAGAAAGATTTATAATTAGTTTTCTTTTCGGATTTGTGTTTTATGTATTTCTTATGCACAGTGGCTGTTGGAGTGTCTATCGTTATAGCGTTATCTGTGAGTACTGTCTTGGGTAGAAATCTTGGCAATAGTTAATTTCTTCTAGTGTAGATTTTAGTAGAGGGTTTGTATGAGTTAGGGATTTGCCCCCTTTCATTTTTGATTTCAATAATGCCCTTTTTATTTTCGGAAAAGCGTTTATTAATCTCCCTATAAATTTCTTCCGTTTTTTGTTCTATGTAATCGTTTCGTAAGGTTCTTTTAACATCTATGTCAAAAGGATCTCTTACATTTAGGTTTCTGTTTAGTACTTCGATAGGTTTTAGTTTTGTTGAGGAGTGGACGTAGTTCTTGTACCCTGGTAACGCATACCGCATTTGTTCTTTGATAGATAACGTTGTTTTTGTGTTTCGAAGTATTCTTAGGTGTTCGATCAAAGTTGAGTGGAACCTTTCGATCATACCGTTGGACTGAGTACTGTCTGGGGTTGTGTAGTGGATAGATATTTTATCGGAATCGAGAAATTCTTGTATAATTCCGTTTTTAAATGCTGTTCCGGTAACTGCAACTATCATAGAAGATAATCCGTGGTGAGTTACAAATATGAGAAAGCCTTATTTACGTTTACTGCGTTTTCTCCTTCTATACGGTAGGCCTGTCCGTATTTGGAAAATGCATCTATTATGGCTAGAGACTTCTGACCGTTGGCTTGAAGTAGATCGATATGAACGATTTCCAATGGTTTGGTGGGTATAGGTTTTACCATAAATTTTGGTTTTGGTGGGAGTGTGTCATATTTATTTTCCTAACATATATCGCAAAAATAACCAATGTCCTCGATACCCTTCTTCAAATTAGGCCAAAAATAACGTTTTCTCATTTGAAGTTCTGTTTCAGTTAATCCTCTATGATAAGTTATGCCTTGATGGTATTTTTTAATCAAATATTTTTGCCTTTCTTCTAAATTCACATCTTCCAGCTGTACGTTACATTTAATTAGATCGTAAGCGTTTTTTGTAATATTTTCCTGAAGGTTTCGCAAATTTGCTCATATAATTCGTCGCTTTCGAAGAGACATGCATATTTCCTTCTCGGTTGGAGGTGGTTCTTAAAGAAATTTTTAATATCTGGGTTAAGGTAGTTTTTCGAGAGTTGTACATACATGCGTTGTTTGTTTGGAAAGATGTGTAATGTTACTGGAGATCGAGGATTGTAGTTAACTGTTATGAAGATGATTTGGTTCTTGTAGTAGTTGAGTGGTCTCTCAGATTTCGGAATGCCTGGTATTGGGTTTTCTATTGCAGTGTGGTTTGTTTCTGCATCTGATGTGTATCGTTGATCTTCCTGCACGTTTTGTTCAAATTACTCTCAATTTTCTTCTCGGTTTCTTTGTGATTGATCTTAGTTGGCCTGTTCTAGTATTTCTTCGATAGAGGGGGACAGTTCCGAAATATCTTCGTTAATATAGTCTAAGAGTCTGTTCTCAGGCGTATTATTATATTGAGAGGCATTTTCTTCATCAGGGAATTCTAATTTTCTATTCACTTCATCGACGTATTTTGCTAGGTCGAACAGTTGATACTACGATGCATTCCTGGAATCCTTGCTATGCTTTGGGATGAACTATCTTGAAGGTTAGCCTGGAGCTTGTTCTTTCAAAGGTAGAGGATAAACGCTTGATAATGACGAGGATCACTTAAGAACTCTTCCACTATCCTACTGACTGCGGCAAATA
This sequence comes from Galeruca laticollis, assembly GCA_963921935.1. NCBI lineage: Eukaryota > Metazoa > Arthropoda > Insecta > Coleoptera > Chrysomelidae > Galeruca > Galeruca laticollis. The sequence goes on along the minus strand of OY998179.1, from coordinate 136,991,304 downwards.
CGAATTGCCCCTTCAAAACTCACTTTTTATTTACAACTGTTACAAAACTACAAAATAAAACTGGTTAAAATAATATATTGCACCTCCGAAAGAACAACGACCTAAGTGCAAAAAGTGTAATTGTTCAGGAAACGCAATTGAAAATAAACGGTTTTAAAGATTAAAACTAACTTTTCCGCATCTATGGCCCTGAACAATATTCTATCATAAAATTGTTACTTGTATACACTTCGGGGGATGTATCGTGCTAACAAACCGAAATTTCTCCAAAAATAACCAAAAATTTAGTATATCTAGTTTTATAGGACCCGCTGTACTCGCTCTAGTCAACTGAAAATCAATAGGGTACATCTGTGAGACACCTTGAACAATACGTATTATTAAAGTTGATCAATCGTATACTCTCTGGAGGCTGTATCGTGCTAACAAACTGAAAATTCTCCAAAAATGACAAAAATGTGGTACTTCAAGTACCACAGCACCCGTTGTACTGGCTTTAGTGAGCTCAATATCAATAGGGTTTATCTTTAAGACCCTCTGAATTATATCCAATCATAAAATTCATCACTTGTATATACTCCGGAGGCTGTATCGTGCTCACAAACTGAAACTTCTCCAAAAATGACAAAAATATCGTACTTAAAGTACTGTAGCACCGGTTGTATTGGCTCTGGTGGGCTGAAAGTCAACAGGGTTCATCAGTGAGATGCCCTGAATAATATTCAATCATAAAACTGGTGACTTGTTGAACTCCGGAGGCTGTATCGTGCTAACAAACTGAAATTTCTCGAAAAATGACAAAATGTCGTACTTCAAGTACCATAGCACCCGTTGTACTGGCTCTGGTGAGCTGAAAATCAATAGGGTTCATCTGTGAAATATCCTTAACCATATTCCATCATAAGATTGGTGACTTATTGCACTCCGGAGGCTGTGTCGTGCTAACAAGACTTGCAAGGAAAAGTGGCCGACGACAACGACGACGACGACGACGACGACGACGACATACACACAGGATTTTTTGTCTAAATACCGTTTTCTCGTGTTGTTGTTGATGGATAACGTGAAAAAAACTAAAAAAAAATTTCAAATTTCCAACTTTTTTGTGGGTAAACCAATACTTTTCTCGCATATTAGATAGGTTGGCGGAAAAGTGAAATATATATTCTATTTAGTAATATTACAATAAGAATGAAAGGCAGGTACGATGGAAGGTATATAAGGAGATAGGGGGCATACGTATAGCTTTTACTGTATAAGTAAAATTGGGATTAAAAAATAAATATGAAAATTATTGCCTGCCAAAGATGAGAAAAAATACAGTAACGTTACTATTCTTCCAAAAAGTCTTGTGATCATTACAAATCTGACAAATTTATCCGACTAAAGACTGGTATTATTGGAGAAATAAATTATGTAACGGTGTATATCACTTTATTATAATACTGTGTAACAAACATCGTTATATTTCTTTAACAAAGGTAACAAAAAAATATTCCCTAATCTAACTGATACTATTTTTTTTAAACAAAGTATAAAAAAATTTCGTAAAATTTTGGAATCATGTTTGTTTATAATAAGCTTTCTAAATCTCTTTTTTTATTCTCGGATACTTCGATCTTTGAATCATATGCTGGATGTAAAGTAACATTTTCTTGAATTTTCCCCTTCGATTTTCTGATTACAGTAATTCTGACTGGAATTGATACTCATGTATCTTCCTTGTAGCTTGTTTTATAATAGTAAGTATCACTTCCTCTTATAAAACCTAACATTTTTACTTCTGACACTTTGACCTGGTCGCCATTACTATTTTCACTATAATTAAAACCAAGCTCTTCACTGAGTCGTTTCAAATCTATAAAATCGTTGTAACTCAGTTACTAAGCTATGTAAGGATTTCCGTTTTTTTAGCATTTCCAATTAAAAATACATATTGTTCTGGAACGTATATGGGACCAGATTTTTCCAGATTCTTTAAAGATTTTTTAATCACATTATGTACTGCGTCACCTTCATTTTGACTATGACCCCGAATTAAATATTTATGTGTGATTGGATTAATTCGGTAGTTCTCAACGGCATACAAATACATCACAATTATGAACCTAAGAAAAAATGTTCTTAAAATTTTTGTAGAAAGTGTTCATATCACCCTGTTGTGCTTAACTCGCTATTTCGAGAAGAGTTACTAAATTAAAGTCTATTACCTATTTTTTTGGTGCCCTCCACAGTTATCGGAGTAAAATATGACGTCGCAACCTGGACGATCATTGGCTGTTTCTTCAAGAAACTGTAGCATACATGTTCCAATTTCTATAGCTACTCTATGTCCTAGACCTTCATACCAGAAGAAACAAACTTTATGATCTTTTGTGATGTCAGATACCTGCGATAAAATATAAAATGTGAGAAATATACTTCGGTAAGATTTATATAAGCCCTTACAATAAAATTGAAGCATTTCAGCCTAGAATCGTACTAACAATATATGTTACAAAAAGGAGCCGATGACCACGACGACGAAATACAGTTTTTTTTTTTGTAAAAACCCATTAATTTTGTATTACTTGCTAAAAATCTGGAGATCAACTCAAAAAAATTCTTCCGGTAAACCAATACTCATCTCACATCTTAGATAGGGTTTTGTCGCATCAAAGCCTATGATGCCAAATCACTATACGTAACATGTAGGTATCAGAACACATAAAATGCATCAGCTTATTGGTAGGAAATCAATGCTGTCCTAAGACAGCAAAACCTTGTTATGTGAGGCCATTTTAAAGCCCATTTAGACCTATAGCATACAAATGTTTCTGTTGATTGTTCGCTATAAAATTTATTTTGATGAATTCAGCATTTAGGCAGACAACAAACGATTTGGATTACTGTAACGTAACTGTATATTCTGATTGAAAAGATAAATATTTGACACACAATCAACAAAACTTGTTGAGAATACAACTTCATTCTGCTCTAGCAGAAAACATTGTTAACCTTCCGTGACTGGCGCTTTGTTTCTGAGCATAGGTAGTAGCGGTGGACTGAGAGTCCCCGAAATGGTGAAATATAGTACTCTTTTTTGCATAAAAAAACATTTCAAATAATTATATTTCATTTTATATCCATTTTTTATTCATTCCATTATTACAAAGCATCCACATCGACAAAAGTATGATTATCATATCCTAACAACCATAAAAAAGTATTCAAGACATATTATCAGAATAACAATACACAAGTTAAATGTTCAAGGCACATAAATTTGGTACATTTTTTACAGGAAAACCGCGTTGGTCGATTTTTCTTTCGGTCGTAGTAATTGCATCGACTTCTGGAATTCTCAGGCTGGAGAGTGGGAGTAGAATCTTGTATCTCAAACGTTTCTTTGATTCGTAGTGTTATCGTCTTTGGAATTTTCTTCTGCGTAGCACGGAAACGAATATGGTTTTCGGTTAACGCGGCTGATAGTTTATGCAAAAATAATCTCCTAGCTATTTTATCAGAATTTTGCAAATAAAACAACACTAAGGAATTCACTCCAGCCATATTTAACATAGAGTAAAAAATAACCATAGGCCATCTTGATGTGTTTCGGGCGCAGTCATAAGCAGCACACATGTTGTCCAAAGTGTCAACTCCGCCTTTAGTGTTGTTGTAATCCACAATCATCTCAGGTTTTCCTGTAATTTTATCGATCTCACCGTCATGATGAAGGCTTGGAACCAGAATTACATTTTTCTTTCGTTTGGGAATATATGACACCAATGTTATATCGTTATCATAGGCAAACATGCTCGATCCTATAGGTCGACTTTGTGGATTAGATAGTTCAATCGGTAATTCAGGTTTATTTTCACGAATGGTTCCTAAGTACGTGAAATTAACATCTCTCAATAGGGTACGTACCAATGGGATGCTCGAAAACCAATTATCGCATGTTACGTTTCGTTTGGTATTCCTAATAGGCTCAACCATTCTTTGGACAAGTGCTAAACCTGAATTAGCCAAAGCGTATGGACCAGTGGGTTGTTTACCAGTATACACTTCTAAATTGGTATTATAAACTGTCTTTGAATCAACTAGAGCATATATTTTTAGCCTGTATTTATTAGGTTTGCTCGGAATATATTGGCGGAAGCCGCATCTACCCCGAAACGCTTCTAACTTTTCGTCGATTGTAACATTTTGATATGGAGTGTACGCAGAGCTGCAGTTGGCAACAAATGCGTCAAAAATGTCTCGAATCGGGCATAATTTATCAATTTTCCTTGTTTCTGATCGAGAATTGAGATCATCAAATCTAATATGTTGAAGTAAAAACTTAAAACGGGTCTTTGACATTGTCAGACGGAATTGCTCAACACCTGTCCCGCTGTTGTTCCACAATTCATCAGCATGCAGGCGGATAGATTTGATTACTTCCACCAAATAGAGTAGTCCAATTAGAGACTGCATTTCATTTACGTCGGTTTCCTTGGCATTTCTTCCACGGGTATAATTATTCTTTTTACTTCGAATATGCATACTGGTATAATCTACTATTGTACTTAGCATTTCGTTATTGGAAAAGTATTTCCAAATATCTAGAGGTGTCTCTAAATTTTCTACAGCTGCTTTAGCACCTGGCATAGGAGTGATCAGGTTTACAGCCCTGGTCCGTGATGTGGGAGGAGCGTGTTTTGCCCACTTAGTTTTCCCATCTTTTCCGATGAAGTACGGTACTCCTGAGGGCATTGTTTTAACGTCACCATCCTTAATGTATTTCTCCGAAATAGAATCTATTTCATGCGTTTCTAAAATATCCTCTTCACTGTCATCGTCGGAGTCGTTTGGGTCGTCTTCAGTAACTATATCTTCATTGAGACACTCTAACATTAGTCGCTGTAATCGTTCTTGCTCTTTTTCATATGACGCCATCTAGTAAAGTAATAATTTAAAAGTCACAATTTTCAGATTATTACTTCTAACCTTTCATGGAATACGAAAAAAATATTTATAAAACTTGCAAATTTTAATCTGAAGAATATTTAAGTAATTTTTACTGGCGGCGGATTCTTAGTCCGCATTCAGGTACCAAATCTAAACGACTGCACTTTTGTGCCGCTCACGATACACTGATGACCACCAGTGTTGCTAGGTCGCGTTGGTACATTATCTCCTTGCGGCGTTGCCAAATTCCCTCTCTTCCCGCAAAAATCCCTCTCAATAAGGAAAAAAAATCTTGTTATTATATTATATAGAGGTGAAATGAAAACAGAAATTTGCAAATCATTTATTTAATTTTTCTTATAAATTTCATTATTAAAATAATTATTATGTTTATCTGTTATAAGAAAATTCGTACAGTAGGTATTGTCATCAGAAAATTTTGATGGTATCATACAAACTGCATTCAATGAATCTTGTCCTATTTTGTTAATTTTTTTAGTTTTTACATCATTTACTATAGAAAATATTCTTTCTGCCTCGGCGTTTGAATGGGGCAGTGTTAAAATAATTGGAGCCAAATTGCTTATATTCTTACAAACAAATTCATCGCAGGAATTTTTTGTGTCTATTATTGTCAACCAAAAGTCGATAACGGACAGAGTTTTCAATTTTTCTTTTTCTTCCTCTCCAAAACAAAATGGAAGATTACGGTATTCCGTCATAACTGAATTATTGTCAATAATATTTTTAAAATTTGCGAGTATGTTTTTTAGATTTTTCAATTTATAGTTTTTAGTAGTACTTAAAGCTACTTTTGGGTCTATAAAAGAAAATGCTTCCAAAAGATCTTGTTTTAAAGGTACCCTATTGAGCATTTCTTCGCAAATGATGACATAAAATTCTGAAATTTTAAGTTTAAAATTATGTTGCTCATCATGGCACACAGAAGGAAGTATTTGTTGGCATTCAGGGCCTAAATACAACTCTTCTAGAGGCAAAAAATTACTTGGATGCAAAATTGTTTTATTAATTTTGTTATAATTTAAAACCTCAGGCTTCAAAAAATTTTGACCTATTCTGAGGAACATATCACAACTTTCTTTTTGTAATTTGTGCACTAAATTATATTTTGATTGGAAAAGTGCATTGGATTGGTTCATAAAATTCATTGCATATTTTAGAAAAACATTTAATAATTTTGTTGTTTAAATTTTCCAATATAAACTTGGCTGCATTTAAATTATCTTCAAAAACAGCAATATTAAAAAAAGAAACAAGTACATCCCAATTTAAGAGAATTCTTTCTACACATTGATGCATTGCTAGCCACCTTGTGCCAGATAATTTTAAAATTTTGTAATGCTTCATGTCAAAGTATGATTGTATTTCCTTTATTTGAACACAACGTTTAGAACTTCCACCGACATATGTATATACATTTTTTATAACATCTTCTAAAACTGGTGGAAGTTTTGCGCAGGCTTCACTCGCCACAAGTGCTGCGGAGTGGCAAATACATTTCAATAAAATGACATTGCGTACATCACTTTTTAATTTTGAAAAAAAGGAATTATGTATCCCTGTCATAACTGAGGCACCATCACAAGCCATTCCCATTATGTTTTGGATTGGTATATTTTTGGCTTCCAGAAGTTCTTTGTATGTTAAATATAGTTTTTCTGCTGTTCCGTCGGTAGCATCAATTTCTAACAATTCTAATAATTGTACTGATACTTTATTGTTCATTTTATCAATGTATTGAACCAATACACATAGAACTTTATTTGTACCTATATCAGTACTTTCATCTATTAGAATTGAAAAGTATTCCCAAAAATTTGCATGAAGTTCATACATAAATTTTAATATTGTATCAAAGAAAATTTACTAACCTTTTGAAGGATGCTTATCATATCTTCACTTCCTACTCGTCCAATAATGTTTTTTATTATTGATGCACATTTATTTCTTTTCAAATTAAAATCTTTTAATATTTTCGAGTCAGGAAGCACATTCTGGTATTAGATGATACACGACTGAGAATGCAGTATTGTGTTCAACAATAAATGCCGAAATTGCTATTACTGCTTTTTTTTCAGATTTTGCATGCTCAATTTCTTGTTTTAGAACTATCGTGCTCGTGCTTTTTGAGAAAAGCATATCAATTTTTCCAGTGTTCTGTATGCTTTTTATATTCTTTATGTGGGTGTCAGTTTTTGCGTGTTTCTGCAACTCACTTTTGCCACACACTAAAGTTTTTCTGCACACTTTGCATCGTAATAAATTTTTGCTGTCTTTCACGGGTTCTAACCAACATTTAAATTGTTCATTTTCTAGCCAAATAAAACAAAACACTTTTTTCTTGCTTTTATATATCTTGGGTTTCTTAGCCATCGGTTCGTCGCAACTACTTTCACTACTCGACATTTTTATGATTAAAAAAACACAATCAAAATCTCTAAAACTGTAAAACACTAGTTTATACTACTATTGAGGTTAAACTGGTTAAAGCGAATTGGGATTCCCGAACTTCTTTGTTATTTGCGATAAATCAGATGCCTGCAGAAAGAGAATTGCGCCATCTCTGTTGCAGCAGCTGAAAGCTGAAGTGTAGTTACCTACATCCACTGAACTGTAGTACAGTTCACTGCCTACATCATATAATATATTATGTGTACCACGTACCGCCGTAATCGCACCAGAGATAGCGCTCCAAGAGCTTGAAAGTCTTTCTTAATTAATTCTTTGATTAAATAACCCTCTTTTTATTCAAATATCCCATTTTCCCACAGAAGCTTGAAAATCCCTCCCAAAAGGGAAGTTCTCTCCCATATGACAACACTGATGACCACCACAGTAAGCTCTATTTGGTTGCGGAATGTGAGTCCGCGCGCCAGTCACGGAAGGTTAAAGAAGCCAAGTCCGCGCTCCACACTGTTTATTCTAATTGTGAATACCTCGATCTTTTTTACATCATTTTTCTTGCATCCTTGTTAAATAAATGTTATATTCATTCTACGGTTAATTCACTTTAATGACTGAACTTCTTACCTACAAGAGAAATCACGTTATTATAAGAGTATCCCTTCGAATAATAGTAAATAATTTATATTCCACGTTCTTTATACTCGTATGAACTTTTTTCTTCTACGAAAAGGTGGTTATTATGATATATTTTGTATACATTTAAAAAACCAGCTATTGTGTGAAAACATCATGCTCCTCCTTGCATACGTTTTCGTTTTCTCATTTTCATATATTGTTTGAACAGCTATTGAACGTATGCTTCATATTCGTCTTTCCTAATTTAGATAATATTGACTTTACAACTATTTTGAATGAAACGAAAGAGATGTATCAGATACCATAAGTAATTTACCCCCATTGGACGATGAAGCTAACCCCAATAATGATGCCATCGAAAAAGTGCACAAATCTGCGGAAAATTCCATTTCAACAATTCCAATATCTGAGAAATCACTAAATATATATAAAAAACAATTACATTTTATTAGCAACGAAACTCTATCTTTTAAAGTTAAAAGAGAAAAAATATTCGTTTATTTTTTACATTACCAGTAGTAAACGCTGAATTCAACGTTAAAAAAATTCATCAACGAATTTATAAACCCCAATCAAAATTATACTCTTCATTTCAAAAACGAACCCTTATCACGAATGTTTATAGTAACAGCACAAAAAACATTTATAAATTCTGCTTTTTAATTTATCATGTGTACCAAAACTCTCACTGATATTCAATTAGTTGATGAGCAACGAGAGAAAATAGAATAATACAATATAATTAAATCAGGTCACAGAGATATGAATGAAGTGGAAGCATCCCTTAGTGGTAGATATTATTGGCCAAAAATAATAGAAGAAATAGAACATATCATAAATAATTGTGAAACCTGTCTGAAGGATAAGTATGACAGAAATCCTTCAATTAATAAATTCAATTTAACACTTTCAGCTTCGAGACCTTCCGAACATATCCATTTAGACAATTTTTATATATCAAATAAATCGTATTTGACAATCATAGACTCATTTCCACGATATGGTCAAGCTTATCCATTAGATAGTATAACAGAAATGTCTGTGGCTGATAAATTACTTGAATTTTTTTCCCATCGCGGTCTACCTAGCAAAATTTCGTCTGACAGAGGTACATAATTAAAAAATTTCGATCTTGAAGATTTTTGCGAATTACACTGCATCCATCTACACTTCACAACACAAAAAAATAGTAATTCTAATTCTCCTGTCGAGAGATTCTATTCAACCCTGATTGAACATTATCGATGCCTGCAGGAAGAAAATAAAAATTTTAAACCCAATCAACTAATAAAGAATGCAATTTTCTGTTATAACAATATATATAAGAATAAACTTAGTTACGAAATATATATCTCTCGAAATTATTAAAGGCCACATAAACAATCCCGATATCTTTGACTTAGATGATCATTTGATTATATCTTCTTACGTATAAGATCATCAAGAAAATAGTAAAATATTGTATGAAAAAATTAAACTAATTAATGAATCCACAAAAGAAAAGTTTATTCAAAATCGGAATGAAAAGCGCGAAAATGTCCCAGATTTTTCAATCCTAGAAACATGCTATATAAAAACCAAACAGAGAATTGAAAAACTACCCAAATTTAAAAAGAAGAAAGTACTGTCTCAGAAAGGTATCGTCATTAAAACTAATAAAGGCACATACCATATAAACTTAACTAGAAAACCGAGGTTAGTAACAAACAAATTGTTATAGGAAAATAATGATGAACCTCCTGACAATGATGAAAACATACATAGTGATTCTGCAGATTCAATGCATTGAAGAGGATATATCTACCATTAAAACTCAAAACTTAATCCTTCCTATCCAATTAGGAAATTCTCGTATTATATACAACAAACATACATTTATTCACTATTGTTACGGTTTTGAAAACATTGATGCAAAATTTATTGGGAATGTAATCATGCACTTATAAACAAATGGTTGACATAACAATATCTTTCAAAAATATATTGAAACTCACCTTTTCAATGATTAGAGTAGAATTAATAACTTCAACATTAACCAAAAATCAATGGTTTGTTTACATTTACAACAGAGCTTTATTCAACTAAATCATAATAAGATATCGTATCCTTTATCATTATAAGTTGAAAACTCTAATTTACCTGGTTATAAAAATATAAATAAAACTTGAAGCACTTTTGTTTACTTCAATTTATTGTTTTAACCTCTCCTTTCCAAGTTGAATTATCATTTAAATTTGATATCTATCATATTCATGGGAAACAATTTATTCTTCTCCTTTTACTATTTCATACCAATCCAACTTACTCTTTCGCTGAATGTTCTGTGTTCTGTGACTTCTCCTGATTTCTGTTTATAGCCTACAAAACCTACTTGATTGGACTTTGACCCTTCCTTCTTTTTATATCAGCTTTCATTCGGAGCACATGGTTCCTTAATTTTCGATTGTAAATTGGATCCCATAATCTGGAAAAACTAAACTTCATTAGATTTTATTGGTCATAATTGTCAGTGTGGACGAAATTATCTATATTGGATCTAGACCAAAAATATAAAAACATCTTTAAGGCCACCCTACAACTTGGGTAAGTAAGGTCATCCACCATTGACTTTCATTAAATTCATAGCTAATATTTCACATATATCTCACTTTTTTTAGGCCTTCTCCTCTTCTTCTAATTTCATTCTGTCTGTTTCTATCTCGCTTACTATACTTGCTGAACTTCGCTGTATCACTCACCGCTTTTCATAAGTATCGCTTCCTCTAAGCTGTCTAACCATTTCCACATCACATCATCCATCCATAGTAGAATAGTAGATGTAACTAGTAACCCCGTACTGCTTGAATTTTGATGCATGCCAAGCGATTCATTTCATTAGATTTGTAACCTAGGAGGATCCAGGTCGAGTCAACCCAACTACCGCTAGTACTGACGTTGAGCTTACGGCCAATCATACAAGTAAGAACTTTCCAATTTATGAAATTGACTGTCTCGACCCTTACTTCGTGGAATATGCTCATATTAGTGTTTTTAAATGAAACTCAAGGTCTCTAGTTAATTCCACAATATAATACAAGTTATTGAAAATCCTAAAAAAAATGACAATTGTTTTGATATTGATTTATCGAAACAATTGTCAATTTTTTAGAATTTTCAATAACTTGTATTATATTGTGGAATTAACTAGAGACCTTGAGTTTCATTTTAAAACACTAATATTTCCAATTTATATTTACATTCAACATTTACAAAGGGTTGCTATCTGAAGAACAAGCATCTCAACCTGAAATTTTAACACAGTTTCGACAAGTTATACATTACTAACTAACCTCTACTTCAAACATTATCATCGATTTTTTTTAAACTTACCTGTAAACACCAAGGGGTACCACTCGGTCGTACAAAGATCATATGTGTGATTTACAAATTAAAATTTCAATGCTTTCAATCTAACAATGTTCAATTTATGAATCCATCCCTACACTACCGTGAATAACAGTTTCGATTCATTTGAGCTAGTTGGAATCGAGGTTCTTCACCATCAGTGAAAACCATTTAAGATAAAAAACGTAAAACTATGTAGACTTAGCATTATTAATAATTAATAGTTCTAACCCCATATGATACCATAATTTAGCACAAAGCATATTGACAAGGACAGAATCTTTAATTAATTCTCTAGAAATAAAACTGAATAATTGTTATCCTCATATCAGAAATAAAGGAGTACTTGTGAAAAATTGATAAATGACTGTTTGGCACATTTTATGCAGACGATGAAGAACGATATAATAAAGCAATTGATATACTACAGAAAAATCAGTAAAATATTATTCAAAAAGTTAATTCACAAACCGTATTGAACACTATAATAAATCTATAACTGTATTTTAAATTATAATCAAGAGACACTTAAAGATTATTTAGAGAAAATACAAGCTTCATTTCATTATAAAATAGAAACTCTTGAAAGTTTCCTAAGTGTCCAGGAAAGTATATCACAAATAAATGTAGATTGCCAATGAACGATTACCTTAATAGATAATTTAGAAAACGCTATAGTATTTTCCAAATTAAGCTCTACATAATTCAATAATTTCTAGTTCTGATATATTCAAAATGATTGAATATTTACATAATGAAATTAACTGTCTCGACCCTTACTTCTGATGATGATATTGATTTATCAAAACAATTGTCAATTATTTAGAATTTTTAACAATTTTTATTATATTGTGGAATTAGCTAGAAACAGTCAGTTCCATTTAAAACACCACTATTTACATAATATATATGACTAATCAAATTCCTAAATTTGATAATTTATCAACCTACTATCAATATTTGGGCACTGAAGTGTCAATATCAATTTCTATACTAATTTTTGCATTTAATATACCTATCCCTAAAGAAAAAACCTACGAATTTCATCATATTTTCCCAGTAATCCAAAATCATGAAACGTATACCCCTCTATTTCCCTATTTGGCACACTAGAATGAAGACAACCAATTCGAAAAAGAGGAATGTCCTTTCCAAGAAGACAGATATTATTGCCGACAAAACTATGTATCCCAAGATAATTGTACAACACAACTATTCCAAGGAGAAGATCCCTCACGTTGCCACATCATTGAGATAAATTTGCAGGAAACCATCATTGAACCAGTCACCAAAAACGAAATCCTGATTATACCTGAAAATCCTCAACAAATATTCTCGATAAGAGGCCAAAGGAAAACTCTACAGAAGAAAAGAATATTTCGAAAAGTCACTCCGTGTTTTTCGAAATTTAAGGAGGGATGAGTTATGTCTGCAGCACTATCAAGTGCACACCTGTAAAACCGCATAATAAACAGTTTTGTACGATATTATATATTCTGTCTGAAAATCAATTTGATTCATTTCTTGTATAACTCTCAGTTCACTCTTTATACATTTTTGTATTACTTCTGCTCTTTGTTGAAATATATTTTGTTATAGTTAATTTTTAGTACTTTTTTAAAAAGACATTTTCTATAAAGGAGAATAAAAGTTTCCATTATTAATGAAATAATTTAATACATGTCTCAATTGCATAGCATAAATATAAAAAATATTTTTTTATTCATATAACCAAAGGTTATCTAGTTCATTATTATTTCATCTGTATACTTTTTTCCTCGTTTGAACTTGAAAGCATGTCACGGACTTAACAAAAGACTGGCTTGCATCATATTTTACACAAATTGTTGTAATTGTGGAGCGTTTCGTAAAAATGCAACTCGGTGCCAAGTATACGTACGTTCATAAGGCTTGGATTTGACTTGTCACTGTGAATTTGTATATCGTTTATGTACATGAGAAGAATGGAGTGTTGATGTGGCTCTGAACTTCACCAGTATTTGTCATGATGAATAAAAGATGACTCAGGTCTCACAATGGTAATAATCCTAAATATATTTAACAAAAAAAATAGAAGAGATATTTTAACAAGGTGAGAGGAATTGGAAATATCAAGAAAGTCCAATTTCAGAGTTAAAGTAGTTCATTAGATTAATTATTTTTACCTAATATATTTTATTCTACGCTCAGTCCTGAAACTGTGCTTCTCTATGGGAAGGATGTTTATTCCTCTATTTTCCTCCATTGTGTAATATCAATTTCTGTCTATTACACGATTATTATTTCGATGTACTGGCACTTTTTCCGTCTTTTAAAAATTATATTTCCCGTACAGTGTTTGTAGAGAAGTAATCAAATGGAATGAATTCGGGAATCGAAGATCAATATAAAATTTGGTGGTTTCTCAGCAATAATAACTACCTACTGACTATGGAGGCTAAAGTTTGAATGCTATTGTTGAAAATAATTCATGGGTTGTAGTGGAGCATATAAAAATGAAAAATGAATTAGGAGGATAGGATAGAATATAATTAAGTACCTAGTTCGCATTTGAACCTGCAACTCAGCAAAACAAATTTAGATATTTAGGGACCGAGAAAGATGACGTTTATGCCGTGAAAAAACACAAACAATGTGATGTAAACACTATTAGTAGTTTTGTATAATTAGCGTTTTTAAATGTTGATTTTTTAAAACTGATAAAATTTTTGTGATGTCGTCATCAAAAATATATTTCTGTATTCATGGCTGTTCAAATATGCTATATTAAAATACTACGCAGTTGAAATTTTATAGTTTCTCCAAAAATGCATTGAACACTGCGTGGATAACCTTGAAACGTCAAAAATGAATAAATGCAGTAAAAACCCATATGTAATAAAAATGTTCTGATTAAAACATTTTGTTAACTATTATTTTGTGTATAATCAGTATGATACTACAATTAGCAGCTATTAGAAAAGTTCTAAACTTTCTTTTTACATAAATAAAAGATTATTGTACGACCCTCCCCTTTGTTACCGAGTTGTCTGTCAACAAGAAAAAAAACGCTGTCACCACTCTAACAATTGCTGTCACCAGTGAAATGTAATCCAGACCTAAATTCGTCTGTCACCACCTGAAAACCAAAATACCCCTACCTTTTCTTCACTCTATATCGATCCCGTCCTTCGAGTCCACCAAATTCTGTTCAAATGAGCGGCTGAGCGTGTAAGGCAGATCCAGACCGTTTTTTGAGCTAGTTTCGCCTGGTCTTAAAACGGATTAATCTTCCTTTGCCAGGACAGGGTTGTTCTCCTCGTTTCTGTCACACTTTCACGCTTGTTACACTCTTCAGAGGGTGAATTATGGGATAGGGATGATAGGTAAAATAAGGTAGAACCACAACGTTACACATAAAATATATAATAAAGAAAAAATTTCTCTGAGTACACATGTATATATATATATATATATATATATAAGATCAAAAATGGATCATTCGTGAATTTAACAGAAACAAAGAGCAAACAACAAGTGTTATCATGGGAAAGCACGCAAAAATAAAGAGGTTACTGAAGAGGAGTGGTAACCGTAAACATGCATGTTTCTAGCTCATTAGCCTTCATCAGTACGGTATAACCAAGTATGGATGTGGAACTTGGGAGCAACGATGTTGAATGAAACATGGAAGAACACAAAGAACGGAAAATAACAGGACAACCAAACGCACATTTGTGCCATCAATTGGAAGATTCCGATTTTGGAACAACAACTAATATCAGCACGGAGGCGCATAAAGCCCTCCTGTCTGGAAAAAACCAACCCAAGGTAAAGAAACAAGATCAAAAATGGATCATGCGCGAATTTAACAAAAACAAAGAGCAAACAACAAGTGTTATCATGGGAAAGCACGCAAAAATAAAGAGGTTACTGAAGAGGAGTGGTAACCGTAAACATGCATGTTTCTAGCTCATTAGCCTTCATCAGTACGGTATAACCAAGTATGTATGTGAAACTTGGGAGCAACGATGTTGAATGAAACATGGAAGAACACAAAGAACGGAAAATAACAGGACAACCAAACGCACATTTGTGCCATCAGTTGGAAGATTCCGATTTTGGAACAACAACCAATATCAACACGGAGGCGCATAAAGCCCTCCTGTCTGGAAAAAACCAAACCAAGGTGAAGAAACAAGATCAAAAATGGATCATGCGTGAATTTAACAAAAACAAAGAGCAAACAACAAGTGTTATCATGGGAGAGCACACAAAAATAAAGAGGTCACTGAAGAGAAGTGGTAACCGTAAACATGCATGTTTCTACCTCATTAGCCTTCATCAGTACGGTATAACCAAGTATGGATGTGAAACTTGGGAGCAACAATGTTGAATGAAACATGGAAGAACACAAAGAACGGAAAATAATATATATATATATATATATATATATATATATATATATATATAACCTTAACCCAAAAATAAAATCCCGTATGACCCAAATAACTAGAGTTCCCTGGTATAAGTCTACCTATACATCTATCTATCTATAAATGGTGTTTTTTTAATCCTACCCCTGTATATCATATAACTATTCAACAAAAACAAACAAAGTTACGACAGAGTTCTCGTTTTTGCGATGGTACAGCAAAACTATCCCCCTTATCGGCTTCGTCTTTTTCAAAGTGCATGAGAGGCGTACGGTTTATTATTTTCAGTTCCCACTTCCTAGTCACCGGTGTCGAGACAATAAATAAATAGTATGTGTAATTACCTTTTAATCGTAATAACGTTTCAGCTTACGTCGTTTCAGATCTCCATTGTCCTTGAGGGGATGAAAGTGAAATTTTTGTTCTATAAAATTGTGCTGAGCTAGGAAACAATTAAATTATTTATCGACACTGGCGTTACAAGTTGCGAAATTCCCCAGTAAATTAAATTACCTACGATAAATTTATGCATTACACTGGCAAAATAAGAAAAATTTTATTTTATAATCACGTCTGAACGGAATAATGATAACAATGTTTTTCTATCATAATTTACTTATCAGCGCAAGTTCGCTGAAACCCACGAAAAATGAAAAAACATACGCTCCGGCCTTTGTGTTACCATGTACAAAATTAACCTCCTAATTAACAAAATGGAACCTAACTTTTGTCAGGTTGGCGAAACTCTGCAAAATTTAATTATACCAGTATTCACGGTAAATTATATATTTATCAGGGCGAAAAACTTAACTGAGAATGAACAGATGTGTCCAGTCTCTTTGAAAATCAAAAAAAAATCAAATAAATATATTTGCTATCGCTACTCCTTGTATATACCAATTGACTTATATTCCCAAGTTCAGAATCCAGCTCAACCAATAACTAGTAAATACCTCACTAGTAAAAAAAATTATCTCAATCTGAATTTAGTTCAAAAACTCACTGCGTTGTCAAACTTCCTCCGTCTCGCCGGGATATTCCTTGATTTTTGCTATCTGCTTGTCACCACGAGTCGTGCCAATAAACGGAATCGTGCTATGTCGAAAAGAAATTAGCGTAGAGGGTAATTTTACCGTTTGTGTATCGAAACAGGGGACAGTGTTCACCGTCAAGGAATAATCTCAGTATCCCTATCACACCCTAACACAACTTTTACCTCTCGTACCGCTAACACTAAAAACAAACTAGTAGCGTTACCGTGCCAAGGGAAGGACCTTTCCCTTCGCGTGTTCGACCCGGTACACACTCTGCCCCCCGACTTCGGTTTTGGGGTTTTTGTCGAATTGCAAAAACAACTTTTTGTTCTTTGAATCGTGCTAATTTTCGTTATCGAAATAATTGTATCCAAAACAATTATTTTGCTTTGACCCAGTAAGATGTTTTATTTTTTTTTTATTCTGTTTTGACTTCGTATTATTTTATTAAACAAAATGTGGGTCGCATTCCAGTTATTATTATGATTTAAAATAAAATATGTTTTACCGTGTATTCGTATTTATTACATTACTTCCCCATTTGTAAAAGTATTGCGACCTCCCCGGTCCAATACCCTTTCTTCAAAACCCATGTACAACTATTTTTTACCCTTAATTATATGTGGCCGTCGGCTTACAATAGTGGCCTATAATCTTAGAATTAATGTAACAGTTTTATACATTTTACATATTTATGTTACATTTTCTCTATATTTATGATCGGCACTGTATTTGGCAATTTTTTTCGCTATTGCTCTTTTTATCCCTGACCTAGGTCGCGACCGTTTACACTAGCGACACTGCTGCTCAGTAGATCGTTCATCTGGCGACTTCTGTCTGTCCAATGCTGTGACCTCGGGTGGCTCGTCTTTTGCTGCGTTATTTGGTCCATCTCTATTGTTTCTTCCTCTGGATTCCTCGTCTGATGTGAGTGAATTATCCATGCCGTTAGGGAGTCCTATATGCTGCCTATTAGTGCTATACTGCATCGTATTGTTTGGTGGATACGAATTCCATTTAGTATGGTGCCTGCTATATATTTAATGGTTTGGAATGTGAAGTATATTCCAATTATACCACTTATGACTGAACCTAATTCTGTGAACCATGCCCATGTGTTTTTTAGGGTGGATTCTGCGAGGTTCTTGATTTCTTTTGTATCAAATATGTTTGATACGGTGTAGACTTGACTATTGGCATTCATTCCCGCTGCTCTGCGAGTAATTATGTTTTCTACCGCTCTTCTTTCTGTCCCGAACGTGAGGGCTCTTTGTGCTGCATTGACTTCTTCTTGCGTATACAGACCCTTCGCTCCTAGTGGTTGAACGGGGTCGAAATGGAGGTTCATTCCTTCTTCTACTTTTATTGTTTCTGGTTGGTTGGCTATTGTGGGATGTGGCGTTAGACCTATCCATTGGTCCTCTATAAAATGGTGGTATCATGTTATTCCAGTCTATCTCGTCTGCGTGGTTTTGTATTATTCTGGTTAGTGGAGCCATAAATTTTGTTTCGTTGTTTACTTTTATTGGTACTTCGTTGTAACATCTGTTTGTTCGTCTTATCTCGACTGTTACTGGTATGCATTTTATGATATAAAGTATTTCTCCTAATACACTGCCTATGTGTCCAGGTTCATTTTCCATTAGTTGGCTGACTGCATTAGGTAGTATATGTGCCATTAGCAGTCTGTTTTTGAGTATTTCTCGATTCGTTAAGCATCTTCGGTGTATTGTATCTGTGTAAAGCATGTTTACGTCTCGTTTATATGCTTTTTCAATATAGAGTAGTTTACTATTTACATAATTCATTAGATCGACATTTTGTGTTAGAATTGGAATTGTCGGATGTAATTTTTGTGTGTTTTGAAGTATTATGACAATTCGTGGGTACTATGTTTGCCATACTTCTAGAATTTTGTTACTTTTACTACGCATGACCATACTTCTTGTAGATTCATCTCGTTACGTTGAATCACTTGTATGTTTGTTTTTTCACTCGCGTACGTTTTTTTTTGTTTCCGCGCACTTTTGACTGACTTCTTGCGGTATCACTGATACGCGATTGGTTCGTCTGCTACATGTATCCCGCACATGACGAATGTCACCCAGGTCAGGATAACAATGTCGTGACATTGATCTGGTTTATCTTTTCAAAATTTATAAAATTTACAATTGTTAATACAACTTATCTTTCTAACAAACATTCCTAAACATTTCTTTGTTACAATACCATGTTACCTACAATTTTTGTCATATTTATATGACATTTCCTAATTTGACCGAGCTTTACACTTATTAGGAGTGTCAATTGAGCTCTCTTCTTTTAAAGAGAAAAAAAATTCTTGAAACCTATGCCCTGTGAGCTTCTTTCCCCATTATTTACTTCTGTATTTAAATACTTTTGTAGTCCCCTTGTATTTTTGAATTGTGAAAGAGCTTACTTGTGTGAAATCATTTTAATAATCGTACTACTAGTATCCTTTGTCTATTTGCTTGGTTATAGTGACTTAAGGTCTTTTATTTCATTATTCTGTTATGATTCCTAACTCACTTAATTATTCCTATTCCCTTACTTTGAATTAACCTATGAATTGAACCCGTAAATCTGTTCGAATTATTAATATAAACTAATATATACATGTATGCTTGATTGTGACGTATTAGCTACGTCGTTTCAAGCTCATCGCTATCCATATTTTATAATTTACGAGAATAATATCTTTCTTGACCATGTTAAAACCATTTTCCTTTTTATATTAGTGCTACGTTTGCTTTTTGTTTCAATTGACCGAATTTCCCAACAATAAGGACTATCAATTGAATTCCATATTTGGAGTTTACAGTCGTATCACTTGTGTAATTTCTTATTATAGAATAAATACATTTATTTGTCCACCTTGTACTTTTTGGAATAAATCTTTTTGTAACACCAATTAAATAACCTTACTTTGCTTATTTAAATACTCTTAGTGACCTACTTAATTTTTATTGTTGATGTGTTTCGTTTAGTAATTTAGTTAATTATTATTATTCTGATACTTAAATCAACTTAGTGGTGAAAACAAAAATTATGTATAAACTACGAATTACGAAAAAATGTAAACTTTTTATATGCAATTTGACTGCGTTTTATCTCTGTGTTATCTCTCTAGTACTTTTTTAAAAAAACTATCATATACTTCTGACTCGTTACTTGATATAGTTCCCTCTTTCAGTTACATGCGACAATTTTGTTTTGGGACTAAATGTGGACCTTACTAGATTAAATATTTTTTTCTTCTTCTTCTTCTCAACTCTGTTATCCTGTTTCTATAGATTGTTCTATTTTCTTTCGTGCTTATGTCGAGTGAATATCCTAAATCTCTTGGTGCAAATTCTCTTAGTGCTGTTTTTTCCTTGTATTTGGCTATCCTTTTTTCTTTTGCTTTCTCTGTGTTTTGTTGCTTCTGGCTACTGTGTTCATTGTAATTCCTTTGTTTTGTTCAGTACCCTTCGGTATGTTTTGCTTCCATATTTATTGTCTTTGGCTCTTTTGGCCATTCTATGCTCCATATTTCCATTTTTTTTGTTTGGCTCCTTTGGCCATTATATCCTCCATAATTCTACTATATACTTTGGCTGCTTTGGCCACTGTACTCTGAATATGCGCACTGCTTCGGTGCGTCTTTATCCTATATACTTTGGCTTCTTTTGGCCACCGTATTCTTCAATATACCTCTCTTGCCGTACATCTTCGGTACGTCTATATACTATATACTTTGGCTTCTTCTGGCCACCGTATTCTTCAATATACCTCTCTTGCCGTACATCTATATACTATATACTTTGGCTTCTTTTGGCCACCGTATTCTTCAATATACCTCTCTTGCCGTACATCTTCGGTACGTCTATATTCTATATTCCTTGGCTCATAATATTCGACAATAAACAACACTCGCAAACCGTATCTCCAAACCATGTACAAAACTGACTATCCTTATTATCCTTCAAACACAGCGTTGTGCGGTTCAACAAAACTAAATTTCAATTCAACGTTTCAAATGTATCCTCATATCTGATTCTCTTTGTCACTACTAGTGTGCATGTGAGCCAAATAGTGTTAACCAACCATAATTAGCCCTGAACAAAATAGTCATAACCTGATTTTAACTACCGTATAGCCCTAATACATAAATATTCTACGAAAAACTATTTTTAATTCTTAATATCTGCAAACTAGAAAATTTCAAAATTATATTGGATCTGAAAATGTTTATTCGAAAATGGCCCGCCATTCAACAGAAATATAAAAAAAATTCTCTTGAGCAACTTCTAATTATCAAAAGTGATATTTTTCACCTTTTACTACTTTTTATTCATACTATATGTATGAATAAACAAACTTATAGTTTACTGTGTCATCAATTTTAACATTTTAATTACGTACTAATTTGAAAACTCATATTTCAATTGAATGTTTGTTATTATTATACTAAAACAGTTATTTAATTTCTGTACCGAACATATATTTATAAAATTGTTAGCTGATGCATGTCATGATTTTTCAATGTTTGATAGTATAACGAGTTTCGTTATTTTTCGAAGTAATTGTATAAAAATGAAATAAAAAAATGCTACTATGTGCTTGCTCGCTGACATTTTAATAATATTAATGATTCTAATTTTTATCAATCGTCTAATTTTTGCCCTTAACTTCAGCTTTTTTATGTATCTTGAAGCCTCTACCTGTGAAATCGGATAGAGTTAAATCAATTACCTCTAGTGGTTGCGCTTATGCTACCCTTAATGTGGGCGGCACGTTTCTTGCTTCTCCCATGACTTCTGAGCGTCCTTGACTGTCTGTACCTAACCTATTTCGCAAATAGAGTGGCATATCGCTGTCTGAACTTGGTTATTTTTTTTTTTAATAAATGAAATTTTCTAATTTTATAAACTTATATTACTCCTACCTTTCTGGCTTCTACGACGCCTGAAATGGATAGCTTTTGGTGCACGGATAGGATGTTTGAGGATCGGTTAACTTCACCCTTTGTAAAATTGAAGCTTACGTCGTTTCAGGGAATATGATTTATTGTAACGACAGGAACTGAAGACGAAATGGACAAAACAAAAAAAATCAATTGTATGCCGGAGTGACAAACTAGACTAATTTTTAGCAGAATGCTATATAATTGTTCTCATAGACGACTGTACCTATGGATAACTGAGATGATGGTGGAGGATTATCGGCTAATTCTCAATATTTTCCAGCCTTTCTACCCTCCTGTATGTCCCGTTAACTGCCTTTTGCAGCCTCTGGTTACAGACCGTACAGCTTAACCGTTCCCAGTATTCTCTTGTGCTGTAGCAAGATTGGCATATAATCTTGGCCTGACGGGAATCTCTTGTGGGAAGATCTGGCGTCCCTACTGACTTACAACCCTGTATTGGAGAACCGCTGCGAAGGAATAACGGAACAACCCTGTATCGGAAAACCGCTGTGAAGAACTAACGGAACAACCCTGTATCGGAAAACCGCTGTGAAGAACTAACGGAACAACCCTGTATCGGAATACCGCTGTCACCGGATGTAATATACTAGACCTTATTTTCACACTCTTATGGTGAAGCAGCTATCAACTCAGTCGATGGTTGCTGAGTATGATTATTTTTCGACCTTGACTGGTCTAGATCCAGTGTGTTTTACAGGAGATGTGCTACCCGTTTGGCAGGGTGTGATTTTTCATCACGCACACTGATCTTGGTCTAGTGGAAGCAGCTGTGTTTTGCGCAATTACTAGACCCTGGTTAGAAAAACTCCGTTGTCAATACTTAGTTGACCGAAGTACTCCACCTTACGCCGTTTGGCATGTTCACCTCAGATCGGTATTTCGCCTTTTATCTGATGTATGGATTTTCTCTCGGCTTCTCTGGTCTAGATCCAGTGTGTTCTGCGCCCGCAGTGACACCTCGTGTAGATTGTGGTTCTTCACCACGCACACTGGTCTTGATCTAGCGGAAGGTATGGTCCCGTAGGCTCTATGTTGCGCTATACTAGATCCTGGTTGCGACCATCAATTTTTCTCCTTCCTAGGTAGGGTAGCTGAACCGCTTGTCACCGCTCGTGGGGTGTGGTTTCAGACAACCGGATATACCTCTCGGAGAGAAATGGTTTTAGACAACCGCTGTCACCTTCCCTGGGTGAAGTTGTTCCAATAGGGGATGGTACGCGAACCGCTGTTACCAGATGTACAACCCTCCCCTTTGTTACCGAGTTGTCTCTCAACAAGAAAAAAAACGCTGTCACCACTCTAACAATTGCTGTCACCAGTGAAATGTAATCCAGACCTAAATTCGTCTGTCACCACCTGAAAACCAAAATACCCCTACCTTTTCTTCACTCTATATCGATCCCGTCCTTCGAGTCCACCAAATTCTGTCTCAAATGAGCGGCTGAGCGTGTAAGGCAGATCCAGACCGATTTTTGAGCTAGGTTCGCCTGGTCTTAAAACGGATTAATCTTCCTTTGCCAGGACAGGGTTGTTCTCCTCGTTTCTGTCACACTTCCACGGTTGTTATCCTCTCCAGAGGGGGAATTATGGGGTAGGGATGATAGGTAAAACAAGGTAGAACCACAACGTTATACAGAAAATAGATAATAAAAAAAAATTCTCTGAGTACACATATAAAGATATATATAACCTTAACCCAAAAATAAAATCCCGTATGACCCAAGTAACTAGAGTTCCCTGGTATGAGTATACCTATACATCTATCTATCGATAAATGGTGTTTTTTTTAATCCTACCCCTGTATATCATATAACTATTCAAAAAAACAAACAAAGTCACGACAGAGTTCTCGTTTTTGCGATGGTACAGCAAAACTACCCCCCTTATCGGCTTTGTCTTCTTCAAAGTGCATGAGAGGCGTATAGTTTATTATTTTCGGTTCCCACTTCCTAGTCACCGGTGTCGAGAAAATAAATAAATATTATGTGTAATCTTCTTTTAATCGTAATAACGTTTCAGCTTACGTCGTTTCAGATCGCCATTGACCTTGAGGGAATGAAAGTGAAATTTTTGTTCTATAAAATTGTGCTGAGCTAGGAAACAATTAAATTATTTATCGACACTGGCGTTACAAGTTGCAAAATTCCCCAGTAAATTGAATTACCTACGATAAAATTATGCATTATACTGGCAAAATAAGAAAAATTTTATTTTATTATCACGTCTGAACAAAAGAATGATAACAATGTTTCTCTACCATAATTTACTTATCAGCGCAAGTTCGCTGAAACCCACGAAAAATGGAGAAACATACGCTCCGGCCTTTGTGTTACCATGTACAAAATTAACCTCGCCTAACTTTCTATCTCCTTCCCACCTACGAGGTGGAAGAGAAATATGTGACACACGTGCCCCAACAAAATGATAACTCCTACTTAACAAAATGAAACCTAACTTTTGTCAGGTTGGCGAAACTCTGCAAAATTTAATTATACCAGTACGCACGGTAAATTATATATTTATCAGGGCGAAAAACTTAACTGAGAATGAACAGATGTGTCCAGTCTCTTTGAAAATAAAAAAAAATCAAATAAATATATTTGCTATCGCTACTCCTTGTATATAACAATTGACTTATACTCCCAAGTTCAGAATCCAGCTCAACCAATAACGAGTAAATATCACACTAGTGAAAAAAATTATCCCAATCTGAATTTAGTTCAAAAACGTACTGCGTTGTCAAACTTCCTCCGTCTCGCCGGGATATTTCTTGATTTTCGCTATCTGCTTGTCACCACGAGTCGTGCCAATAAACGGAATCGTGCTATGTCGAAAAGAAATTAGCGTAGAGGGTAATTCTACCGTTTGCGTATCGAAACAGGGGACAGTGTTTTTTGAATCGTGCTAATTTTAGTTATCGAAATAATTGTATTCAAAACAATTATTTTGCTTTGACCCAGTAAGATGTTTTATTTTTTTTCTATTTTGTTTTGACTTCGTATTATTTTATTAAACAAAATGTGGGTCGCATTCCAGTTATTATTATGATTTAAAATAAAATGTGTTTTACCGTGTGTTCTGAAATTTTCTACAATAAAATTATCTTTTAGGTATTCGTATTTATTACATTATTATCGAAAGAATAAAATGTTGTTTTTTGTACGATTTCATTGATTATATGAAATAAAAAACTAGTTATGTGTTTGCTGACTTTAGTATTATATAATAAGTTCAAATAATTAAATACTATTAAGGGGAAAAAAGTAAACATTTGTACAGAACGAATCACTTCAAGCTTTTTAATTACCTTTCAGAAGACATCGGGAGGATTGGGAACCAAATAAAAATACTAGAATTTGCAGTGCTCATTTTGTCAATAATCAAAAATCAGATAATTCCCTACACCCATCTCACATACCAACAATTTTTCCTGTCAAAGAAAATAAAAAGATCTATTCATTTTTTGCATTTTGTAGGTTGTTTATTATACTGTTTACATCACAATGTTTTTCTTATTTAACACCAGGGCGCTCTACTTTCGGCATAAGTGCTGCCTCTATAGTTCCGTCTCGATCCCTTTCACAGAAGATTTGTTAAAAAACCAATTTGAGTAACACACTCCATTTATGGCGTACACTATTATTAGTATGATCTACAGGCCGTGTACAATTATTTTTTATGAACAGTTTACTATTCCAAATCTGAAAATAGAAATCCTTTGTTTCCAATGGTCCACACTATGTTCGTGAATTATTTTCAGTTTTAAGATTTTTCTTTCCAATTCTGACTGTTATTATTTTGTAGATCTTCCACAACAAAGTCATAACATTTCTTCGTTGGTCTTCCCTTCATTTTTTTACATATTTGTTTTCCCTTCAGCACTATTTTTGGCATCCGATCTTTATGTAGTCTTTTAATAATGTCTCAGCCATCTGACTCTCTGCTCTCGAATAAATGTATTTATTGTAGGGTCATTATAAAGTTCCTCCAATTATTTATAAGTTCTCCTTCTCCAGCCCCCTTCCGTGCTTTTCCTTTGTGAACTATTACCCATCTGCTCAACATAACTTAATCTGCTATCTTTAATATCCATATCTGGAATGTATATGTTGCGGTAGGACTTAGGACTTACTAACCGATTTATATATGCTGGTTCTAATTCGACTCGAAGGTCTCAATATTTTGTTTGGGTTTTGTAAATAGTATGCTTTTAATAATGATTATTATAATTTGAAACTGTTCCTTGCAATGGCGTTTTTTGACAGTACATTAAGTCGATCCAAAATACGAATCGCCATCTTGTCATCTCTACTCTTTTGACTGCCAGAATCAATTGACGATCTAATCAAATTATATCTAGTATTAAATCTGATATTTCACCAGTTTTTCTTGACAGATACTTTGATCTTATTAGTGCTATTATGCTTCCAAACTTTTGCGTTCCTTTGATGTCAGTTCTAATTATTTCTCTCCCTTTTCTCCTATTACTACCCCCGATATAAAAGATTGGTATCCCTCTCGATCCTATATTGTCTATGCACTGTTGATATAAATGATAGATCATATTCTGCCTCCTTCCGCGTATTCTCGATTACCATATATTTGTTCTTCCCTTCATTTATCTCCATTCTAAATATTTATGCCTCTCCTTCCAGTTCTCTTGAAGCTTTTTTTCAATTGCTTTCTATCATCTGCAAAAGCTAGACATTGGCATTCTTTATTAAGTAATGTACCATCGTTATTTAATACTGAGTTTCGGATCACGACTCCCAGACCTCAGTTGACTTGGAATTGTTCGGAACCCTTTTCGCTGCACTTAGTTTTTCGTTAAATTTAATGCCGTCCTTAATAGTATAATTATTTTTATGGGTTTCCCTAGTTTGCTTAGTACTCCATACTCGATTATCCTATTTATTCTGTAATATTCCTGTTTGAAGTCTACAAATAAGGCATGGAGAGTTATGTTGTGTTCATAGCAAGTAGTTTGTGATTCTTTGAGGGAGAAAGGCTGGTCCGTCACTGACCTTTAAGTTTTAAAGCCTGCTTGCTACTATCCTAGCGCTGCATCGGCATATTTGACTATTCTATTCTTTATAATTTTCGTGTGCACCTCATAACATATATCTAATAGTACTATCCTCCTGGCATTGTCACCTTTTTGGAATTGGGTACAATAGAGCTATTCGCCACTCTTGTGATATATCTTCTGTCATTTATATAATTCGAATAAGTTAACCTTTCACCTCCGTATTTCTGCATTTCTGACGTTATTTCGATTTCTCCTGGCTTCTTGTCTGCTTTTATGGTTTTAACTCATTGTTCATTTGAGGTTTCTACACTGCGCCGTTTCTACACATAATTTTAAAAATTGAAACAATGACCATAAAAAATTTGTTAAAGGCCGCCACTGTTTCAAAAATATTTATTTATGATGTTCTCTGCATTTTTCAAGATTTCAAGATTTTTTTTACATTATTACAAAACAGAAATTTAGTAAAACTCCTCAGATATTAAGTTTAGTCGTTTATTTGCTCTTAGTTTGCTTTTTACACTTGTGTGGGCACTATTCAAATTTTATAAGTGCATTACGACACAAAATGGCCCAAAACGCTCGTTAGATGAGAAATCTTTCGAGTGAGGAATGTGCTACCACCGTAGCACTTGTGGGAAAAGGCTTGCCACAAGTTGAAGTGACGTCTAGTAGTGACACAGTCTACCATATCCAGGGCGATAGCACGATTTAGGGAGACTGGAAGTACCGAAAGGAGATCCGGACAAGGACGGAATTGGGTCACAACTAACAATCAAAATTCATTTTTGCGATTGCAAGTATTAAGAACTCGATTTGTTACAAGCACTTTACTGCAGCAAATATTTTTTCGTCTGTATAATAACCAAATTAGCCAAGATACCGTGCGAAGAAGGTTGACAGAAGCCGAAATGACCCCCTATCGTGCTGCAACTGGTCCTCTTCTAACCGCGAACCATTGAAGGCTGCGACTCCAGTTTGGCCATGGAAATCAGCACTGGGGCAATCATGAATGGGGCAATGTATTGTTTAGCGATGAGTCCAGATCTTGTCGTTTCAATGATGATCTACGTAGGAGAATGTACCGACGCCCTGGAGAGGGATACACCGAATGTACAAGGGAGTCTATAATGGTATGGGGTCGTATTAGTTTACAGGCCCATACGGACATGGTTACGGTTCAGAGAGGTCGTTTAACTGCCGACCGATACATAATAGACATTTTAGAACCAGGTGTGGTAGCATTCGCCCCATTTATTGGAGAATCTTTTTTATTACTGCACGATCAGTGGTACACAATTACCTCCAGGAAGTCGAAATTTTAACTTTGCCGTGGCCACCTAGAAGTCCTAACCTCAACCCCATAAGAAACTTATCGGACATCCTGGGTCGAAGTGTTAGAGCCTTAATGCCTCCACCTGAGAACCTAAATGACCTGTCATTAAGGTTCACTGAAATATGGTTGCAGATTGATCAAGTTGTGATTCAAAATCTAATTTCAAGCATTCCGAGGAGATGTGAAGCCGTAATTAGGGCAAAGAGAGGCGACATACGATATTAAATATTGTAATTTCATATATGAAAAAGAAAATTTGGTTACTTTTTTTATTATCCCCGTATTTTTATGCATACCCTTCGGAAATTCAATAAATTGTGAAAAACATATTCAGTATAATCAAATTATTAACTGCTCTTTGAAACATTTTGAAGGTAGTTTTGACGTAATTTTTCAATTATGCGTTAATTTAGCGGCGCAGTTTATTTCAATGCGTTCTTCTCCAGGATCTAGTTGTAACCACTCTTTGATTTATCTTGCTTCATTCTCGTTCAGTAGTTTCCGTAAATGTTCTTTCCATCTCTGCATTACTTCTTCTGGTTCCCACACCATTGCCCCTTCCTCCGTCTTAGATGTTTATTGTTCAACACACTTTTTGCATTTTTTTGTTTCTTGTTAGAAAGATCGTATTTCCGTCTGCTGAAATTCAATTCAATTTCTTTTAATTTTTCTTCGTTAGATTGCCTCTTCTTCCTCCTGAATATCCATTTCAATTCCTTCCCCGCTTCGGTATAGAATGAGACGGTACTTCCCTCCCTATTAGTTAGTTTCAGGTTCCTTACCATTCGCTTATTTTTCGCTGCTTGTATACATTCTTCATCGAATCAGTTTTTATGATTCCTTCCTTTGTTTCTCTTTCGATAACATATTTTCTTTGCTTCTGTTATTGCTTCTTTTATTTTGTTCCATTTCTATTCTGCGTGTAAGTCTTGCTCTTGTTTATTTCTTCTTGGTATCTATTCTTTCCCTTTGATCTTTTAAAGTATTCTATATCAAACTGGAATTCCTTCGTTACATGTATTTTCTTTTTTTGCTCCTCCTTATAAGCACTGTTGCGTTTGATTTTACTAAAACACGGTCAGAACCACAGTGATCTCCCCTTATTCTTTTACAATTCAAAATCATGCTTTTGTGTATTTTTATAATTATTATATGGTCTACTTGGTTTACCGTTCTTTCATCTGGAGATACCCAGGTAACTTTATAAATTTCCTCCCTTCCTATTCGCATACTTCTTAACACCATATCCTGTTCATATGCATATTTTCTCTGCCTATGTCCGTTATCATTTGTTTTCCATGCTTGCTGTGTTTATCTATCATTGGAAAGTATATATTTTCTTTCCCGATCTTTGCATTTGGTATCGAGTTTCGGCAATTTTTCATATTCGTACTGTTCATAGAACTTATTGTCCAACTCCTTTCCTTCAGAGGTCGCATATATAATAATAATGCTTATATCTCTCTTCTTTTCCTTTATTCTCACTTTCGGAAATTGGTTTAAATGCCAATATCTCTTTCTTTCATCTCATGCCGATAATGAAGTCTTTGTTTTGTTTCCTGCAGGGCTGTAATGTCTAGTTTATATCTTTTCATTCCGTTCATCATTATCTTCAATCTTCCTTCATTGAATGTGCCTCTCACAACCGTCATAAACATATTCTTCGATTTCGTTTTATTTCTTATCTTTCAGAGTGTTTGGCTCCTATATCTTTTACGTAGATTATGAGTACTCAAAATGGCCAATGAAGTAACTGATAAGAACGAAATAAAATGTGGAATAGTACTTCAGAAATTTATATAGTATTGTAAATTAGACTATGAAGCTGAAACAATCAAAGTTAGGTATGTTCACTTAATATAGGATCCAGACTCAAATTATCTGTTTATGAATTGTTTCGCTGCAGAAAGTTGCATTATAATTTTTCCAACAAATACGTACCAATAATGAATTCTATAAATAAAATATTGGCGCGTGGTAAAATAATCAATTATCTGATAGAGTTCATGTTTTTCATACAATACTTGTGACTTTTTCTGTTTCACACATGTTTATCTCTTGGATTCAGAGCAGTACTAACAAAATGGAAATGCTGAGCGGAAGAATTAAATTGTGTGCAGTATAAATATGCAAGCTAAATGAACATGATTCCCTGAACAAATTCAGAAGATTAGCTATTGAAAATCTATCCATTCATTTGAACTACGTATTTGAGAAATGGCAAAACTACACTATATAAATAATTTCTAGAGTATCAGTGTTTTTAAATGAAACTCAAGGTCTCTAGTTAATTCCACAATATAATACAAGTTATTGAAAATTCTAAAAAATTGACAATTGTTCCGATAAATCAATATCATCGTCAGAATGACAGAAGTTACATTTCATTTTATGCTTACCTGATGTTTAGTAGTTAATTTTGGCTAGACCAAGAAGTAACCTAACTTGTGATTGGCTTAATATACGTTTATAGAAAAAAGAAGAAGATGTGATATTACAAATATTGAAGCTTAGATATTATTAGCCCTATGGTGATATCCTGGATATCATTTTTCCAATTAAGATCAGTATAACTTTGCAATGATATAGAAAACCAGGAAAACTATATCTGCTGATCTTTACAATTATCACATAAGAAGACAGTTTATTAGTGGAGAATTCCCTAGATTTAACTGTTCATTGACAACTTCATATTGTGGGTTTCTTAAATGTCTTCTAATTTCCAGTTCTTCAAGGAAATCCAGTTCTTGTTTCTTTTCACAAATATGCAGTACTTCTAGTTCTGTGTTAGGTGTCAATGAATGATTGGTGTCAAGTAGATGTTTTGCGTAGTGGGATTTATCTGGTTGTTTTAATCTGTATGCTCGTAAGTGCTCACTGTATCGTACTTCAAAATTCCTAAGGGTCTTACTCAAATAGACAGCATTACAATCTGGACATTTGAGTTTATATATACCTGACTTCTTGAATAGTGGTATTTTTGTTTTTACATTTAACAATTTTGTACTAACGTTACTTTCTGTTTTAAAAGAAATTGTTGTATTCGTTGCTGAAGATATTATATTTGAAATATTATTAGAAATATTTCCAGCATATGTGATGGTTTTATAAGTTTTAATTTCATCAGCTTGTTTAGGATATATTAGTTGTAATGCCACTTTTTTCTCTTTTTCACTAATTAGCCTATTTATCATATCTAATGGATAACCGTTAGATGTTGCTATATGTCTAATTGCATTAATCTCTCTATCAAAATTACATTTGTTCATAGGAACTGAAAAAGCTCTATGTATCATTGAATTATATGCCGCTAGTCTGTGTGAGACAGGGTGATTAGAATTGAATGGAATTGTCACATCAGTCTGTGTTGGTTTTCGGTAAATTGAATAATCAAGTACATTATTAACTCTTTGAATTTTTAAATCAAGAAAATTGATTGAGCTATTTTCTTCAATTTCTAATGTAAATTTAATTTTCGGGTGTAAATTATTGATGTGGTTGAAAAATACATCTAATTGTCGTTCACTACCCATAAAACAAGCTAATATGTCATCTACATATCTATACCAAAATAAAACATTTTTCGAAATATTACTTCCAAAGATCTTTCTTTCTAAATTGTCCATAAAAATGTTTGCTAAAATAGGTGATATAGGGCTTCCCATTGGTAAACCTTCATTTTGAATATATATCTTATTGTCAAAAGTGAAATAATTCTGATTAATGCATACATCAAATAAATTAAGTATATCTGATATTATTCCTGGATTAATATTTTTATCTTCTAGTAATTTTCTTACAAGTATTAGACATTCTTTAGGAGGAATTTTAGTAAACATTAGTTACATCGAACGATATGAGTTTATAGTTATCTTGCAAGTGGATTGATTTCAACTTTTTGATTAGTTCTATTGAATTTCTAATTGAGTACTGAGATCCATATACGTAAGTATTGAGTATATTGTTGAGCTTCTTTGCCAATATATTATTAGGAGCATTAACATAAGAGACTACAGGTCTAATTGGTTTCGTTATTTTATGTAATTTAACTGTTCCATATAATTGTGGACAATGAGGATTCTTATGTATGATAGACCTCTTTTCGTAATCATTTAAAAGATAATTTGAATTATTAACAATATCCCTTACATTATTAGAAAACTTCTTTGTTGGGTCTGCTTTAAGAACTTTTACATCGCTGGATTTTATAGAGTTATATACTTTGGAATTGTAATTTTCAATCGTCAAAATGACAGTAGCATTCCCCTTATCAGATTTTGTGACTGTTAGGTTATTATTCTCTACCTTCTTTTTTATTGCGTTTAAAACTGAAATGTCATTTTTTGTTTGACGTTTAACTTTTGAAGGTTCAATATTTTTGATTAAATTGGCAATTTTTAATTTCTCATAAAGAAAAATATTTGAATTAGATTTTAAAGCTATTTCTGACTCTGTAGCTATAATTTGTTTATTATTATTCGTAAATTTAGGTGGTATGCTGTACTTTAAACCTTTATTTAAAAATTCTATTTCACTATTTGTAAAATTAGTGTCTGAAGGGTTTTCAAATCGTGGTGCAAAGTGTGTTGGTATGTAGGTACTTACAGTTTCATGATGTTTTGAGTATTGAATTTTATGTTGTGTGTGTTCAAGGTTCTGTAGCTTCTTTTCTTGTTTCTTAAATTTCATATGCTTCATCGTGCTGACATTTTCTCTAATTTTGTCATCCAAACAGTCAAATTCTACTGGATGTAATTGGAATGTGAGTTCTGAATGTACAACTTTTATGTAGTTGTCAAAGGAGTCTCTAACTTTGAACCATTTTTTACATTCAGATTTTATCCAAACTCGTTGAGCACATTTTATAGCTTTTTGTGCTTGTGGTGTTTTAGTGTGACATTTTATATTCACATACTTTGGTATTACTTTTTTCTAAGGCATTCTTGGTTAAACCAAATGTGCTCAACGAGTTTGGATAAAATCTGAATGTAAAAAATGGTTCAAAGTTAGAGACTCCTTTGACAACTACATAAAAGTTGTACATTCAGAACTCACATTCCAATTACATCCAGTAGAATTTGACTGTTTGGATGACAAAATTGGAGAAAATGTCAGCACGATGAAGCATATGAAATTTAAGAAACAAGAAAAGAAGCTACAGAACCTTGAACACACACAACATAAAATTCAATACTCAAAACATCATGAAACTGTAAGTACCTACATACCAACACACTTTGCACCACGATTTGAAAATCTTTCAGACACTAATTTTACAAATAGTGAAATAGAATTTTTAAATAAAGGTTTAAAGTACAGCATACCACCTAAATTTACGAATAATATTAAACAAATTATAGCTACAGAGTCAGAAAGAGCTTTAAAATCTAATTCAAATAACTTTCTTTATGAGAAATTAAAAATTGCCAATTTAATCAAAAATATTGAACCTTCAAAAGTTAAACGTCAAACAAAAAATGACATTTCAGTTTTAAACGCAATAAAAAAGAAGGTAGAGAATAATAACCTAACAGTCACAGAATCTGATAAGGGGAATGCTACTGTCATTTTGACGACTGAAAATTACAATTCCAAAGTATATAACTTTATAAAATCCAGCGATGTAAAAGTTCTTAAAGCAGACCCAACAAAGAAGTTTTCTAATAATGTAAGGGATATTGTTAATAATGCAAATTATCTTTTAAATGATTACGAAAAGAGGTCTATCATACATAAGAATCCTCATTGTCCACAATTATATGGAACAGTTAAATTACATAAAATAACGAAACCAATTAGACCTGTAGTCTCTTATGTTAATGCTCCTAATAATATATTGGCAAAGAAGCTCAACAATATACTCAATACTTACGGATATGAATCTCTGTACTGAATTAGAAATTCAATAGAACTGATCAAAAAGTTGAAATCAATCCACTTGCAAGATAACTATAAACTCATATCGTTCGATGTAACTAATATGTTTACTAAAATTCCTCCTAAAGAATGTCTAATACTTGTAAGAAAATTACTAGAAGATAAAAATATTAATCCAGGAATAATATCAGATATACTTAATTTATTTGATGTATGCATTAATCAGAATTATTTCACTTTTGACAATAAGATATATATTCAAAATGAAGGTTTACCAATGGGAAGCCCTATATCACCTATTTTAGCAAACATTTTTATGGACAATTTAGAAAGAAAGATCTTTGAAAGTAATATTTCGAAAAATGTTTTATTTTGGTATAGATATGTAGATGACATATTAGCTTGTTTTATGGGTAGTGAACGACAATTAGATGTATTTTTCAACCACATCAATAATTTACACCCGAAAATTAAATTTACATTAGAAATTGAAGAAAATAGCTCAATCAATTTTCTTGATTTAAAAATTCAAAGAGTTAATAATGTACTTGATTATTCAATTTACCGAAAACCAACACAGACTGATGTGACAATTCCATTCAATTCTAATCACCCTGTCTCACACAGACTAGCGGCATATAATTCAATGATACATAGAGCTTTTTCAGTTCCTATGAACCAATGTAATTTTGATAGAGAGATTAATGCAATTAGACATATAGCAACATCTAACGGTTATCCATTAGATATGATAAATAGGCTAATTAGTGAAAAAGAGAAAAAAGTGGCATTACAACTAATATATCCTAAACAAGCTGATGAAATTAAAACTTATAAAACCATCACATATGCTGGAAATATTTCTAATAATATTTCAAATATAATATCTTCAGCAACGAATACAACAATTTCTTTTAAAACAGAAAGTAACGTTAGTACAAAATTGTTAAATGTAAAAACAAAAATACCACTATTAAAGAAGTCAGGTATATATAAACTCAAATGTCCAGATTGTAATGCTGTCTATTTGAGTCAGACCCTTAGGAATTTTGAAGTACGATACAGTGAGCACTTACGAGCATACAGATTAAAACAACCAGATAAATCCCACTACGCAAAACATCTACTTGGCACCAATCATTCATTGACCCCTAACACAGAACTAGAAGTACTGCATATTTGTGAAAAGAAACAAGAACTGGATTTCCTTGAAGAACTGGAAATTAGAAGACATTTAAGAAACCCACAATATGAAGTTGTCAATGAACAGTTAAATCTAGGGAATTCTCCACTAATAAACTGTCTTCTTAAGTGATAATTGTAAAGATCAGCAGATATAGTTTTCCTGGTTTTCTATATCATTGCACAGTTATACTGATCTTAATTGGAAAAATGATATCCAGGATATCACCATAGGGCTAATAATATCTAAGCTCCAATGTTTGTAATATTACATCTTCTTCTTTTTTCTATAAACATATATTAAGCCAATCACAAGTTAGGTTACTTCTTGGTCTAGCCAAAATTAACTACTAAACATCAGGTAGGCATAAAATGAAATGTAACTTCTGTCATTCTGACGATGATATTGATTTATCGAAACAATTGTCAATTTTTTAGAATTTTCAATAACTTGTATTATATTGTGGAATTAACTAGAGACCTTGAGTTTCATTTAAAAACACTAATATGAGCATATTCCACGAAGTAAGGGTCGAGACAGTCAATTTCTAAAGTATCATCTATGCATAGAGTTTTTGCTGGAAAACGAACAACTTAAAATATCAAACTACCGATATAGTTTTTTGGCTATCCAAAAAACTGTAGCCGATTTCGTTTTTTTTGGGATTCATCCACAGCAGGATACAGGAATTTATCGAAACCGATCAAAATATGGTGAACTAAATATTGAGATCAATAGCTCCAATTGAAGATCAAACTTTTCTCAGGAGCTGTCAAACTTGAAGATATGTATTGATTTGAGTGTACGGTGAACTTTTGTAGTACGTGATAGTAGTACTTTGCTAATAGTGTACTAGATACGGTTCTTTTATAAATGTATTACTTCTTTTTAAGAAATCACCCAAATTCAGTTCATAGAGGATTTAATTCATATTTGTTCCTTGAACTCTTCTGAGTAATGGATTAACGGATATTTCTCACAAAGCGGAGTAATCGACCTAGTTTGGAACAATGCTATTATTTTGAAACAAAAATGAATTCGTTTTAGAATATTACCCGTTAACAAAAGGGTGAAAAGATGTTTCTCTCTTCTGAATGGCTTTCAACATCTTGATTCGTTTCCATCCACATCAACGCCCGAGTAATGAAAACGAGAGAAAAATGTTTCAAACATTTTGAACCGTAATTTTATATTACAATTGGTCCTATACTGCTAGAAATAGAAACGTTAGTTATAATTGTATGCAATTATATTTTCATTGAACTAGTTTCTATAATTGAATCATTTTAAAAATCAATTATTTAATTTCTTATTCAACAATGTGCTCATTTTTTGTTTGTTCCAAACAATTCTTGAAATATCTGTCGCAGCGAATAAGCAATTCCAGATCTTCATTATACATTTTGGAATTGGAAATATTATGAGGTAAGAGAATTCAACTCATCTATTCCGCTTTTGATAACGACGATGTGACTTCAGTCCCTTGTGATACCAATATCTTATTCGCTTTGATTGTAGGAGTCCTATTTAAGATTTTAAAAGACTTGTACCCATAGGACGCCAAAATGTAATTCACCTCCTGGAAGTCAATTATCTGTATCCCCTTCTGCGAATTCCATTTCATGGAATTCTTGGAAAGCCCTTTCAACCAGGTCAGGGCTCAGCATACATATAGATATTGGTGTACGCATTCACAGAACCGATACAGATGCATATCACAAAGTTTAGGGAAATCTCTCAATCAATAACAACACAGGTCTGAATTTTCTGAGATAATTTTTTGCCCGGAAAACATTTTATACATTTGCATATACATCTAAAAATTGTCTTACGAAACGAAATTACCCAAAAATGTTGTAGCACTAAATTGTGTAACGTTTTTACACCAGGATGTAGATTTTCCCGTTGAATCTCTTCTATGAGGAGATCAGTAAACCGATGGTTTTAAGGCAACAAAATAGGATGCTTAGCGTCGGAAGAAAGAGATGGTTGTCTCAACCTAGCACCTACCTTGAGAATACTTAGCTTATCTATGAAAGATGCTAATTCTCTTGAATGTTTAGGTAAGGTAGTATATTGTTCGAAATTGCGAATAATGATGTTGAAACATTCCTTTCGAACATCCTTAATTATGATTTGAAATGCATTATCCATTTGAGAGAAGTCTATACTTATATTTTTATTAAATAAAACGTAAAACGTAAGCGAGAATTCGCTGAACTTTTTTTAGAGAAGAAAATCTTGAGAGTAAATCACCAATAACGGATGGAGTTTTAACTGAAATATATGAAGTTGTTTTCCTTTCTTCCAGAGTTATTTCAGGAAATCTGTCTACAAGAATCGTAGGTTGTTTGTGCCAATGTTCTGGATCCAGCAATAGAAAGTCGGGACCCTGCCACCACAATTTGTGTTCGAGTAATTGCAATGGACGAGAAACATAATAGGCCGGGCTCATTTCAGACGGAACGTATCTCCAAGAGGACATAGATATTATTGTCTCTTGAATAAAAGCAACTCTGTTAGCTACAAACTCTTTCCCATTGATGAGGTGAAGAAGAAAACCACGCAAGAGTAATTTGCGAATCTGATAAAGCATACAGAGAGTTAAAAGGTAAACCTTCAGCATATGAATTTTTAATAAAATTTAATAACTCTGTGATCAGATATGCTGCACAAAGTTCTAAGCGGGGTAATGATACTACTCGAAGAGGTGATACTCGAGATTTTGCAGATATCAAGCGAGTTTGAATTTGATTATCAGAGGTTATATATATGCTAGCGTTGCAGA
Organism: Galeruca laticollis; assembly: GCA_963921935.1. NCBI lineage: Eukaryota > Metazoa > Arthropoda > Insecta > Coleoptera > Chrysomelidae > Galeruca > Galeruca laticollis. The sequence continues at coordinate 136,953,273 of OY998179.1, read as the reverse complement.
AATAGTGTATTTCTAGTCGAATAACTGTTTCGGAAATAAGCATTCTTGGTAACTGAACTTGAGATTTGTTGGATAATTCATATTTGAATCGATCCCAAAATGCAACAATGTTAACAAAGGGATCATCATCCCAGCCCAATTTCGACAGCCAAAACAATTGAATGATATATTTGGCCAACACTAGGTGTGCTATGTACCCCAATAGGTCGAATATTATAGCTGTTTGTGACAGGATACTACGTTTCATACATTTTGATTCAATAGAAGTGAATTTATAAGAAAACCGTCTAAACTGGGATTCTATTGCAATCCGAGGACTTTTACTAATCTAGGACCTTCATTATCGGAAGTGAGAATTATTTGAGCATCTGTCGAAGGAACAGCTGATGATAGAGCAGGATGATTATTTGATCATTTTTCTGATTCAAATCCTCTCTTCTTAAGAAGATTAATTAGGTCTGATTGAATATATATGGCTAATTCGACAGAATCTGCGCCACTTACAATATCATCAACAAGAATTGATTCCTTCAGTACTTCCGAGACTAAGGGATGATTTTTTTGTTCAAGAGTAGCTAACTCTTTTAGTGTTCTAAGAGCACAAAATGGAGCTGAAGAGACTCCGCCGAAAGTTATCACATTAAAAGTATACTCCTTAATTGCGTATTTGTTTAAAAAGCGCCAGAAAAACCTTTAATATTTTTTATGGTCAGGCTTAACCTAAATTTAACAGAACATTTGTCTAATGTCACAGCTGCATACAACTGGATATGTACGAAAAATATAGTCCAGGAAATCTGGGTATGTAAGCGTCATTTTCGAGGTAACAGCTGATACTTGGTAAAAAATTAGAAAAAATGGAGTACAACAAAACTTAACTTATGCGACCTCTCAAATCGGACCAGAACATTGTTTATGATTTTATTTACACTAATTTTTCATGACTTTTGTAGATTTTTCAGGTATATCTTTTTTCTCGTGCATAGTACAGACAAAAAGTTAAATATTCTTTTTTCTTCTTTTAAAGACCTACAATTCTATACCTCACACGTAAGAAAAATTGATTAGGTCAAAAGTTATTGGCAAATAAACAACTGATAACGTTATGGGTAATAAATAAAATGATCATTTTTTACACTAACACTTCCACATCACGCTTATCTATTCTCACTCATTAAAAAATGATACTCACGAAAGATGGAGTCTGTAAGTTCAATAGTTTAAGAATTATACCATAAAAGTGAGTACGACATTCCGCATTTTGCTTTTCCAACATTAGAGAGGAAAACGCAAAACATGCCTTATAAACAAATTAACTAAAAATTGACTTGCAGAGTTCTGTAAACTTTGCGACTTCGCGCCAATTTTTCCACTGTTAGATTTCATAATAAGACATCGATACCCATCATTGTTTTTTGAAAAAATACATTTTTGCAACAACGCGAATTTTTTTTCAATTTGGCTTAGTTGCACAATTAATTTCACACTATATCCGCCGATCTTTGTCGAGAATTGAGTACGCACATAGGAGGGGCATGGGAAGAGCTTCAATTGAAAAAAAATACGTTAGGATTTATTGACAAACGACTGAGTTACGGACAATCGAAGTCGGAGGCCTGTCAGTCAACAATTTATGAGAGTATCGAAAAATAAAACATTAGCTCGACTACACTCTCTGAGGTTCACCGTACGACTGCCAACACAAAATACGGACGATGATAGAATGAAAAGCTAGGCGGTCCCCCCACTCCGCTGCCACGCAGTAGCCAGCCGAAATATCCGCCCCTTGCTGACTTTCGAAAATTTTTTTGATTGGGTTGCAATTTACGCGACGTCTCGCTATTTCGTACAATGAAAGTACATTGACTAAAAATTTTAGGGATATTTTTTGTTTTTCGATACTCGCATAAATTGTTGACTGACAGGCCTCCGACTTCGATTGTCCGTAACTCAGTCGTTTGTCAATAAATCTTTACGTATTTTCTTTTAAATTAAAGCTCTTTCCATGCCCCTCCTATGTGCCTACTTAATTCTCGACAAAAATCGGAGGATATAGTGTCAAATTAATTGTGCAACTAAGCCAAATATGAAAAAAAATTCGCGTTGTTGCAAAAATGTATTTTTTTAGGAACAATTATGGGTATCGATGTTTTATTATGAAATCTAACAGTGAAAAAATTGGCGCGAGGTCGCATAGCTTACAGAACTCTGCAAGTCAATTTTGAGTTAATTTGTTTATAAGGCCATAATTCATAAATTATTGAACTTACAGACTCCATCTTTCGTAAGTATCATTTTTAATGAGTGAGAATAGATAAGCGTGATGTGGAAGTCTTAGTGTGAAAAATGCTCATTATATTTTTATTTATTAACAATAACGTTATCAGTTGTTTATTTGCCAATAAATTTTGACCCAATCAATTTTTTTACGTGTAAGGTCTAGAATTGTAGGTCTTTAAGAGAAGAAAAAAAAGTATTTAACGTTTTGTCTGTACTATGCACGAGAAAAAAGATATACCTGAAAAATCCACAAAAGGCATGAAAAATGAGTGTAAATCGAATCATAAACAATGTTCCGGTCCGATTTGAGAGATCGCATAAGTTAAGTTTTGTTGTACGCCAATTTTACTAACTTTTTACCAAGTATCAGCCGTTACCTCGAAAATGACGCAAAAAGATCATTTTGGGTCTGATTTTCCTGGACTAAAATAGTCGATAAGTCATGATGAAGCTTAGGAACAGTATATAATCTATAGTTTAAGCTTATCGCCTTTGTATCTTTAGCACTAGAGTCAAATAGTACTTGAATCTTAGTAGATATGCTATCTGGCCTTAGAACATATTGATGAGGATTGATAATCTGAAGACGAAACTTCGGAAATATAGTTTTTTTGATGATACTCATTTATAAAGTCTGGTGACATCTCTACGAACTGATTTTTTACTTGCTCCACATAAAAAAACTGTTAATAATAATATAGACAATAAAAGTGAGATAGGGTAAATGCACCAGTGAATGAACACTAAAGACAATTTTGAGCTTCACTGTATTTTTATAAACCATCCGTACTGATTTACAGCTCCAGAAAAATAACACTTCATGTTCAATGAAATAGTGAACACGTTGCATACGATAGTTACAGAAGTAGACAGTTTAAGACAGTAAAAAAATGAAATGTGAAATGTTGCATAAAACCCCAGTAAATGAACGAATGCTACCATTGATTGAACATGGCTGATCCAATGAATGAACTTATGAAGAAAATAGACGTTGAAGAATGTTTAATCAATGATTATCAACGACAACACAACATATGGTGATACAATATCATTTCAGACAAATTTCGGACATTCGAAAAACCATGTCTTATAAGCTTGGGCGCTTCAATCATTTCCACAATTAAAGATTTCTCGTACCATATTTCGTCAACACGTTCTGGCCATTTGAAAGTATTGGGACCTGCTGGTGTCATAGCGCGAACTTCATATTCATCACCTTCTGCATTTTCCACTACTCCAGGAAAACTTTTGGTTATACCTTATTATAACATAAGCGTCAATAGTAATTTCTTGTGAATCATCGATTTTTGCTCCATTTTTATCCCTGTTGATATCATCCTCTGGGGAAGATAGATATTCCTTATGTTGCTCGGATTGATATTTTCAGAATAATCACGAATTTCGGGACACTCGTAGGAACCACGTCTAATAAGTTTAAGTGCTTCGATCACTACTGCAATTGAAGACTTAATGTACCATATCTGGTCAACACAATCTGGCCATCTAAAGGTATTAAGACCAGCTGGTGCCATAGCTTCATATTCATCATTGTCAATTGCTTCTGCTATGCCTGGAAAATATTTCTGGTTATACGTTATTATAACATATAAGTTCCTACAGTGATATCTTGGGAAACACTAGGATTTTTATCCTGATTGCCAGTATCGATTATATTAGCCTGTAAACAGGTAACTTCTGTTGCTGGTGGTGCTTTGGTTCTTTTCGTGGTTCTTCTTGTTTTTTTTTCTCACTAATTGATTTTTGTTTCAATATCTCAGCTTCTTTCTCATTTTTCTCAGATTCTTTTGTATCAGAATATTCTTTCCATTTTTTGGAAGTGATGTCAAACGGCATTGAAGTTGCCTGTTACCTTTTGCCCACTTTTTTCCAATATTTGGCCATTGAAGATGTTGTAGCCATACGTCTCTGGTAGTTTTCGGCTTCTGCGGCTCTTGATTATGGAAACCGACACTACTGAGATATATTACTACGTCTATTTTATCTGGAATCTCGAGTTCTTGTACCGCATCCAGATCTGCTTTACTTGTTTTTTTTTCTCGTAACCTTCTATTAGAGTATCATTATTAGTTATACTCTCTTGATCGGTACGGTCCAATAGCTCTTCAAAATTTTCAATTTTGAATGACCTCACCAATTATTTTACTTTGTCAAAGAGAGTGAGTGATTAGGTAAGAAAAAGAATGAGTTGATTATATTAAAAAATCTCGTAAATCTACAAGTGACTGTAATTACTATATCATTGAAGATTCAGCTATTAGCAACCAACAGAGTGGATAATATCACGGAAATAAGAATTTCGTACTAACGATTATTGAACTCACACACGATGGATAATTATTGTTACGAAACAGCACACTCGTATAGTCCCTGAATCCGACTCTGTCTATGCCAAGCATGAAAGTTGAAATTATGGCGGATGCGCAGGGATTTATTATAACTGTTTACGATTGTGACTATCTTATCTAGACATCAAACAGAAGCAGTATCATTTAATGTCGAGGTTCCCACCTTAATCTCGTCAATTTCTGCTAATATTTCTGCCATGGGAGTGAACATGGACGAGAAGATTTCTGCTATGAAGAACGATATTTCTGCTGATATTAACAACAATATTTCTGCTTTGAAGAACGATATATATATGTCGATATCTTATTGATGAAAAACGACATAGCCGCTGACGTTGGAAATGAAATTTCGTCTCTAAAATTTCAAATCGAGAATAAGATGTCAACGATGGACGAGAAAATCGAGAATAAAATGTCAACGATGGACGAGAGAATCGAGAATAAGATCACAACGATGAACGAGAAGATTGAGAATAAGATTACAACGATGGACGAGAAGATTGATAATAGGGTGACAACGATGAACGAGAAAATCAAGCAGACAGATATAAGATCTCAAGACACGCCAGTGGAAGAAAAGAAGATCGAGCCAACGAAACCTTGAAAGACAGAAACACACCCCAAGTCAGAAGACATTGGCAGTTTTAATCAAGTCAAGGCTCCAACGTTCGATGACCAATTATGTGAAACAGTTTGAAGCAGCCGCTAAAGTGAATAATTGGTCTGGTAAGAAGAAAGCAGTAAACCTAACACATCGCTTCGAGGATATACCTTAGATGTACTTCAGATGATACATTTGGAAGAATCGGATGACCTCGAGCAGCTGGAGAAGAGTCCAACCGATATGGTCATAAACATCTAGAACATTTGTACCAATCCCAGCTGAAGAACCGGAGGCGGAAACGTGACGAAACCCTTCAAGAGTATGAACTGGACATTGCCCGAGTAGTTCGATTTGCTAATCCATCCGCACCAGATAACATGATGGAATGTTTAGGCATCCAGGCTTTTATTGACGGCTTATGTGACCACGATATGGGAAATACGCTTCGATTAGCCCATCCCAAAACATTGGTCGATGTATTGACTGCTGTTCTTGAATATGAAGCAGCCACGAAGAGCTCGCGGTATAACAAAGGTAGGACCATGCAGGAAGAAGAGGACGATGACAAACTTGACCAGATCGTCAACTTGTTGAAAGGTATGGTAGACAAGAAGCCGAAGAAGATCCAATGCCAGATATGTGGCGAGCTAAAGCATGTACGCTGTCTGTCTAAGCGCCTCAAGACTCCTGTGACCCAAAAACTCCAGTCACAGGGGAAATCAGACAGGGGTGAATATTCAGCTGATGTGAATCACCAAAAAGTCAACTCTTTGCCTAGACAGTGATGCCCTGTAGACTATTCACAATGCAACAAGTCGAAATCTGAGGAAGTAACAGTTTCAGAAATTACAGTAGTCAATGAAGAATGGTCACCCACCAGGATCAGAGAAGATCAGTAGATTGATCCTTGCCTAAAGAAGATTCAGCTGTGGAAGGAATAAAATCGGCGACCTACCTGGCAAGAGTTGTCAAGATTTTCACCGAAACTCAACGCGTATTGGGCACAGTGGGACTCCCTTGTCCTGGGAGAAGGTCTGTTGAAAAGAGTGCTTGAAAACGATAATGATTCAGAGATAAGGAGACAACTAGTTATCCCGAGAACAAGAGTAGCTGAAGTACTAAAAAAGTTACACGACAGTCCATGGGGAGGTCATCTGGGAGTGAAGAAAACCCTCCAGCGAATCCGTGAGAGTTTTTATTGGATGAACAGCTCCAATAATATGAAGGACTGGTGTAAGAAATGTACGACTTGTGCTACGAGTAATGGACCACATCGCAAGAGAAAGTTACCTATCAAACATTGTAATGTTGAAAGCCCTTTGGAAAGGATTGCTTCAGATATCGCTGGACCATTTCCGATGACAGAAAATGGTAGCAAAAACATACTGGTTGTAATGGATTATTTCACAAAGTGGGTGGAAATTTACGCTTTCCCGAACCAAGAGGCCACAACTGCCGCGGATGTAATGGTGAAAGAATTTATCAGCCGATATGGAGTGCCATTGGAAGTCTATAGTGACCAGGGAAGAAATTTCGAAAGTCATCTATTCCAGGAGATTTGCGAAAAGCTGAGAATAAAGAAGACCAGGACAACAGCATTACATCCACAGTCAGATGGAATGGTCGAGAGAATGAACAGGGCTATTTGAAAATACCTGTCCAAAGTGGTTCCCAGCCATCAGAGTGATCGGGACTAGCATCTTTCCCTATTCGCATTGGCTTATCGATCTGGCGTCATTGAGTCAACGGATGAAGCACCTGCGAAAATCCTGTTTGGACGTGAAATGAGGCTTCCTTGTGATCTGGAATTTGGCTGTCGGCCTGGAGAAGATCTAGCATGAGAAGACTACGTGATCCAAATTAGAAGAAGGCTGGACACTGAAATTGAAACATAATTCGTGGTACGTCTTCTATGTGGTAACTAAAAATGAATTTCAAGATCGATCTACCTACCGCGATGTGTGGGAATCACTCCGAAACCTCCGAGACCGAGTGTTATAATCCAGCGTGAAGAAACTGGCTATGCCTAAGATAGCGAGTAACCAGTTGAATTGGCGAGTCATCAGGAGCATGGTAGAGGTTCTCTTCCAAGATAGCGGTGTCCGGATATTAATTAGCAGCTACAACCCCCGTTATCAGTATCCAATGGAGACGGTGCCATGTTATTCCCATATGATCGGAAAGTGTAGAAATGGGGCCAGTTTCTGATTCAACATCCAATCTCAGCTACACAAAAATTCCAGGAGAAAAGTTCCTACAGAAAGTGGAAAATCCATTTTGTTCTATATTCTTCAAACATTTTGATTGACGTTTGTTTGATTTAAAATACTGCAGCAGGTTTTAGTTGATCCTATTAAAGTGAAATTCAATTAAAATTCACTACGTGCGGTTTTTTGTTACTACAATATAAATCTGATATCTCCTTTCATTCAGCATAATTTCGTTTGAGGAAGTTGTATTAATTATCTTTAGATAAAACAAACATCTTCGTGTCCTGCTCTGCAAATAGCAATGTTTTTTTTGTACCGTTTTTTTATTTCAAAGAGGATATATTTAGACGTTTGATGACTGTAACAGATATCGTTGAATTTCGGATTGAGGAATTTCAAATACGTCTCCAAAGTCAAATGAATCAAATATTTACACTTCACGCTAGTATTTCCTTTTAGAAAAAATACGAATCAATTGATTACATTTCTTGTAATTTTGAATGAAAATAGGTGGAGTGATATTTCTAACAGCATCTAATCCGTTATTATTCCAGTGAGGCACAATCATCCTCGTGAAATATTGTAGATCACTAACATGGTCCTAAAGAAGAGGTATGGAGAATTCGAGATGCAGATAAATAAATTCCACTCTCCATCACTGATCATATCGTTGAAAGGATTGTTCGCTATGGAAATCACGAGATAAGGTACTTTGGCCTTGAATGTCCTGAGGCTGAATGTTCCAGTATAGCGTCTACAGAACTCACAGTGATAAGGCACTTCATAAGAGATTATCAAGAATTCAGATATTTTGGAATATGTTCTATATGCCCCACAATTTTCCAATGCAACATGCAAAAGTCACAGAAGATAAGATTTGTATTCCTATTATAGACCTTGAGGTTTGACGATTAGGTCACAAGGGAGCTAAGGACGGCTAATGACAAATTTGTTTCTTTTTGGCAAATGTGAAATGATAACTGCTGGATGTATAATAGAAGACTAGACTGTGGATAGAAATATCCTTGATTTCGAAGGGCCTTTCAAAATGTGTGTTATTGATACTGGATGATTACGGAATAAGTGCAGCAAACATTTTCCTCTATATAAGAATTCAATATGTTGGGGAAGAATGGAAGAAACAGGAAGATAATTCATCATAAGCAATACAGGAAACAAAGAAATCTCTTTTCACATACAGATTTTGATTATGCTAATTTGAGATGGCATATTTGGTATTAGGGAAATATTAATATGAATGTAAAATAACCCCACAGATGGCAGAATTCCTGGTTTTGTAGTTTTGAGTTAGGATTGCCTAGAAACCGCAGTTTGAAAGCCAGTGGGGATTCCAAGCCAATAAATCAAATATGACGTCCCCTTTTTCTCAGAGCTGTATTCTTGCTAACCAAGATGTTCAGTTTGTTTATTCATGTTGAGTGAGAAGTTGGCTAACAAATATTCTTAGTAATCATGCCTGGATTTTCTCAACTATGTATTCAAATAATTTCTATAACTTTGACATTGAATATTTCGTTCCCTCAGAACATGGTATATTTCTAGCACATTCTATTCTTATGAAAAAGCACAATTATATTTCAATGCTATATAATTATTATTATACTATCATACAATTTGTTCCTTGATATTTTTAATGAATTCCTTCTATTGACCCATTTTTTTTGTGTCTAAATTTGTGATATACGATCAAATATTTGAGTGATATTTGAAAAAAAAAACGTCTTGTGTGGGTGTACAAATACTTACGATAGTATAGAATATCCGTCCTCGAGTATACAATAAATTAAGTTATCACTGGTAATTGATCGTTCAAAGAGAACACTTGTAGACTTTCTCAGCTTCTTGCAGTTGTTGAATTAGCAAAACTCCGCTATAATCAAGCAGAGCCTGTGCGCTAGCACCTTTGGTTTATATACAGAGAACTCACGTGCCTCTTAGTTTCGAATTTTAGCTCTTGCTATAATTTACCACAAACTGAACATTGAATAAATTCTTGTCTTCTTCATGGCTTCTTGCGGAATATTGTTCATATCGATTCAAATTTCCTCCTCAATTTTCCCACTATCAACTCAATTTTAAAAGTGAACCGAAATATTTGAATCTGACGAGCGAGATGGTCATTTCATATATTTCAATCAACTATAAGATAATACTCCAACCCATGAAGTTTCCGCAAAACTTTTAGGTTCAAATCTACTGTGGGGTTTAAAAGTAGGTACAAGACCTGAAAGTATGTTAACTCGTCTAGATTATCTTCGAATAAGTAGGGTCTGATGATAATTTTGCTGACAATGTTAATGTATAAATTTACTTTTCGCGAGTATTATGTATGAAGCGTGTGGATCCAGTGGAAATTTTCTTTTCCACAGTACCTACAATTTTGTCGATTGACTTCGCCATAACGTAAAAGTGTTTTTATCGGGAATCATATTTTCTGCGGTGGCATTTATCCCTAATTTCATAACCAAATTTTATTCTTCTATTTGTATCATGATCGTTTATCCCCTGTAGGTACAAGTTTGATTTTCAAAGAATATAATTTTTACAATCTCAATAATCAAAAACATAGAAGGATGACCTATTTTGCGTACATTTTCAATTACTGTTGGCTACTTCATAGGTATTTGTGAATATTTATAATTAAATAAACTGAACATTTCCAACTGAGTTCGTAATCTGTTTCTATAATCAATCATCATGAATATCTCATTTCTCTGCTCCTAGCATAAATTCAGTTTTAGTTAACATACATTTGATTCAATAATACAGAATATTCACACTAGAGATAATTTTGGTATTATATATTGGAATTTGGCTATTCTCATGTTTCTAACCCTGGAAACAATCATTTTCATTTCTTCAAATGATAACATCAACTTTTATTTGTCAAGTCTCACGAGCATATCCATTATATGAATAACTGTACTAAGCATTCTATATGTGATGCGTACTCTCGCAACCTAGTCTTACTGTACTCAGAAGATTCCCTCAGAAGATTCCAGGTTCGGATCCTGACAGGATCGCCACAAAAATTGGCCAGACCAGAGTAGTCAGGGAGTAACCAAACATACAAAATCGGCAAATCAGATAGGAACATATCATGAGCGAACAAGGAGAATACGCCGACGTGGGATTAGGAATAGCCGACACAAAAGTAGGAAGGATATACAAGTTCAAGAAAGAAGAGCTAGTAACATAACTACAAAAATTCGAATTAGACACAAGCGGTAATGTGGACACACTACGGGCCAGAATGGTACATTTCATAAGGAAACAGATAGGATATAATACCAGACATCAAGAAAGCAGCATACAAGAATCTGAAAAACCTAGAGAAAGAACGTACACTGCCGAAGACAGCGAGATAGACATAGGAGATACAGTTACAAACACGTAGATTGCACAGAACTGGACAAAATAAGGAGATGGGGAATATACTTAGATGGCTCAAAAGACCCGATAGAGTTCATTAAAAGGTTGCGAGAACTCAAAACATGCTACCAGCTAAACGACGAAGTTATACCTACTTACAGCTCTGCCAGAGGTGTTTAAGGCAAAGCAATCCTTTGGTACCGGAATAATAAACATCTCTGGGAAATCTCGCAAGATTTCGTAGATGATTTCGAGACATTTTATGTATCATTAGATTTATCAACATACTTAGAAGAGAAGCTAATGGGAAGAAAACAAAGAGAAAACGAACCGGTTAACAATATATCACAAAAATTCAGACATTAATGCGGAGACATATAGGCTTCAACAGTAGCCAATAACTAGAAAGTAGATATAGAAATATGAACCCGAAATAAAAACTCCACGTCAGAAGAAATGAAATCGCATCAGTAAGAGACCTCACACGGCGAATAAACGAACTAGAAAGTATCCTTAAGAGATCGAGAAAGCGGGAAAACCCGAGAGTAAGACCAAATACAACAACCGAACGGGGCAAAGTCCGCAAAACTAGAGCAAATTATCGAATTACAACCGACAAGATAGTTGCTGGAAATGCGGTAAAAGAGGACATAGAAAAGAAACTTGCTCCGGGAAACAAATATCATTTTGCAGCCATTGCGGAACAGTAATAATACTGTCAAATAAATGCAGTTGCCGGAATTCGGGAAACGTAACAAGTGCCGATTCTTCGAGAAGCAAGATGAGCAAAATAAAATCCTCCACTACGAACAGTTACAGTATATTATAAGACTGTACTAGATTCGAGACATCCACACAAACCTATGAATGTATACATAGACACTGCAGTATTCAAAGTATCAAGAGATATATGATAAAACATATGATGTTGTTGGGCGTTGATTCGAATGATGGATGCCTACTGTTTTACTTAGTTGCCCCATAGGATGAACACCAGAAGAAAATTTGCTGTGTACTAAGCACAAGTTAACTTGGAAAAAGGAAATTTTCAGTGAAAAAAGCATATATATTATCATTTTACCTATACATTCATATATATGACATAAATAGGAAGGAAGTTATTGTTCCATACTTGCACCAGAAAGTCACGAATTCCTATATAATTTCTGGGGGCAGGCACATTTGCCATCAAACATTTCTCAATCTTTCTCCGAATATACTTTTTGGATTTGGAATCTAACTTCGAGTAGTACAAACAAATTGCTTTAGTAATTGTACGAGAATCATTTCAACAAAAATCATTGGAACAATTATGGACGGTGCAACATGTTCTTTTCAACCTCCATCAGAAATCTACGCGCAATGAACGTCGTGTTCTCGACAAAGACTTATCCATAACTAATTCCCTTCATCACACTTTAACACGTTTATCTGATCCCGTGAGGCAGAATCCCGCTTCTACGCAAGACATTACTCGACTCTTATCAACTATTGTCCAATATCGTTTGCATACTTTCAAAGCTACGACTGATGAGTCGCATTATGAACTCAGAATCTATCAATCGCCAATTTGAAAGTATACTTTAGTATACAAGCAAGATTTTTAAAGTGATATGCAATGGAACAATATCAACTGACAATTCTTTGAGTATAGTAAGAGTAATCGAAATGATATATATTCACGTACCAACCGTATGTATTGATGGACAGCACAAGATTAAGGACTACTGGGTTACTGCACTCATTCTATGCAATCAAATGCACCAAATGATATATTGATATCCTTTTTAGGTCTAGAAACAGTTGCCTTCTCAATTTAAAAAACAATATCTTACATAAACATTATATGAAATTGACTGTCTCGACCCTTACTTCGTGGAATATGCTCATATTAGTGTTTTTAAATGAAACTCAAGGTCTCTAGTTAATTCCACAATATATTACAAGTTATTGAAAATTCTAAAAAATTGACAATTGTTTCGATAAATCAATATCATCGTCAGAATGACAGAAGTTACATTTCATTTTATGCCTACCTGATGTTTAGTAGTTATATTTTTGGCTAGACCAAGAAGTAACCTATTTTGTGATTGGCTTAATATATGTTTATAGAAAAAAGAAGAAGATGTGGTATTACAAATTATGAAGCTTAGATTTTATTAGCCCTATGGTTATATCCTGGATATCATTTTTCCAATTAAGATCAGTATAACTGTGCAATGATATAGAAAACCAGGAAAACTATATCTGCTGATCTTTACAATTATCACTTAAGAAGACAGTTTATTAGTGGAGAATTCCCTAGATTTAACTGTTCATTGACAACTTCATATTGTGGGTTTCTTAAATGTCTTCTAATTTCCAGTTCTTCAAGGAAATCCAGTTCTTGTTTCTTTTCACAAATATGCAGCACTTCTAGTTCTGTGTTAGGTGTCAATGAATGATTGGTGTCAAGTAGATGTTTTGCGTAGTGGGATTTATCTGGTTGTTTTAATCTGTAAGCTCGTGGGTGCTCACTGTATCGTATTTCAAAATTCCTAAGGGTCTGACCCAAATAGACAGCATTACATTCTGGACATTTGAGTTTATATATACCTGACTTCTTTAATAGTGGTATTTTTGTTTTTACATTTAACAATTTTGTACTAACGTTACTTTCTGTTTTAAAAGAAATTGTTGCATTCGTTGCTGAAGATATTATCTTTGAAATATTATTAGAAATATTTCCTGCATATGTGATGGTTAAGTTTTAATTTCATCAGCTTGTTTAGGATATATTAGTTGTAATGCCACTTTTTTCTCTCTTTTACTAATTAGTTTATTTATCATATCTAATGGATAACCGTTAGATGTTGCTATTTGTCTAATTGTATTAATCTCTCTATCAAAATTACATTTTTTCATAGGAACTGAAAAAGCTCCATGTATCATTGAATTATATGCTGCTAGTCTGTGTGAGACAGGGTGGTTAGAATTGAATGGAATTGTCACATCAGTCTGTGTTGGTTTTCGGTAAATTGAATAATCAAGTACATTATTAACTCTTTGAATTTTTAAATCAAGAAAATTGATTGAGCTATTTTCTTCAATTTCATTCTTTAGGAGGAATTTTAGTAAACATATTAGTTACATCGAACGATATGAGTTTATAGTTATCTTGCAACTGGATTGATTTCAACTTTTTGATTAGTTCTATTGAATTTCTAATTGAGTACTGAGATTCATATCCGTAAGTATTGAGTATATTGTTGAGCTTTTTTGCCAATATATTATTAGGAGCATTAACATAAGAGACTACAGGTCTAATTGGAAAAAAGTTAATACCAAATTATGTCAATATAAAATGTCACACTAAAACACCACAAGCACAAAAAGCTATAAAATGTGCTCAACGAGTTTGGATAAGATCTGAATGTAAGAAATGGTTCAAAGTTAGAGACTCCTTAGACAACTACATAAAAGTTGTACATTCAGAACTCACATTCCAATTACATCCAGTAGAATTTGATTGTTTGGATGACAAAATTAGAGAAAATATCAGCACTATGAAGCATATGAAATTTAAGAAACAAGAAAAGAAGCTACAGAATCTTGAACACACACAACATAAAATGCAATACTCAAAACATCATGAAACTGTAAGTACCTACATACCAACACACTTTGCACCACGATTTGAAAATCTTTCAGACACTAATTTTACAAATAGTGGAATAGAATTTTTAAATAAAGGTTTAAAGTACAGCATTCCACCTAAATTTACGAATAATATTAAACAAATTATAGCTACAGAGTCAGAAATAGCTTTAAAATCTAATTCAAATAATTTTCTTTGTGAGAAATTAAAAATTGCCAATTTAATCAAAAATATTGAACCTTCAAAAGTTAAACGTCAAACAAAAAATGACATTTCAGTTTTAAACGCAATAATAAAGAAGATAGAGAATAATAACCTAACAGTTACAAAATCCGATAAGGGGAATGCTACTGTCATTTTGACGACTGAAAATTACAATTCCAAAGTATATAACTTTATAGAATCCAGCGATGTAAAAGTTCTTAAAGCAGACTCAACAAAGAAGTTTTCTAATAATGTAAGGGATATTGTTAATAATTCAAATTATCTTTTAAATGATTACGAAAAGAGGTCTATCATACATAAGAATCCTCATTGTCCACAATTATATGGAACAGTTAAATTACATAAAATAACGAAACCAATTAGACCTGTAGTCTCTTATGTTAATGCTCCTAATAATATATTGGCAAAAAAGCTCAACAATATACTCAATACTTACGGATATGAATCTCAGTACTCAATTAGAAATTCAATAGAACTAATCAAAAAGTTGAAATCAATCCACTTGCAAGATAACTATAAACTCATATCGTTCGATGTAACTAATATGTGCACTAAAATTCCTCCTAAAGAATGTCTAATACTTGTAGGAAAATTACTAGAAGATGAAAATATTAATCCAGGAATAATATCAGATATACTTGATTTATTTGATGTATGCATTAATCAGAATTATTTCACTTTTGACAATAAGATTTATATTCAAAATGAAGGTTTACCAATGGGTAGCCCTATATCACCTATTTTAGCAAACATTTTTATGGACAATTTAGGAAGAAAGATCTTTGAAAGTAATATTTCGAAAAATATTTCATTTTGGTATAGATATGTGGATGACATATTAGCTTGTTTTATGGGTAGTGAGCGACAATTAGATGTGTTTTTCAACCACATCAACAATTTACACCCGAAAATTAAATTTACATTAGAAATGGAAGAAAATAGCTCAATCAATTTTCTTGATTTAAAAATTCAAAGAGTTAATAATGTACTTGATTATTCAATTTACCGAAAACCAACACAGACTGATGTGACAATTCCATTCAATTCTAACCACCCTGTCTCACACAGACTAGCAGCATATAATTCAATGATACATAGAGCTTTTTCAGTTCATATGAACAAATGTAATTTTGATAGAGAGATTAATACAATTAGACAAATAGCAACATCTAACGGTTATCCATTAGATATGATAAATAAACTAATTAGTAAAAAAGAGAAAAAAGTGGCATTACAACTAATATATCCTAAACAAGCTGATGAAATAAAAACTTATAAAACCATCACATATGCAGGAAATATTTCTAATAATATTTCAAAGATAATATCTTCAGCAACGAATGCAACAATTTCTTTTAAAACAGAAAGTAACGTTAGTACAAAATTGTTAAATGTAAAAACAAAAATACCACTATTAAAGAAGTCAGGTATATATAAACTCAAATGTCCAGAATGTAATGCTGTCCAGTTGGGTCAGACCCTTAGGAATTTTGAAATACGATACAGTGAGCACTTACGAGCTTACAGATTAAAACAACCAGATAAATTTCACTACGCAAAACATCTACTTGACACCAATCATTTATTGACACCTAACACAGAACTAGAAGTGCTGCATATTTGTGAAAAGAAACAAGAACTGGATTTCCTTGAAGAACTGGAAATTAGAAGATATTCAAGAAACCCACGATATGAAGTTGTCAATGAACAGTTGAATCTAGGGAATTCTCCACTAATAAACTGTCTCCTTTAGTGATAATTGTAAAGATCAGCAGATATAGTTTTCCTGGTTTTCTATATCATTGCACAGTTATACTGATCTTAATTGGAAAAATGATATCCAGGATATCACCATAGGGCTAATAATATCTAAGCTTCAATATTTGTAATATCACATCTTCTTCTTTTTTATATAAACATATATTAAGCCAATCACAAGTTAGGTTACTTCTTGGTCTAGCCAAAAATATAACTACTAAACATCAGGTAGGCATAAAATGAAATGTAACTTCTGTCATTCTGACGATGATATTGATTTATCGAAACAATTGTCAATTTTTTAGAATTTTCAATAACTTGTATTATATTGTGGAATTAACTAGAGACCTTGAGTTTCATTTAAAAACCCTAAACATTATATACTTCTAGAAAACCATAATAGTGATAAGGAACATTAATCCATAACTAACAAACTTTGTCACCTCACAGGTGGTTGTTACTGTTTCATCATATTAAAATAAGAATTTTCTATTAATGTCTTTGTTGTGATGGTAGTAGTAATTTCCTAATTAACAAATGTTTTTTTTAAATAATTCTCATCTGTTTGAGGCCTCCGTTTCCATAACTAACTAAGTAGATCATTGTACTAGTAAAATTGAGAAAATACCTTCTTTGACATTTTTGACACATACGTATATAATTTTACTGTAAGGAATATGACTGTTTCCAGTAATACTATGATGTCAAGAAAATAGTGCGTTGTCTAAACTAGCTACATCCTTCGGAAACACAGTTACAGGAGTGTGTGAATCCACCGTTGTAAGTACAGTTTCAGAGGTGCCTAGATCCAATAGTATTATGTTATCCATTGTATTCTACGGATTTAAGACTTGTTAGATCCTGTTTGTATGTGCACTAGGTTTGCTTTCTGTTTATGTACGCGTAAAATTTTTGTCATAAGTTGTTCAAAAGCGAAGCATACTTGTTGTCGGTTGTTTGGTGTATTTTGTGGTTTAAAAGTGAAGCTAAGATAAATTTAACCATGGAAAGAGTTCCTACCTTATCGAAACCTAGCAATGGCAGAAAAAATAATGAGAAATTAGTTCAAAGGAACAAAAAAATACAACCGCAAGATCGACAATTCATATCATTGTCGTCCCATATAAAACTAAGTTTTTTTCTTATGCACAGAACAAAAAAACCACGGTGTGAGCATGGTAGGACGTATTCTTGTCCAATCTTTATAATGCAAGATTCAAGGTAATTCTCTCAAGCGTTTTATGATGATAAAACAAAAGCTGAACAAGATAAGTCTATTTTAAAACATACATTGCATTGCGCATCAAAAATACATAGTCAATCAAAGGGTAAGAAAAGTAACATCGTTTCTGAGTCCTACTTTATAAAATCTGAGAAAAATTTGCAGCAAAGCTTTGTTGACTATACTGCAAATCTCAAGATTTACAGTGCAAAACATAAGAAAACGTTATCTTAAAAATGGCTCTCACCCCAAAGATAGAAGAGGTGGGGACAAAAAAAATGAAGTTTATGCTACATGCAGAGAAAAAGTAACCGAATATATTAAAATGAGTTGAATCATACTATATAAGAAATAAATCGGAACGCCAATACATGTTCAATGACTGCAGTATTTAAAAACTTTGCCGTGATAACGAAGAGTATAAAGTAAAGTATGATTGCATTCGGAGTAATTTTGATAATGATTTTAACATGAGATTTAAAAGTCCAGCAGTTTTAAAAGGGGAAATCGTTCAATGAAATCAGAGGAGGCTAAGTTGGAGTTGATAACAAAGCTAAGGGTACCCAATTTAAAAACCAAAGCATTTTACGAGAAAATCAAAAGTCCCGAGGAAGATGCTATTAGGCTTAGATTTGACTGCCAAAAAGTCTGGTCCTACCACGGGTACCAGATTAGTCGACTCACTATTCCCGGCAACCATATTTTTACAACTTCACTATATGCCAAAGCCCCTCAAACCAAAAATAGTCTAACTGCATTTACATGGACTGAGAGTATGAGACAAAAGGGATCTAACGAAATCCCTTCAATGTTGTACCATAATCCTTCATCCTTATATCTAGAAGATAATACATAAAAAATGGAGCTTTTATGCGATGGGTGTTTTTGCCAGAATAAAACAGTGACTATGATAGATATGTTGATGAAATGGCTGCATTCTTCAGGTTATTCTTTCAAAACCTATCCATTATTTTACCCGTGGTGGGTCATCCATTTCTACATCCGGATCGCATGTTTGGGCGGATAGAAAAGTTTAGGAAAACCAAAGAATAACTATTGCTCTGCCCCATGGATACACATGAAAATGAATTCCAAGAATACTACGGTTCTGGAGTTGAGTAAAGATAATCAAATGTATAACTGAAAAGAACCTGTGCAATTCGTCATTAAGCCTCCTGGGCAGTGACGTACGTATTCCATTATTACAATTGATTTTGATAATTCTGAGACAAATGTTGCTCCAGATGAGATAAATATTACAGAAGATGAGGACTTGTAAATTCAAAATATTTTACATTCTGAACATGTTTGTGCCTAAATGAGAATTTCTATTTTTATGTTAAAAGTCAAGTTGAATAAACACGATTTTTGCATCACCTAAGTTTTTTCAACTCACTAACCATTCAGATACCAAAGCCGTCTAAATCCGCAATATGTTTCCAAATCTCGTTTAAATCAAATTTGTTTTTTAATTCCAAATATCTCAGCAAACTATCCCCCAATATTTTTTTGCTGACCGTAAATCAGTTTTGAAGGACAGTCTTCAAATAACAAACCAGTCACACAAACCTATTTGATTTTCCAATCACATTATGAGGAAAGTTGGATTCTGTCGCCTCACTTTTGCCAAGATGCTGAATTCTGGAGTATATATCGAATGTTTCCGTTATTTTGCGAATTTCTTACAACAATTAATACATTGTTTTTCGTATTCATTCCTCCCTATAAGCTTGATTCTTCTTTAACTGCTTTGGAGAGTTGGAAATCTCGAATTACATTATCAAACCCTGGTAATGAAAAGCTTTTTATATAGTTTCGCGACCCCAATCTAAGATTTAGAATAAAATTGCATTTACATGGTGATATTTTTATTACATCGAAGAAGGGACAAGTTGCCGTGACCCCAATTTCTATATTAGCGTTATAAAGCTTCTCCACTTAACCTGAAAAAAGTGGTTGAGATTCGTCTTTGTGTCTCACTGAGAGCGGAGCAATTTTATTATTCCGAGGATAGTATATTCAACATCATTTCGCGAATGCAGAAAGAGTGCAGAATATACAATAGAATATTTCCGACTACAATACAGAAGTTCGACATTTTTGTCGAGCCTCCAATGATTGACTTTCCAACGAACATAGAATACTCCTGAGAGTTTGATCTGTAAAATAATCGCTTCACGCGTCAAATTTTCCAGATATTGTAAACCACGTCCGCATGTGCGCGGAAATAAAAGAAACTTCAAAAAGAAAATAGGCAAGAGGAAAGTGAGTCAAGATAATTGGATTATTAGAAGTAAAATTTTATCAACTAACATCATAGTTCTTGAACAATGTTAAGAAATATGTACGTACTTAGTGCTAATTGGGGGTTCCTATATAATTTTGGAAATAATAGATTATAGAAGCAGAAATAAAAGTTGAAGAAAGGGGAATTGGGGGAATATGACAAAGATGATGTATAGAAAAAACGACGTACCTTTCGCAAATGTATGGGAATTCTTACGACTGTATATAGACTGTTTTAATAATAAATATGTGAGCAATAAAGCTTGAAATGGACTGTATTTGAACAATGTTATGCAATTGACGTTAGGATATTTTCCAATGAAAATCGTATATTGATATTCGACCATAATTAACTTTGCGAGTTCTTGTTTAATATATTGTGTTCTGCCAGTGGAAATAATAAAAGTTTCTTTATTTATAAGCTTATCATTTTTGAAATCCAATAGCAACACAAAATAAGATGAAAATCTGCACCATTTATTGGTTTAGCCAAGTCGGCTATTGAAAATAGAAAAGGAAATTTCCGGCGTAAGACTATGTTCACATTCAGGAATTTTTATTCCGTAATGTGTAAATTTAATTTCCTGGGAAAGATTCATACCTTTCGAATTGCTTCTAAACATAATATGTGGTAAACAAGTAATATCTGCTACACTATCAACAAGAAAATTTAATCTTTTATCTTTATTGTAAATAAAAAGTGGTTTTGATGTAGGAATATTGATGATAGTAGTACATTTATTTATGGTCAAACTATTTACTTTTCTAAATTATTAGGTTTATTTGAGAAAAATCATACATTTTCTTCAAAAGTTTCGTCATAGAAACAAAATTTTCTCAAATTATTGTGACTGAAATAATTGTGTAACCTGTAATAAACGCGAATACCAAATAGAAAATTTCAAATTAGTAACTTTCAGAACACACGGTAAAACATATTTTATTTCAAATATAATTAAAAAGTTGAATGCGACCCACTTTTTGTCCAAAAAAATGATACAGAATCATAACAGCTTTGAAACAAATAAAACATTTTACTAGGTCAAAATTAAATAATTGTTTTTTATACAACTAGTTAATAACGAAAAATTGAAGCCGCTTCAAAACAAAAAATGGATTTTTGGAATTCAACAAAAAAAACCCAAACCTAATTCGGGGGGTATAGTAATAACCAGGTACAGAGCAGTCAGAGCGACAGACAGTGTCGGGCAAAAAACGCGAAGGGGAAAATCCTTTTCCTGTCACGGTAACGGGTATCAGTTTTCTTGGTGTTAACGGCTTCAGAGGAAGAAGTTTTTCTCCGTTGTGTCAGGGTGTAAAAGGGATACTTAGATATCCTTGACGGTGAATACTGTCCCCCGTCGGTGACGCGAAACGGGTAAACTCGGCCTCTACTCGAAGTTCAACATACCTCGATACCGATTACTAGCGTTACCCGCGGTTTCTAGAAAGATAGTGAACGCAGGCAGTAATCGAAGACCGGAGAAAGGGAGTTTCCAACGCGGTAAGTTTTTAAACAAGTTGAGATATAGGTTTTTATTATTGTACGCTGGTTCACAAGCTGGTATTTATAACATAACTGTATACATAGGTAGAAGCTATAATAGTATATTTATTTTATTATTTATTCTTTCACGGGGATTTGACAAGTTGGCATGTTTTAATTAGGTACTGCGGGTCTAGACTAGCAATTTGGGCACAGCTCGTTATATAAGATATGAGTTTATCGTATGTGATGACAGAGTAAGGTCCTCTCCAAAATTGTAGGAACATTTCGCTTTTTTTAGGGTGCATATAACCGACAGGAGTTAGGCACTATTTATTTGATTTTTGTTTTACGCCACATAATTCGCTTCCACCTCGTAGATGGAAAATAAACAAGGGTTAAACCGAGATTTATTTATACATAGTAACACGGGCCCGGAGCGTGAAGTCCCATTTCCTGTGAAATTTAGCGACGATAAATAAAATCTAATTATTTCAGACGTGGTTAGGTAATTCCATTCATATTAAGTAAAATAAATAAACATTATGGGTCATTCAAAGACCTGAAAATTTGCTACTCGGCACTTACGCACTGAACGGCATTGTCGATAAACATTTATTACTCATAGATCAGCAGAATTCTTTTTAACGACTCTGATTTCACTTTCTGTTGATACAAAGTGCAATGACTCGGAACCACAGTCGTTTTGTAGAGTATTGTTTTAAGAGCAAAATAAGTATTTCTCGCAACGAGGTAGGGGAACTTCGAAATAAAGGTTAAATCATACGCCCCTCGCACACGTTACACAAATTAAATGATAAGTGGGTGATAATTTCAATCTATTTCATGGTGAGGGATATTATATTTGTTTTGTTGTTAGTCATATGTTATACAGCGAAAGATTTAGTATGTACAATTCATAGATTAGTGTATAGTTACTTTTATAGTGGGGAAATTTAATAATTTGTTCTTATATTGGGATTTTATATATATATATATATATATATATATATATATATATATATACAGAGGAAGTTTTTTTATACAACTTTGTCGTTTCCCCATACTTTATTTATAGTCCTACCCCAAATTTTCCCTAGAGTGTGTATACATAGTCGATACGAGGACGAACTGAGAGAAGAATCCTCTCCTGGCGAAGGAAATCAAACCGTTTTAAGTCCAGGCGTTCCCAGCCTAAATTGGACTGGACTCGCCTTACACGCTCGGCTGCATATTAAAGAAAAGAGTTGGTGTCAGCAGTTTGCGAACCATCCTCTATTGGAACAACTCCACCCAGGGAGGGTGACAGCGGTTGTCCAAAACCATTTCTCTCCGAGAGGTGAATCCGGTTATCTGGAACCACACCCCACGAGCGGTGACAATCGGTTCAGCTACCATATCTAGGAGGGGAAAAACGATGGTCCACAACCATGATCTAGTATAGCGCAACATAGAGCCTACGGGACCAGAGTTTCCACTAGACCAAAACCAGTGTGCGTGGTGAAGAACCACATACTACACGAAATGTCACTGCGGGCGCAGAACACACTGGATCTAGACCAGAGAAGGTCGAGAAAAAATCCATACATCAGATAAAAGGCGAAATACCGATCTGAGGTGAACATGTCAAACGGCGTAAGGTGGAATACTTCAGTCAACAAAGTATTGACAACGGAGTTTTTCTAACCAGGGTCTAGTGATTGCGCAACACATAGCTTCCACTAGACCAAGATCAGTGTGCGTGATGAAAAATCACACCCTGCCTGACGGGTAGCACAGCTCCTGCAAATCACACTGGATCTAGACCAGTCAAGGTCAAAAAAAGAATCCTACTCAGCAAATATCGACTGAGTTAATAGCTGCTTCACCATAAGAGTGTAAAGGTCCACATTTATTACAAACCTCATGCTTTACACAATAGAAACAATCTCGAACATTTACTGGTTTTCGACATGCCAGATCAAGTACGAGGTTATGAATAGAAAAGTATTTTCGGGCTCTCGGCTAGACCACGGTGGAGATAGGGTGGTTCGACTCAAAGTTTTCACAGAAATAAGGGGCGCCAGTTAAATTGACCCAAAGCCCTATGAAGATCATCTATTAGCTCCCAATTTAACAAAAAGCCAACATTAGAACGTAACTCTGGTACTTAATCCTAGATAACAATAAAACACTTAATATAATCAATTAGTCCAACTATATTTCAAGAAATATTAGTGAGTACAAACGCATTAAAAGTATAGCAGAAACGATCGTGGAGACACAAGGAAAGCGAAAATTAGCTCTATTTACAAACAACCAGGGTATATTAATATAGAAATAAATCAGTGGTCAGCAATACCAAATTTTCAACTACTTCTTATGTATATTAACTATAATCCAATAATCGAAAGTACTAATAATATTTTTCTAAAGCTGCGGTTGCCTAAAGGGGTAGATGTTAATAAAATTTACGCCAGAAAGTTTAACAATGAATTTGACCGTTCGTCGCGATGACCTCATGCGCAAACCGATCTCGTATACCTCATTAATTACGACTCGATACATTAGTTTTCCGCTTACATCAACAGATATATCGATAATATAAAGTTGACTAATCGACGAGCGATTTCTCCTAACAGAAGATTGGAACTAGCCTATCACTCAAAGTAAGTCTATCATATATTGCAAAGTCTCACACAGAAAATGGTCTACCCTTAACCATACTATTAATGTCTTATATATACATATAGAAAAAAGTTCATTATATGATATAGCCACACCCAAAATCTTAAATACTATGAAACTTGTGTTCTCTTGTCTTCAGGAGTTTTGCTATACGTCCACGAATCACAGCAATTCAGATGTCCATACCATTCTCTCCATAACTGGATAAGCAAGACAACTTAACCCGGAATAGAAAAACCCTAAAATACATAACACAGTCTAAGTGTTTGAGATAATAGATGTAACACTCGAATATCCATCAAGTTCAAATGAAATCGGAATTTGAACATTTATAAAAACTGCTTGAAAAATTTCAAATAAGAAAAACGTTCCTTTTTGTTTTAGTCCAGAAGGATATAGTTAATTCAAAAAATGAATTTGAATGCCCAGGATAAAAATTAAGTTTAGCTCAAAGTACACTACTTAAAGACAACAGATAACATTTTAATTCTAAGTGGCCATGTGTTAAGCAAATGATTCGTTATAAAATAATGTATTTGTACAAATACGAATAATTTAAGTCCAACCAACATTCTCGTTAAGACATTCGGTAAATATTTATTTCATTAAATTAACCCAGGAAAATTCAAACAAGAAATTAAACAATTAAAATTGTTGTTTTCCTGACTCTCATATTCATAGAGTGTAGAGTTTAGAATCAACTTTTCATAAGCAACGTCAGCACAAAATTATAAAACTAATTTAAATCCTTACCCCATAATTTCCGAGTATTTTTCGTCTAATCTATTGTGATACCAAGTATGATGTATAATCCAGATTTATGGCAAAACAGTTTTCGTATGTGATATCGGACAATTTTCATTAGCTAACAATAAATTATGAAGCCATCAGCAACCCATGCACGTGGAGTGTCGTTATATCCTTCATTCGAAGAATAATTCGGAAATACAACATATAGTCCAAAAATAACTACACCAGTATAATCCCCCTTAAGTCCGGAATTTAAGTAGGCTTCCAAAACTGAATCCCTCTCCAGGTTGATTAGAAAATATCAATTTCATTTACAGAAGTTCACACTCTTTGCTTTCTACATAGGTCACTTTTTAAATATGTCCCGAAATTCGTTTCGACGCAAAACCAAACAGTCCAATTAAACGAATTACCATAGGTACCGGTTCAAACGTTTGAAATCCCAAATAAGAATATCTATTTAACTTAACAATCGTTTTAAATTTGAACCCACATACCACAATATGTAGGTATCACGAGAAATGTAGATTATCTCATTCTGACAATGAAAGAACAAAAATATCCCCATCAAAGAAGTCTGGTATACGGTGCTATTCAAAAGTCCCCTCCCCCCTCGTATCTTTTGAACGGCTACACTTACATTAATAAAATTTGGAGGGTGAAAATAACAGGTGACGTAATAGTGATAGATGACGTCACAGTGCCACTCAGGCCAATCATTTTAAATAGGACATTATGGCAAGTGATATCTTGTTTGAAAGGCATTGACATTGGCTACATAGCCATATTAATCTTGTTTTGGTTTAAATTAAGTTTGAAGGATAAATTAAATAAGTACCAATATTATTGAAATTATTTTTTTAAAATTAATTAATCAAATATCAACAATGGTTTCTTATAGCAAGTGTTCGAAATGTGCTCCGTCTACTTCCTGACAGTAATACATCCTATTAGTAAACTCTTGTCGTACTCGTTCGAAAGTGTCAGCTGAAATAGCATTGCATTTTTCAGTAATACTTTCTTTCAAAATGCCAATGCTATCTGGTGCCGTAGTATGAACCCTGGATTTCAAGTACCCCCATAGAAAAAAATCCAATGGTGTCAGATCTGGTGACCGAGGTGGCCATTCTATAGGACCTCGCCGGCCGATCCAGGTGTGTGGATTTATGTCACTCCAATACCTTACATTTTGTGTATTCACATTTCCATTGAGGCAAAAAGTACTTTCGTCACTAAAACAAATTGTTTTTGTGTAATGTGGGTTTTGACGAATTTTATTTGTCATACATTCACAGAATTTGAGTCTTCTGTCGGGGTCGTCATCCGAAAGGTGGTGCACCATTTTTAACTTGGATGGATGGAATTTATTTTTAGCCAACACTCTCTGTACTGTACTTTTACTTACATCACAGATAGACGCAACTTCAGTTGAAGAGGAAGTAGGGTTTACTACCATTTCAGCAACTATATAAATTTTCTTATCATCACTAAATGTTGGTCTACCAGATCGTTTGGCATCTTGAACACTACCTGTTGCTTTAAACTTGTGAAGAAGCTCCCTCAAATAAGTTCTCGAGATATGGCGATCTGGGTATCTCTCATTAAATAAACGTTCCGCTTCATGGAGATTCTTTCTAGATTCACCAATTATTAAGATAGCTGCTACTTTGTCGGCTTGAGTACGTACCATTTTGCCTATGTAAACTCTTAAACGTCTCGTTGAACGATAATGAAATTGAATATTTAAGCTATTTAGGAAAACTTTGCAAAGCAAATACTATTAAATGAAAAACGTCAATTTTTTTGACAACTAACCAGAGGCGGACTGAAAAATCTTCAATATTTAAATGTGAAACAATAATCTTGGTATTTATTCATTTTATCCGTCCAAATTAATTTAAACCCAAACAAAATTAATATGGCTATGTAGCCAATGTCAATGCCTTTCAAACGAGATATCACTTGCCATAAGGTCCTATTTAAAATTATTGGCCAGAGTGGCACTGTGACGTCATCTATTACTATTGCGTCATCTGTTATCATTCGTAGGGAAGTTTTAAACACTTTATTTTCACCCTCCAAATTTTATTATTGTAAGTGTAGCCGTTCAAAAGATACGAGGGGGGAGGGGACTTTTGAATAGAACTGTATACAGAATAATAACGTCAAAATTCGGCAATAGAGGTGCCAATAATCTTAAGTTATTTTAGAACCGTTACAATTGTTATTTTCCAATCTATCGCTTTTTGATCTGCTCCTAATATTTTGCCATGAGTTATATTGATTTGAAAAGTGCATTGATAAAAAATTATATCTAAGAGAAAAAATTTCTCTTTCGAAATCCGTTTGCTTCCTCAATATATCCTTGAAATATATTTTGCCATTGATCAATGAAGTTAGTGAACGTTTTTTTCAATTTATTCGAATTCTGAATTTCAGGTGCATTTAAATTTTCATTCATTTCTTGCCAAATTTTTACTGCGAGTGATAACAAATGTGGGAGTTTTAGTTTACTTGAAGAAATTAGAGGTTTATCGGTAACGTCCTCCAAAGTTTTATTTATTAGTTCTCATCTATTCTTTCCCCCTTAACGATTTGCACCAATTCTTTGAAATACGTAGCAGCATTTTTATCGCCCAATTCAGCGGGTGACAACAATTTCTTTAAACAAATTTCCTCGGATTGAGTTAATCTACTAAGGATTGTGTCTTTAAGGAAGTCGTACAAATTATTTTCTAAAGGTTTACTAATTACGTCATAAACTTCGTAGTTAAAAATATCTGGTGGCAAATGTGTCAAAGTTACATGATATTTGCTTTTGTCGGCTCTAATATGGTAAGTCATGAATTGTTTTTCAACTTGTTTGAACCGTAATTCTGGTTTAGACGACCAGAAAGTTGGTAACTTGACGTTTTTCAAATTTTCTAAAAAATGAATATTTTCCGTAGTCTAAGTAGTAGTAATTGAATTAATGAATAAAAACCAAACGCAATGTATAAGAAGTGACGATCACATGGCTCACCGTTTTCCTCTTTAAAGTATCTACACGACTATATATATATATATATATATATATATATATATATATATATGAGAAACTGGGTTGAAATTGTTTCTTTGTTTCAATTTGTCTTTGCTACTGCTGCTGGTACGCTGGACGGTTACTCAGTTTGATTTTACGGGGGATGTTGACTGGAATGTTCACTACTGATGTGTTCTTTTCTTCGGGGTTACCAATTTTTTAGAGATCGATATAGACTGATCACTAAATTATAATGAACAACATTACTTTTCTAAATTTATTTTTTAAAAAATTCTAAAAAATATGACATGGTCCATATCAGGAGTTGTTTGGTGTGTTTTCATCTTGATCTGCTTCCCTGTAGCAATGGCAGTTCTATCTGATCACTTCTTTATTCCCTGATCACTTGGATCTTCTTCTTATATAGAGAAAGTACTGCAAATATTCACTAAGAGAAACATGTCTTACTGTTTTAAATGAATTTAACCGTTTCTAGATAATTCCTCAATATATTGTGACGCGCTTCTGCTTGGTCCTTCACCTCTCGCAGGTTCTTACTAACTGACGCGTCACTTTGGATACCCTCGATGTAAAGTTTTTGAAACAAATGTTTGGTCGCCAGATTATCATACGTGGTTTACTCCACGGCCCCTTGACCCTTAGTGTCAAGAGTTCCAGGTAGCCTCAGATGGAGGTTACGGAAAATTCCAGGGGTCTCGTTGAATTTAACACGTCTACGGAACCTATAAAACTTAGACGGCGATGTTACGAGATATGAAGAAAACACTGATCGTATTTATTTGAATATTACAAGTCCTATTCAGATATATCTACAAAATAACACTTCTGAGTATTTTCAAAACGGTACCGAATACAGTATGCAAATGTGTTCAAGCCTCATGTTATTATGCACTATGCAAAATTCGCCGGTATTAAGGAATGCGAGCAATGTCACAATAAACTAGGTGTGAGCAAGCAAATGCAATTGTTAATAACGCGGAAGCTGTATAAGCAGTTTTGAAATTATGCGGTAAGCAGCAGTAAAACAATAATGTACCTATCACAGTAGTCAACGGGATATAACTATCTTCGCGGTACAGATGGGCAATCGGGATAGGTGGAAAAATGTGACCAGACCAGTTTATAACAAACAAACCTAATGCATTTAAACTAGATTATCAATCAATCCGTGGCAACAGCCTCAGACTTATTTGAGAATCTTGTTACTGTGGGAGAATATACACGTTTCTAAACAAAATGAGTGAACATAAGAAAGTTACTTCCGACTGACGGCTGGGCAGCTCGTGGCAACAGCCTCTGATCTGGCCCTCAATCAGTTTTTTAAATTTTCAAATTATTGGTTAAAATTATTCCAAAATTTTGGTCAGAAGATAGGACAGCGGTTACCCAAATACAAGCAAAATAATACTGTGTCTTAGAATAGATAAATATAAAACGAAATTATTACCGGCTGAGAGTGCAACAGCTGGTGGCAACAGCCTCCGATCCGCCCCACACTCAGTTTTCAAAATTCCAAATTGCCGGTCAGACAAAACTATATACACTTTAGAACTAAAGTAAGTCAAGGTAATTTAGAGAAAATTATGCTCGTTCCGAAAGGGAGACTGCTGGTGGCAACAGCCTCTGATCCGTCTCATAGTCGGTTTTCAATTTTTCAAATTTCCGGTCAGTCAAACTATATATAATTGAGAACCAAAATAAATCAAGGTAATTTGGAGAAAATTATGCGCGTTCCGAAAGGGAGACTACTGGTGGTAACAGCCTCTGACCCGTCTCACATTCGGCTTTGAATTTTTCCAATTTCCGGTCAGTTCAAACTATATATAATTCAGAACTAAAATAAATCAAGGTAATTAAGAGAAAATCATGCTCGTTCCGAAAGGAAGACGACTGGTGGCAACAGCCTCTGATCCGTATCACAGTCGGTTTTCAATTTTTCAAATTTCCGGTCAGTAAAAACTATATATAATTTTGAACTAAAATAATTCAAGGTAATTTAGAGAGAATTATGCTCGCTCCGAAAGGGAGACGGCTGGTGGCAACAGTCTATGATCCGTCTCACAGTAGGTTTTCAATTTTTAAAATTGCCAGTTAGTGAAAACTATTTATAATTTTGAACTAAAATAATTCAAGGTAATTTAAAGAAAATTATGCTCGTTTCGAAAGGGAGATGGCTGGTGGCAACAGCCTCTGATCCGTCTCACAGTCGGTTTTGAATTTTTCAAATTGCCAGTTAGTTAAAACTATATATAATTTTGAACTTAAATAATTCAAGGTAATTTACAGAAATTTATGCGCCTTCCGAAAAGGAGACAGCTGGTGGCAACAGCCTCTGATCCGTCTCACAGTCGGTGTTCAGTTTTTCAAATATCGGCGAGCTAATATTATATAGCAGAGAAATTAATTCCTAAATAAAAAAACCAAATGATCACAGTCAAAACAGAATCCAATTATCGAAGAGAAGAAGCAAACAAAATCTAATATGTATTTGGGTAATTCGAAACAGGACAATAGGTATAACAATCTAAATCGCAGAATTAAAATCAAAATGTTATTTCAATGTATTGAAGGATCAGACCCTAATTCCAAAGAAACAATATAAAGATCGCAATAATAAAAACTTTAAATAAGTTTTGTTTTATATCGCCTCAAAAAAATACCGGCTCATCCAAAATCCGGTGGTATATTCTTAAATCGTTTATTGAAATCAAAACTTTCAAAACTCGGCGAAATATTTTATCCGGTTTTCAAAAATAAATTTTCACTTACTCAAAAAATAAGGAGCGGTGGGACACTGGACTTCAAAATTATCAATTTAATAACTGATCACTGCGATATATATCTGGATTCCACTCCCAATAACGCTCAGTTTTTGGAGTTTATAATTTAATTCATACCTAAAATTTTTGGCGATAACGGTGGTGAGGAAATTAACTTGAATCGATTTACTTACAAGAAATATTGCTATTATACTGGACGGCTTTGGTTTTAATTAAAATAGTTTATAAACCGGGCGTCCTCGATAATTTGAATTTTGATAAGCGGAATTTAATAAATTTTACATATTTATTTAAATAGTATTTCATGGCTTTTGAATTACTAATGGCATAAATACTTGAATTGATGTTACGGGACTGAAACGGTACCAGAAATCAAAGTTGGAAAGTAAGTAACGAGTTATATCCACTTATTAAAATTGAAATACCATCGGAAATACTTAAAAAAAATAACTCGTTACAATATTCATGAAGTGTTAAAAGTTTTAAGAAATTTGACAATTGTTTCGATATTAAATATCATTGTTCCTAGATAATTGCACGATATGAAGTCCTAAGAAATTCAACAATTGTTTCGATACAATGTTTCACGTAGCACACATATCTCGATCGTTTTTCTTAATCTTTTTTTTTTATTTGCTTAGAATAATATTTATGAATTATCCTATAGACTACCAACATATTTTCTATAATGTTTGAATTATCTGTTTTGTATTATCCATAAAAACTCAAATGCTTACAGCAACGTCCATAGCTCAGAATGTAAATTATTACAGTCAATTTCTGATATTATCAGATCATATAACGATGAGTGACTCTATGAAATGTTCTCTGATCTTTCAACTATCTAGTTCAATATTTGGACAGGATGTTGATGTCTCATTCTTCATTCTAATTTGATTCACGGAAAAGCCTCATTTATTATTCTGATCCAAACTCAATAACCAGAAGAAGCCTGAGGGCTCTTGCCGTTCTCTTATTAGATTCGCATCGCACCAATAGCGTTTCGGCAATCTGCACATGTACTAAAAAGGTACGTACGTTCAGCAATTTAATTTCAGCAGTTCTTAATTATTTTTGTGGAAGTTGATACCGATTAACTAAATCTATTATACGATGCTCATAAAATTCGCACTAAATTCGAATACCGGAGGGGAATGTCTATAATGTCTGTGGGAAATTCTAAATTGCATTCGAATAGGGAGCGTCTGCGAAAACTAAGTTTGTCGACTTGTTTTCAATGATGGAAAGGCGTGTAGTTGGAGTCGTTTTTTCTAATAAAATATACCTACAGGTGAACACATACATAGAGTCTTCACAAAGAGTAAATTTTATGAATAACAGTCTAGGGAACAAGCCGGATTTAGGACGAACGATCATCTCTTAATCATATAACGTGCAAACGAATATCACATACCACTCTTTGTGGCGTTTGTCGACTTCACGAGAGCATTCGGTAGTGTCGAACATTGCGCAGTGGAGAGTTCACTACAAAACAGAAGGAACGACTATGGGTACATTATGTTAATACCCAATATATCCAAGCCACAAAAACGACAGAAATATATGTAGGTTCTGAACCTGTTGTAATAAAAAAGAGTAAGATAAGAAGATACTAATTTACCTAGCGCTGGAAGTTATTGTCAATAAACTAGACTGGGAATAATGAGGTATTAGAATATGCGGCCAATACCAAATCAAATTAACACTTTGACTACCACGTGTATATTTTTTATTACACATGCAGTTGGGTCCACCATGCCTTGTGTATTGTTACGAAACAACACACTGGTATAGTCCCTGAATCCGACTGTGTATAAGCCATGTAAGTCAAAATTATGGCGGATGCGCAGAGCTTTCTTAGAAATGTTTACAATTGTGACTATCTTATATAGACATTGTTTTTGTGACCAGTCCTATCTAGAAAATGCCTCAATCTAGAATTATCTAGTAAAAAAGGCACTGATATATATATATATATATATATATATATATATATATAGAGGAACGACCAGCGGAGAAGTTCAGTTAGTTGTTTGTAACATGTCGCTGAGACATGTTACTATTTTCATCAATTATTTTGGAGCGTAACTTATTCGTCGGCTACTCCCACCTCTAATTCCAATTCCTATTATTTCAAATATTAGGAACACATCGGTAATCGTTTTTGCCATCGTTAAAATATCTACTTAAACTACGATTGAAGTGGAACTCGCTCTTTTGGTTCATTTCTTCGCTGAGAAGTATTCAGTATTCTCCTTTTTAATCATATCATTTTATGTGTGACTTTTAATTTTCTTCGCTGCTCTGCAGCCTGTACCGTTTACCTTAAGGACCGTTTACAACCTCCACGGACTTACCTTTACGGACCGCTACGGACTCTATAAACTATCCACTCCACCGGATCATACAGCGTCGAAGTCCAGACAACGACGTCTCAACTTTTGACCACTGCTGCGAGCTGTACATCCCGAGTCTTCCCAAGATAAGTCCTTAACTTATTTTTGATATATATAAGATATTGAGTTGGACATTTTCACTGTATAACTGATCTTTATTCGTATTTGTATCAAGAATATACGGTTTTTGAAAATTTATTATTGTGTAATGAAATTGACTGTCTCGACCCTTACTTCGTGGAATATGCTCATATTAGTGTTTTTAAATGAAACTCAAGGTTTCTATTTGATTCCACAATATAATACAATAAATAATGAAAATTCTAAAAAATTGACAATTGTTTCGATAAATCAATATCATCGTCAGAATGACAGAAGTTACATTTCATTTTATGCCTACCTGATGTTTAGTAGTTAATTTTGGCTAGACCAAGAAGTAACCTAACTTGTGATTGGCTTAATATATGTTTATAGAAAAAAGAAGAAGATGTGATATTACAAATATTGAAGCTTAGATATTATTAGCCCTATGGTGATATCCTGGATATCATTTTTCCAATTAAGATCAGTATAACTGTGCAATGATATAGAAAACCAGGAAAACTATATCTGCTGATCTTTACAATTATCACTTAAGAAGACAGTTTATTAGTGGAGAATTCCCTAGATTTAACTGTTCATTGACAACTTCATATTGTGGGTTTCTTAAATGTCTTCTAATTTCCAGTTCTTCAAGAAAATCCAGTTCTTGTTTCTTTTCACAAATATGCAGTACTTCTAGTTCTGTGTTAGGTGTCAATGAATGATTGGTGTCAAGTAGATGTTTTGCGTAGTGGGATTTATCTGGTGGTTTTAATCTGTATGCTCGTAAGTGCTCACTGTATCGTACTCCAAAATTCCTAAGGGTCTGACCCAAATCATTCATTGACACCTAACACAGAACTAGAAGTACTGCATATTTGTGAGAAGAAACAAGAACTGGATTTCCTTGAAGAACTGGAAATTAGAAGACATTTAAGAAACCCACAATATGAAGTTGTCAATGAACAGTTAAATCTAGGGAATTCTCCACTAATAAACTGTCTTCTTAAGTGATAATTGTAAAGATCAGCAGATATATTTTTCCTGGTTTTCTATATCATTGCACAGTTATACTGATCTTAATTGGAAAAATGATATCCAGGATATCACCATAGGGCTAATAATATCTAAGCTTCAATATTTGTAATATCACATCTTCTTTTTTCTATAAACATATATTAAGCCAATCACAAAATAGGTTACTTTTTGGTCTAGCCAAAAATATAACTACTAAACATCAGGTAGGCATAAAATGAAATGTAACTTCTGTCATTCTGACGATGATATTGATTTATCGAAACAATTGTCAATTTTTTAGAATTTTCAATAACTTGTATTATATTGTGGAATTAACTAGAGACCTTGAGTTTCATTTAAAAACACTATTATTATTGTGTGTCAAATAAATCCATTTGTCCCGAAATTTTGTTTGTTGATTCACCTTATCCCAATAGAGGTAATAAAAAATAGTGTAACTAAGGCCGAATTCACGACCTGAGCAGAGTCCCAAGGCCGGGTGTCTAGGTTGTGACATGATAAAGCGATCTCGACAAATGAACAAGAATACACCGAAATAGCGAACAGTGAAGTGTTCAAATAAATTAATAATTAAGGTTGTGTATATATAAATTAAATTTAAGTGAATAGTTAAGTGTATAAAAATTAAGTGTTAGTGTTTAAATAAATTCGTTAGTAGCTATACCGTGTGTTTAAAATTTACCCCACTCGTCTAATGTTTAAATAAATAAGAAAAACATTACATTGGTGTCAGGTGTGGGGTAATATGAATAAATTGCTACGTAAAAATGGGCAAGAGAATATGTGACTTGAAAGTGACTAAGTTAAGAGCAGAATTGGAAGATCGTGAGCTGGAAACGTCCGGTAAGAAAAGTGAATTAGTAGAAAGTTTTAAAGTGGCACTGGAAAATGACGGCTTTGATCCAGAATCATTTTTATTCAATGACGAGGCTTCCTTCTTAATCTCGTCAATTTCTGCCATGGAAGAGAAGATTTCTGCTAATATAAACGAGAAGATTTTAACAATGGAGAACGATATGATTAATGAAAAATGACATTGCCGCTGACGTGGAAAACAAAATTTCGTCTTATAAATCGGATATTGAGGATAAAATCACAACGATGAACGAGAAAATTGAGAATGAAATAACAACGATTGACGAAAAAAGCAAGGAGTTAGAATTAGAATTTAAGAATCTAGAAAATGCGAATGGTTCAGTGGGAGTCTGCGTAAAATGAAAACCGAAGTATACAGACTTAAGGGGATAAGTAGAAGATCAAATACTTTCAATGACTGGTGCAATTATCGTACCGCTCGCATAAAATATAAAAAAGTCATAAAAAGACAATAACGGGAATTCTTCTCTGGTAAAATACAACAATCGGATGAAAAGAGTAAAACTATTTGGAGTATAATAAATTCCGACAGGAATACAAAAACTAAAACTAGTGGTCCTTTTGTCGCCGAACTGACTTCGGATGATCTAAATAATTTTTTCGTATCAATTGCAGATAAAATAACTGCTACTATTTGCAACAATGCCATGCATCCGATTGAATATCTCCATAAAATCCCTAAGACCTCAAGTTCTTTTTTTATTGGACCCATTGTGGGAGCTGACATTAGGCAAGCAATATTGAGTCTAAAAAACTCATCTTGTCTGGTTTTCTATGGACTAAATAGCTTAATGATGAAGGCGTCACTTGGGACTCTTATTGAACCATTGGATATTTTATTCAACAAATGTATCCTAGAAGGGTGCTGGCCTGATGCACTGAAAATCACTAAAGTGATACCCATTCACAAAAAAGGTGAATTCAGTAACCCTGACAACTATAGACCCATCGGGTTTGTACCAGTGATTGGCAAGATCTTTGATGTGCTAATTAATGAAAAACTCATTTCTTACTTCGAGCACAAAAAATCACTGTCGCCTACTCAATTTGGTTTTAGTGTCCACAGTTAAGGCCGTAGTAGATATTGTGGAAAGTGTAGTCGATGGCTTTGATGAGAGATATGACACATTTGCTACTATGTATAATCTTACCAAGGATTTTGACTGCGTTAACAATGCATATCTTCTAGATAAATTGTTTTATCATGGTCTGCGGGGTAACGAATTGGGGTTATTCAGATCATATTTGTCTTATAGGAACCAGTATATAAGTTTTGAAAATACGGAATCGCGGTTGGCTCCAATAACTAAAGGGATTCCGCAGAGATCTATACTAGGACCAATTTTGTTCATAATTTATATTAATGATCTACCAACTGCGCTGGAGGAAGCACGTTGTGTTCTCTTTGCGTATGATACGACCACATTGGTTAGGGGTGAGGATACTTCGAACAATGAGGATACTAAAATCATGGTTAAACAGCAACCATTCAAAGCTGAATGAAGGAAAAACACAAAGCATCTGTTTCACATCTAGTAAGGTCAAAACAATTTCTGAACCTGTCAGCTTACTTGGGATAACTCTCGATTCGCGATTGGATTGGGCGGCTCACATAGAGGGCTTATGTTCAAGGCTCGCTTCCCAAATATTCGCCTTAAAGCAAATGAGGAACTGTCTCAGTCAACAGATTTTAAGAACAGTCTATTTCGCCCTTGTACATAGTCACCTTAACTACGGTGTTGTACTGTGGGGCAGTGCCACTAATGTTGCGAGAGTCTTCTCACTCCCGAAAATGGCTGTTCGTGTCATCGTAAACGCCGAATATGGTGATCCTTGACGAAAACATTTCAAAAAATTACAAATACTTCCGCTTCTTTGTGTATATGTCTACCAGTGTCTGAGGAGTATCCATAGCAATATCGATCTGTTATTACTTCACTCGGACGTACATGCATATGACACTAGGAATGCGACATCCATTGTGCCTCGGAGATCAAGAATTTGTTTATCTCAGAACAACAGGCTGAATTATAATTTATATAATGCGTTGTAAAAATACCATACGGGCACTGACATAAAAAGTTTGAATAAAATTGATTTTTCGAAATTAATCAAAAACTTATTATTGGAACACTGTTTATATAGTGTGGATGACTTTGTTGCATTCTGCAGTAACCC
The DNA here is from genome assembly GCA_963921935.1 of Galeruca laticollis. Classification (NCBI taxonomy): domain Eukaryota; kingdom Metazoa; phylum Arthropoda; class Insecta; order Coleoptera; family Chrysomelidae; genus Galeruca; species Galeruca laticollis. Next base: position 136,915,997 of record OY998179.1, on the reverse strand, counting down.
TTGACTTACATATCGGTTCCCAAACGGATGATTTTTAATTGTAAATATATTCATATGTTTTTTTAAGTATTGATTTTTTAATGGAATATTTGTCTGTTATCTGTGACTCTTTGACTACTTATGTATTTGGACTGTGTTGAACTAATTGATATCTGCATTAATATTTATTTTTGTTTTTACGTATTATATAGAAATGTTATTCACTCGAAAAAATTGGTTTTTAAAAATAAACTTTATATATAACACGTTTGTGCAATTTTGGACATTTGGTATTTGACATCTGGATTTAAAAGATTTCGTACAGATTAAATATTCAGTTTCTACTTTGCATTCTTCGTACCATTTATTATTGGCATAAAAGGATGTGGGTGGCAAAATCATTACGTGTTCATTATTAGGAACGGGATAAATTTTATGGGTTAGAAAAGTATTGGTATGGAAAATGGGAATTTTGATTTTTATGAGCATTGTTTTTTGAGTGACGCAGATTGAAGATTTAGAGGATTCTACTAATTCATAAGAATGTTCATCATTAATAAGGAGGGCTTTTCTTGAATAAATTTTGATAAGTGGCTTTTTAAGAGTTTCAAGTTTATTTAAAGTGAATAATTCGATATTTGAGAGATTTAAATGAGATAAAGTGATTGTTCTTACCAGTTTCATTATGAATTCGTTAGTATTTGCAAGATTAATAATTTCATTATGAAGAGCGACGTATCCATCGAAGTCAGCCGATAATTTATTGATAGCAGTAGAGACTATTAAGTTATTATTATTAATTTTTTCTAGTAGTTTATTGAATCTCGTATCTAGTGATATACCGAAAGATATTTGATTGTTGAATTCTCTCACAATTTCATTCTATTTTAATTCTTTAGCGGTTATGTGAGTTTTAAGTAGGTCTAGATCAGTGTCGTCTGGATTTCCTGTGACGTACTTTATCGCAGTACCGAAAAAATTGAATAAACCTCTCTTCTGTTCACGTGTAATTTTATGTAGATTGTCTTTCGTTCCGTCAAGTAAATGAGTAAACTGAGAGTATAGGGCTGAAAGGGGACTATTATTTAAGGAAAATTTAAAATAAGTTTTAGGCTCTATCGTCAGTATTTCTTCTAATTTGTCTAAGTCGATGTGTAAGATGTGTCTATGGTAGTGGGAAACTTCTCTTGAATTTCCAATTTCTTCAGCATAGTAGCCGTTATTTGGGATCTCATATATTTTGAGAGGATGTCCCAGGGATAGGATTGTCCTTCTGTAAAGAATTATCTTCTTCAGAATTTTTATTCGTTACATTGCGAATTTGTTTTACGTATTTTAAATGAGTGCTAGTTTGATTTTGTTTCTTAGTTTTACCTATTATTTTTGTTTTGTTTTGTTCTTCTGTTTGTATAGTAGTATAAGGTGCTTGTAATTTAGGTTTGTGTTTCTTTTTTGTAACATATAGGATTTGTGCAGGGTTAATTTCGAAAAAAAGGTTCTGCTTGTTGGTTTTGTTTATCTACTATTTCTGGTCTTTTTTCTTTTTGTTTTTGGTATAAATTGGCTATGAAAGGATGCAACTCGTCTTTATGTTTTTGGTTATAAATCTCATATGGAGGGAGATCGAAATCGAAATGTAGTTCTTCGGCATGAGGCCCATAAAGAATTGGAAATGGAGAAAAATTTGTAGTACTATGAATTGATTGGTTATAGATTAAGATAGCGTGGGTAGAAATATCGTCAAGAGGGTCTTGAGGGTTTTGTTCTTGAAGAGTTCTTAGTTTTTCTATCAGTGTCGAATGGAATCGTTCGCCGGGGGAGTTAGATGATGAATTATTTACAGTTGTAAAGTGTATTTCGATTCTATGCAGTTTTAAAAATTCTTTTATTACTGCAGAATTGAATTCTGTTCCGTTATCGCAAACGATTTTGCGTGGGTAATTATGGTGAGAAAAGTAATGTCTTGATTTACTTACGATTGAAATGGATGTTTTGTCCGGTACTTTCTAACATTGAGGGTACATAGAAAATGAGTCTATAATTGTGAGATAGGTATTTTTATTGCAATGGAATGAATCTAAGTGTAATATGTCGAACGGTTTTTGACCTAATAGGAGTCCAAGTTGGGGTACTTAATAAGGGTGTCTTTCGTATTTGTTTTTTGAACAAATTTCGCATTTATTGATAAAGTCTGAAATTGTAGTTTGCATACAAGGCCAATAGAGTTTTGATTTTAGGTGTTTGTATGTTTCGACAATTCCGTTGTGATTATGTGTGTGATATTTTTTCACACATTCAATTTGTTTTTCTTTTTCTTCGATATCTGGTAGAATTGTATCGCAAAATATTGTTTTAACAGTTGAATTTATGTTATCTCTAAAATAGTTACAAATAAAATGACGGAAGTCGTGAGGTACCTTTATTGCAAATTTTTTATTCGGTTTTGAAATTTGTTTCAAGGCGTGTGGAATTTCTGATTTCCAATTGTCTGTAACTGTTACAATATGTCTATGTTTGTTGAATATTTTTGTGTAAGTTATTTCGTATTCTGGAGACTGTGGTGTTATAATAATTTGATTAGTAGATAAATTAATTGGTTCCTCTGAAATTTGAATTCCAGTAATTGGATGTTCAACATCAGAATGTTGTGTGTCATCGGAAGATTGGATTTGGTCAAATTCATCTAGAAATTTGTCTATGTCAAAATCAGACTCGTCTGGGGGTTCTGCTTGATTTGAACTGATCGTGTCTAGAGCATTAATTTGTACGCGAGATAGGGCGTCAGCGACTGGATTTTCTTTACATTTTTTGTGTTTAACTTCAAAATTATAATCTTCAAGCTTAAGTCTCCCGCGTGCTAAACGAGAGGTGAGATCTTTAATTTTGTATATCCACACTAGAGGATTGTGGTCAGTTCCTACAATGAATTTTTGCGAATATAGATATGGGCGAAAATGTTTACATGAATCAATAATAGCCAGTAATTCTTTTTCGACTGTCGAATAATTTTGTTCAGCGGAATTTAATGTGCAAGAATAGTAAGCAATAGGGTGATTGTCTTGTGACAAAACTGAACCAATGGCTATGTTTAAAGCGTCTGTAGTGAGTATAAACGTTTTTGAAAAATCGGGGTATTGAAGAACCGGAGCATTGCTTAATAACCGTTTACATTTTTCAAAACATTCTATGTATTGAGGATTATTAGGATCGATAACTGCCCCCTTGCGAGTACATCTAGAAAACGGGGATGTAATTTTTGCGAAATTCGGAATAAATCGGCGATAATAGCCAATGAGTCCTAAAAACGATTTTATCTCCTTGATAGTTTTTGGAAGAGAATATTTTTGAACAGCTTCTATTTTAGCGGGGTTTGATTTTATTCCTTGGGGAGTCACAATGTGGCCTAAGAATCCAACTTCTTTAGTGAGAAATTCAGATTTATTCAATTGTACTTTAAGATTTGTTTTTCGGAATACTTCGAAAATTTGTGCAATGTGTGCGAGGTGTTCATGCAATGATTTAGAAAAAATGATAACGTAGTCCATATAGACGAAACATGATTTGTATAGATAGGGTCTGAGGATATTATCCATTCGTTTTTCGAAAGTCGAGGGGGCATTTTTTAATCCAAATGGCATTCTCAAAAATTCGAAATGACCGTGAGGTACGGAAAAAGCAGTTTTCTCAATAGAATTAGGATGGAGCTGAATTTGATGAAATCCCTGAGCGAGATCAAGAGTAGTGAAGTAGGTAGCTTTACCTAGATTATCTAAGATTCCATCGATTTTAGGAAGAGGATATTTGCCATCTACCGTATTCTCATTAAGTTCGCGGTAATCAATTACCATGCGAAACTTTTCTTCTCCAGATGCGTCCGCCTTCTTCGGGAAAAACCAGAAAGGCGCGAAGAACGGAGATATGGACGGCCTAATTATCTTATTGTCTAATAGTTTATTAATTAATAAATTATTATTAATTTGTTTTGTTATTTCTTCCTGCATCGTTTTAGGATGTCGGAATCCTCTAACGTATATTGGATGTTCATCTCGAGTTCTAATTTCGTGCTTAATAGCTGATGTAAATGATAAATCGGATTTTTCATCATAGAAAATGTCTTGATATTTCTTAGAAAGATTTAAAATTTGTTGTTTTTCCTCAGAATTCAAATGTTGAGTTCTTATAATTGTCGGATCAAAAATCGCGGGGTTTAAAATTTCATAATTATCAAGACGTTCAACATGTATTGTATTAAGTTGCAATGGGTAAGGTAATATAATATTGTCTACATAACAGTTCGTGACTGTGTGAATGGATTGAGGAATTTTTATGTTATTAATTTTTATTTCCGGGAGTAGTATGTCACCGTGAGATACGTCGAATGGAATTTTATTGTATAAAGTTGAAAAAGGAATTTCAATATCAAATTTTCGTAGAGTCAACATTTTATTTTTATAATCAATTAAAGCATTTAAACGTTCTAAGTCGAAATTTCCGAGTAAGATATTAAAATCTTTACTCCAATCTGCTACTCGAGCATCTATTGAATCGATAATACCAATTTCGGCAAATAGAGGTGTCTTGATATTAGGAAAATATTTATGGGTTATCTTCATAGATGTTAATAAAAAGGGTTTGTCGTATTTATGTGATGGATCGAAGTACGCGGAGGCCTTTGGCGAGATTATACTGCCTGAACCTCCTGAATCGATTAATACTTTCAAACCTATTTTCGGCAGAATAAAATAGGGTAATTGAGGACATTTTTTGATATTATTTAGACTTATAGAGGAGGTGGATCGGAAGTCGGACCTATCTGAAAATCCTGACTGTCTACCTCTTCGTAATTGTCGTAATTGTTTTCAGAAAACTTGGGCTGTTCGTCTATGGTGTTTACGTTAAAATGATGAGTTCTTCTAGTGGAAATACTCATGGGTTCGTTGTTAGGATTAATAGTTTGTACGCCACTCATCGGGGCGTGATAGGAATTATTTCGATAATTGGTGGGGTTTCTATGAAGTGGAGAACGATTAAAATATTGAGAAATTTCCGAGTAAGATATCAAAATCTTTACTCCAATCTGCTACTCGAGCATCTATTGAATCGTTAATACCAATTTCGGCAAATAGAGGTGTCTTGATATTAGAAAAATATTTATGGGTTATCTTCATAGATGTTAATAAAAAGGGTTTGTCGTATTTATGTGATGGATCGAAGTACGCGGAGGCCTTTGGCGAGATTATACTGCCTGAACCTCCTGAATCGATTAATACTTTCAAACCTATTTTCGGCAGAATAAAATATGGTAATTGAGGACATTTTTTGATATCATTTAGACTTATAGAGGAGGTGGATCGGAAGTCGGACCTATCTGAAAATCCTGACTGTCTACCTCTTCGTAATTGTCGTAATTGTTTTCAGAAAATTCGGGCTGTTCGTCTGTGGTGTTTACGTTAAAATGATGAGTTCTTCTAGTGGAAATACTCATGGGTTCGTTGTTAGGATTAATAGTTTGTACGCCACTCATCGGGGCGTGATAGGAATTATTTCGATAATTGGTGGGGTTTCTATGAAGTGGAGAACGATTAAAATATTGAGAATAATTATTATTTCTGGAATTATTGGGCTGAAAATTGTTCCTATGAATATTTGTATTGTTTGGGGGAGTGTTTCGCAACGAATTAAAAAGTGGTTGAGGTTGATGGTTGAAATTTCCAGTATTATTACGTGAAAAATTGGGTCTTACGTTGTTTGATTGTGGGACTGAAATATTGGGCCTTTTTGTAGGCGAAAATGTTTTCTTATTCTGTTGACTTTTCAAAAAGTTCATGTTCTGCTGTTGATTTTTGTGATTGTCATAAGCAATACACTTTTGAAGAGCTTCCTCTAAGGAATTTATTTGAAAGTGCGAAAGATATTCGCAATAGGGGTCGTTTATTCCCGTGCAGAACGTTTTTAATGCAATATTTTTAAAATAAGGAGTTTTGAAGTTTACAATTTGTACATTGTCGTTTAGTGTTATGTGTTGTAATAAATCGTTTAAGTTACTAGAAATTCTCTGGTGGTATTGATCGTAGGTTTCGTTTAGTTTTTGGATAGTTGTCGATAGTTGTGTCACTAATATGTTTTCGGATCGTCGGTCACCGTGTTTAGATAATAAAGCAGGTCTTATTTCGGTCCAAGTTGATTTATTTGAATAATTTAAGAAATCTCTAAGTCCACGTTTGATGCGAGATACAATGTTTGCATTTAAAATAAATTGTTGCGGTACAGATAGATTTTGGTCAACAAAAAATGCGATTAAATTATCAACGAACTTGATAAACGTAGAAATATTATCACTTTCTTTTGAGAATTCGGGAAGAGTAGCACATAGGCTAGCAATATCGTTATTAGTTATAGACATATTTTCTTTACAATTAATGTTTCGAGATTCTTCAGAAAATTACTTTTTGATAGAAGATCGAGAACTATTTGTATTTTCAGAAATATTGTCAGAGTTAAGATTAATATCGGCTAATATTAAATGTGAATTTTCGACGGAAGTATCGTTAAAAATGCTCATAAAAGAAAATTAAGGTAAACAAGGAAATGTACTTAGAATAGGATGATCACGAATGATGCCCTCTGCATGCCAATTTCCGCTGGGATGGAGTTCGATGAATCTTCGTTACACAACTGAAGTTGACCAGGAAACGTGGGTGTTTCTGTACGAGAATCCTGTTCGCAGCGCCAGAAATGTTATTCACTCGAAAAAATTGGTTTTTAAAAATAGACTTTATTTATAACATAAGACATTTTGAACTTTCACAATGGATTTATTAATGGTTTTTATAAAAAATGATGTGACACAACTAACATTTACAGTGATAAAAAGCCAGAATTAAAATGATTACTTCATATATATAATATTTCTTTGCTGACGCATCTTCTTCGTGTAACGCTTACATTTCTATATATTCATGTTATTTATTGCTATTGTGTTATTATAGGCTTATATTTTAGTGGACTATGAAATTTACATAAGTGTTTTTAATTATTATATCGATATCTAAAAAACTTCATAATTTGTGACCATATGTACTATTTGTATACTAAACGTCAATTAACTATGCTACTACTAATTGTTGATGTATATTGTGGTACCTTTACCAAGCAGCCCATTCATAAGTTGTATAACGACGATTGTGGTATCTGATAAATCATCAACTCTCTGTGTTCCACAATAAACTTTCGCGTGATAGGTACGAGGATATATTGATATCTAGTTAGCTTAGATTAGTTCCATAAACAAAATATTGCGTTACCATAGCAACGAACATTAATTTATTAGAAGTGTCAGTGTAAAGTTTGATGTCAAAAAAGTAAACCAGAGTTACGCAACAAATTAAAAGAAGAAAGATGTGAAAATAGAAAAATTGGAGCTACGAGCCATCATCAAGTACCTGTATTTAAAAGGGTTAAGAGGTAAGCAGATTTACGAAGATATGCTCAATACCCTTGGTGATCAATGTCCTTCGTATGCCACCGTGAAAAATTGGATTGCAAGCTTCAAAATAGGTAAATTTTCCATTGAAGATGATTACCGATCGGGAAGGCCTGTTTCTGTGTCAGTCCCCGCAAATATCGTAGCAGTTCATGACATGATTTTATCAGACCGTCGAATTGGGCTAAAACGGATATCTGAAGCACTGAATATTTCATATGAACGCGTTCATTATATAGTTTAGCTCAATTTGGACATGAGAAAAATTGCTGGAAAATGGATCCCCAAATGATTAAATGTTGACCGAAAGCGAGCAAGGGTAGAAGTATCGCGTTCGATCTGAACTCGATTTGAAAACGATGTAGACTTTTTGAACCGAATTGTTACTATGGATGAGACTTGGGTACATTTCTACGATCCAGAATTGAAGCAACAATCGATGGAATGGCGACACTCTGGTTCTCTAATACCTAAGGAGTTTCGTGTCCAAAAATCTGCTGGAAAAGTTCTTGCTTCAGTTTTTTGGGATTGCCATAGAGAAATCATGATCGATTTTTTGGATAAGGGTAGAATAATAACTGGAGATTACTATTTGACATTACTGACCATTCTACGGGAGAAAGTTAGAGAGAAAAGACGCGGAAAGCTATCCAAAGGTGTTTTGTTTCTGCAGGAAAACGCACCTGCACACAAATATCATGTTGCCTTTCAAAAAATTCGTGATTTAGGGTTTGAATTACTAGAACACCCCCCTTATTCACCAGATTTGGCTTCGTCCGACTATCATCTCTTTCCTCAACTGAAAAAAAAGTTTGAAAGGTCGTAAATTTTCTTCCAACGAGGGGGTAAACAAAGATGTGGAGGTCTGGTTTGCAGAGCAAGAAGAACATTTTTTTGAAAGGTCTAGAGTCATTTCAGGTTCGCTGTAATAAATGTATCCAAATAAGAGGAGAATATGATGAGTAAAAAAATATTTTGACATTGGAAATTTTTTTGGTTCTACAGTGTGGAACAGCCAAATGGAATAAATTCGATAACGAATAAATGAGAGCGTGTTGGGAAAAATGCTTGGACACGTCGATTTGTATTCTTAGATGCGCATTTTTTTCTAAAAAAATAATTATATAGGGTGTGTCATGTAACAGTGGCCGATACCAACTTTCTTATTTTAAATACAATCCCCTGTATATTATTAGTTTTTTGGATTTTTCAGAAAATTCTAGACATAATTCGTGTACAATGTCCCATACCTATCTTCAACTGATTCGGAAATATTTAGTGTTTTCAGATGTATTACAAAAATTAACATTAAAAAAAGAAAAATATTTTATTTCGCAAATAATAAAAAAAAAACCAAAGAACATTAATTTTAATGTAAGAGATGTTCAAAATGTTCGCCGCGAACGTCTTGGCAACGTGCTAATCTGGTATAGAAATGTCTTCTAACGTTACTCAACATCTCAGGCGGGACTGATCTAATCGCAAGCGTGATTCGTCTTTTTAAGTCATCTAAGTTGAGTGATTTAGTTTGGTATACAATACTTTTGATATATCACCACAAAATGAAGTCTAATGGCGTCAGATCAGGAGACCGTGCTGGTCATTCTATCGATTCGTGCCTCCCTATCCACCGATTTGAAAAATTTTGGTTCAGGTACTGCCCGACATTGATTTGGTAATGGAACGGTGCTCCATCTTGCTGAAAACATAGTATATTAGCAGGAGCTTGTGGGTTTGCTGGATCAGGATATGAGTTTGTCAAAGTTGGCACGACATTATTTTGGAGCAGTTCTAAATATTTATCTCCATTCAAGTTGCCATCAATAAAAAAGGGACCTACGATATGATTTCCAACAATTCCTGCCCAAACATTATTTTTTTCAGGATACTGCGTATGTTCCTCTCTCATCCAGTGAGGATTCTCATTAGAACAAGAGCGGCAATCTTGACAATTAACATGACGGTGAAGTGTAAATTTGCTCTCTCAACAGAAAACAAAACATCTTCTAATTGGATCATATTGTTATTTAACAGTTCCATCATTTCTTTACAAAAATACGTTCTCCTGTCGAAATCGTCTTCCATTAGCTCCTGAGTTGGCATCATTATATAGGGATGCATTTTACTTTCCTTTAATATTCGAAAAATTGATGTGTGGCTAATGTTGAACAGTCTGCTTTTCGACCAGAATTATGTGGGTTTTCTTGAAACTCAAGAATAACATCCAATTTCGTATCATCGCTCAGTTCATTGACAACTACTTTTTTTGTCTGTCTTACATGACCAAGCTCGCGAAACTGTTTTTCTATTTTGCTAATTGTTCCTTCGGATATAGGCGAGAAACTTCCATTTGTGTCCGTGTGTTCCATAACCAATCATTTGTAGAATGGTTATTTTGTGCATTTCTGTTAAATGAACCATTTTTCTGATATTATTACGTACAGTTAACGAAATTCAAATGACAATAGCACTGACACTGATCACTACTGTCATGCAGACAGACAACAAGTTGCTAAGGCTATGAGTGTTATACGAAAATGAACAAAACTGTTTTTGAATTTTTTTTATTTCATATCAGTAAAATGGAACGCATTAATGGTTTTTTCTTATTTTCTCAATATTAAGAGCTAAATGGGAAATAAGTATTGAGTGTAATGTAGCGAATTTGTGAAATGAAATAGGTAATTTTCTTTTTTTAATGGTTATTTTTGTAATACATCTGAAAACACTTAATATTTCCGAAACAGTTGAATATAGGTATGGAACATTGTACATGAATTATGTCTAGAATTTTCTGAACAATCTAAAAAACTAATAATATACAGGGAGTTGTGTTTAAAATAAGGAAGTTGGTATCGGCCACTGTCACATGACACACCCTATATAATTATTATTTTTGAAAAAAATGCGCATCTAAAAATACAAATCGACGCGTCCAAGCGTTTTTCCCAATACGCTCTCATTTATTCGTTATCGAATTTATTCCATTTGGCTGTTCCACACTGTATGGTGGGTTGAGAATTTTTGAATATATCCTAGTGTATCCACATTTTAGACACCATTTGAAACGCTTGATTCCATATTTATGACGCTGGCCTTTCACACATTTCCTAAATGCCAGCCGTCCACGAAAAGGTACCATCGTTTCATCATCTGACGGCGTAATCGCTCGTTTGAAATTTTGATTTAGTTCATCAATCAACGGCCGAATTTTACAGAGTCTATCAGCAGCAGTATTATCTGATGAGTACCACAGTCTTATCCGAATTTCAAACCTATTCCTTGACATAAATGTACTTGACTTTGATGCAAATAAATCTGACTTTCTCCAGTAATTGGAGATTTTCGGTTTTAGATCCCAGACCATCCATATAATTATTTCGAGAAACTTGAACATTTTATAACGATCAAAATTTTACAATAGGTTTATAACGATTTATTGAGTGCTTACATGTAAATTAGCTGCATTTTATTTTGAGGATCAGGTAATTCGTATTTTAAACTGAATAAATAGATTACGTCTCGCTTATGTGCTACTGAATACATGAAATTTATTGTCCTAAGTTTGATATATTTCCCTATACTTTTCAAAGGGCTTTCGTGAATTCAAAGTTGTTTATCTTCCTCTTTTTTCCTTTATTGGGCTTAACTCCGTCGAGTTATCTACCCAGTACTATGTCTCACTTGGATTTATTTAGGAAAAAGTTGCACTTTCATGCATCTGCCTCTGGGACACCACTTCTTTCTGGATCTAAAATTAGTTTATATAACTCTATTACAATTCTTGGAAAATTTACACGGAAGCAAACCACTACTAGCTGAACGTTCTCTAAGTATATCTTCTACACATAAAGCAGTTTAATACTTCATGCAATTTTTTAGCATACTGTTATTTAAAATTTCACTATATTCTTTGTTAATAGGGCACTCCATAAGTATATGTCTGATACTTCCCACTTTCCCACATTCACAATTGGGTGAATTCACTACTCCTATCCGATGAAGATGCTGCGGATACGCACAATGTCCCAACCTAAGTCTATTCAATGTAGTAACCACTTGCCTGTTGACCTTTACACCATGAAACAAAGGCTTCTCTGGTAATTTCCCAACAATTTTAAAATAATGCTTTCCTTTAAGTTTACACAATTCAATCCATTCCTCTTCCCATTCTTTTCTTATCTTTTCTTTAACATTTACCAGAATATCTCTATAATCCACTTTATTAAAATTCTTTTCCATCTTTTTTAAACTAGTCTTAGCCAACAAATCTGCTTCCACATTACCCTTAATACCTGTATGACTGGGAATCCAACCAAACCTAATATTTTGATTATTATACTTCGCATCCCATAATAGTTCTCTAATACATAACTCTGGAAATTCAGCTTTACCATATGATCCTTTTCTGGCTATCCTCTGTAAAGCACTCTTGGAATCGGTAAGAACCAAGGAATTCAAGTTTCCCACTTCGCGAATTCTTTTAACTGCCACATAGATCGCTAATAACTCTGCTGTACATATAGTAGCTTCGTCGGCCACTCTGACACTTATTCTAGAACCCCTATTTACCATATATATATATATATATATATATATATATATATATATATATATATATATATATATATATATACCAAACCCAGTTAGATTTTCATGTCTATCTTTAGATCCATCTGTATATATTATATGCAAATGCTTTTCTGTAGCCCCAAATCCTCACAGGGAATATCCATAAGCAGTGCATCGTACCCAACTGCAAAGCATGGTATAACATCGTATTTTCTAATTAAATTATGATAAATTTATGCTCTATCCAATCCCTCCATTATAGGAAAATTGATCATGCCAACATTTATATGTTGAATCCCATACATATTCAATACATTACTTGTAACTATACTATTATTTGAAGAAAGATGTTTCATGATAAATTTTTCTGCTAACCATATACGCCTCCAATGTAAAGGAAGTTCCCCCGCCTCTGCCAACAGTGACACAGTAGGAGTGCTTTTCATAGCACCTAATATAACTCTTAATGCTTCAAATTGTACTTTATCTAATTTGTATAAATTTTGTTTTGAGGTAATAAACACAACCAATGAACCAAAATCTAAGTGAGATCTAACAATACCCTTGTATATAATAGATAGAATTTTTGAATCAGCCCCTTACCAATAGTTTGCAACAGATTTCATGACATATATACCCTTCTGTGCTTTGGCCACAATCCCATAAATGTGGGCACTCAACTTCATTTTGTCGTCCAGTTAAACTCCTAAATACCTTACTTTTGTTTCATATGGTATTACTTCATAATTGCATACAATACTAGGGATACTTCCTCTACTTTTCCTTTGTTGGAAAATTATTGCTTTTGATTTTTGTTCTGATAATTGAAACCCATGCAATTCCAGCCATTCACTAGTATTCTCCAATGATTCATTAATACCCCTACATAAATGTTCCAAATCATTCCCAACTGCAATAATCATCATATCGTCAGCCAAGCCTAGCATATCTACTCCTTCCAACATTTCTTCATATATATCATTTGTGTATACTGCAAACAGTAACGGACTAAGGTCTGATTCTTGTGGGATGCTCTTACTTACACATCCTAATCTGGAAGTAACCCCTGGAGAGATATATTTCACAATGATCTTTCTATTACTATATATTTTCCTTAAAAACTCAATATAAGACTGTGGCATATTAAATTTAGCCAATATTCATTAATATATGAATCCTAACATTATCATATGCCGCCTTGATATCCAAAAGTACCGCAACTACCTAATTATCCTTTTGAAAAGCTTGAACAACTGTGAATAAACCAAATTATCCATAATTCCCTTTCCCTTTCTAAAACCAGATTGTTTCTTATTAATTATAAGGTCTGCCTCCAATTTATATTCAATTCTATTTTTGATCAAGTTTTCTGAGATCTTTAATGCACATGATTAGAAAGCGATAAACCTATAACTATCCACTTTAAAGGGTTTCAAGATTGGGCAAATGATTTGGATTTTCCATTCCTCAGGAAGATTATCTCCTGATACAAAGCTATTCAATACTTCAATCAAATTAAATTTAATACAATACGGTATTCCCCTAAACAGTGACTACACTAAATCATCCACCCCTGGCATCTTATCTTTTTTCATTGCACTTAACACTACATTAAGCTCATTCACACTAAACTCATCCCCCATTTTGATATAATATCTACTCCTTCATTCGGAATTTCAGGGAAAGTAACTAGATCCAAAAAAAATTCCAAATTATTCTTCATAAAATCTGCATTCTTATTATAATTATTACCTCTACCAAAACCCTCAACCACTTTCCATAAATATGAGGGTAGAGCAGAAATCTATAAAACTTTTTTCCTTTTTGTTTTTGAACATTTTTTTTGCCTCAGCAACCTTTTTTTCATAAAAATATAATTGATAATACTGCTATCCTTTAAATACCTTTGTATCGCCATTCTTCTCTCTCCCAACATTTTATGACACTCCCTATCCCATCATTTAATAATTGTTCTTTTATTCTTACCATTTTTCCTATTATTTCATTTATAATTTGTTTAATTGGGTTTAACCATATTGTAAGCTTTGTCTATTAAGCCCACAATATCCCTGTATCTCTTACCTTCCATTCGATTTTCCATTTCTATACATTTTAAATAATACTTATCCCAATTTATATTTCTAGTATTATACTTTTTTACTCGGAATTCGCCATTTTCGTAAATATTATCATTTTTATATTCGCTCCCTATCTCGAAATCAATTTTTATAGGATTATGATCACTGTCTCCCTTGCCTAGTGGATATACTTCCCATCTTCCAACTAACCCTAACCTACCTGTGCGAAACGTAACACTTTTGTTTTGACCCGGTAATCCAATTCTCGTTGCACTACCGTCATTTAGACAAATAAAACCAGATTCCAATAATACCTCTACCAGAATATTACCATTTCTATTATTAGTTCTGTTAGCAAACATTAAATTTATGGAATTAAAATCCCGAGCAAAAATAATATGATCAAATTTATCTTAGTGTTTTTAAATGAAACTCAAGGTCTCTAGTTAATTCCACAATATAATACTTGTATTATATTGTGGAATTAACTAGAGACCTTGAGTTTCATTTAAAAACACTAATATGAGCATATTCCACGAAGTAAGGGTCGAGACAGTCAATTTTCAAATTTACCTATTTCCTGACATATATAACTTAAGAAAGGTCTGTTCATTTTAATATCTATGGGAAAATAAGTATTTATAATAACCATTTTATTAACTACAATGGCTTGTATAATTAAACCATAAGGTTTATTTACTAAGTTTAAATCATATGACCTTGATGTACATTTATTACTTACTAAAATTGCAATGCCATTATGTCCTTCCGATCTGTCTGTACGATATATATTATAGCCTTTTACCCTCCATTTCATTCCATTATTTAGAAAGGTTTCTTGCAACAATATCACATTTGGGTCATCTCTATCAATTAAATATTCAAGATTAATATTGATCTCACATTTCTCAAGTTCCACTGCAAAATCCTGAATTTTATAAAAAGGGGTAAAATATTGAAACAAGAAACTACAATTATATTTGTCTTAATCTTACCACTCATCTTCCTCCATATATAGTTCAGATATGGATTTCCCATTATCTTGTTTCCACCCCTATTTTTTACCATTTTTAAATTTAAATTGTTACTTGGATTCATATTTTGTGATGGGGAAACTCCCCTTTTTCACAAATTCCCATAAATTATCTGAAACATGTTTATTAAATTCTCTACAGGTGTATTCTGATCAGCCAAATATTCATTAAGGTCTACCTCACGTATATCAATATCATTTACTTCATTAAAATAGCATTTTAAAGGTGAACCTTTTTTGTAAATCTTTATTATATGTAGACCTTCCTGTGATTGAGGTAGTTGGGTACAACGGACTACCCATGTAATATCCCTGTTGTGCGTCTTTATCATATCCCGGGCTATTAGGACATCTTCTTTTGTTTTTAGTAACCACATTATAAGATCTATTCGGGGTTCTATCATTACTTTGTATTGTTCCACTTCTCTGACTAATTGAAATTAGCTCAATTTTCTTTGGTAAATTTGGAAAATGTCTAATACTTCTATCTGGAATGGTTCCTACGAAAGAACTTTCATTCTTCCTAGGTACCTGTTTCGCTTCATCATAATAGGCTACATTCTGATGGCTCATTATTTAATTGAATTTTTATTGTCTAGCGAGCTCTCCACAACTGTCTACATTTTTAAGCTGTTCAGTAATTAAATGACTCTCCCTACAATAAAGACATATTTCACTCTTATACTCTGTACATTTATTTTTATCATGATCCTCTTTCCCGCATAATGCACATCTCTCTTCACTATTGCATTACTTCGCAGTATGGTTGAATCTGAAGCATTTAAAGCATAATATAATAGTGGTGTTTTTAAATGAAACTCACGGCCTCTAGTTAATTCCACAATATAATACAAGTTATTGGAAATTCTAAAAAATATCCAATAACTTGTATTATATTGTGGAATTAACTAGAGACCGTGAATTTAATTTATAAACACTAATATGAGCATATTCCACGAAGTAAGGGTCGAGACAGTCAATTTCATAATATAATAGGTCTGATATAAGTACCTACCACCAATCTATTGTTATATATACTGACATACCTAGGGAAACTTTTGCCAACAAATGTAAAAATATATGAACCAGTTGGAACATAAGCCACCTCATGGGTAACCTTATCTTGGACCCTTCTATTCAACCTACCTACTTCTAATACTTTATACATCCCTCCAGATTCTTCATTAGCTCTATCGAAAACTTCTTCTTCTAAGAGACTACTTCCGACTCCCTTCACCACTTCTTTGCAAGTAAGCAACATTGCCGGTATAAATGTATGATATCCCTTTTTTGCCAATTCCTCATTTTTCTTAAAATTATTTTCGTCCATTGGAAGGCGAAAAGTAACACATAATCTATTTTTACCTTTTTTGACAATATTTTTACTCCTTTTATACCCGAATTATGTAAAATTTTACCAAACTCCACCGGATGGAGGTTACCTACATTTTGATCACCATGCTCTTCCATTACATTAAATGGACCCGAGTCCTACACTGAGTACAACAGATTTTCATAAATTGATTTTTTTTTCATTTCTTGAGTATATTTCCCCTTAATTTTATCTACATTATTAGTTTCCGACTTTTGCAACATTTCTCCCCCGCCCGAGTCGGGCGGGGGAACAGTGCTAAGATAGGTTAGATTTAATCGTTAGTAATTAGGTTGCATATATTTTTTTTACTTGCACATATAATATGTTCAACTGCCTACGGTATTTTATCTGTGAGGGTGCAGAAATTACCTTTTAACTTTATTTTTTTTCCTGAACTATCTGAAGTTAACAGTTTTTTCTCCCGCGTCGCTCGCCTTGGTACCAACGCCCCGACTGCGCAGTTCAACAGTCTTCAAAGTGCTTACGTAATTTCTTACCTAAAGATTTATTATTGTTTTTTTATGACTAACTGGGATTGGGTTTAAATGGATTTCACTTACTCATGTGACTATTCTTAAGAAATGGGGACCTGTAATAATAATACCTAGGTAAACTTGAATACAACCTGTCAAATATTATTTTTTAAACTGTTAAAATTGATATATGGTTATGAAATTTACTATTGTTTATGATTGGTATTTTTATGGCTTATGATATTGTAGTCTAAATTTCATACCAGGGGTAATGAACAAGTGCAAGTTCGAGGTTAGTCCTTTTATTTTATCTTTCTCTTGCTAGATTAGAGATTGTGCGTACTCATATGCCTGGCATAGAATGGAAATCTAGCTGGCGCACTTTTTCTTTTGTACATCCTTATAATATTGTGGATTCCCAGGCACATGACTCGATCCACGACCGTCTCCACTCGAGCGAAGCCGAAGGCCGAAAAGGTTGAAGACCTGGGACAACCGAGGATCCTCACCAACTGTTAATTTTTTTTAAAGAGTAAATTAGTAGGTCACAATTTCATTTGTGTCTCTAGCAATCCATTTTTGTAGGCGAGATGAAGGCCCTATACTTTCATCAGTTACACCCTGTATGATTACTTGCTCGGCGTACATGTTTATTTGTTCTGTCATTATCACCATAAGTTCGTTATCCGAAAAAAATATTCAATTTTTGTTTCTCCTCTTAATTCTACGGTTGCACCAGATTTACCGGGCTCCCTACATCACTGAAGTTGCCTAAATTCCCATTAAGTTTGTAATCGTTTTGCTCGTGCATCAATTTGTAATTCTTCTGCACGGGTGTCGATTTGTAATTGCCGTGAGTACTCAGTGGGTAGAACATAAAAAGGGCTTGATGGTTAGATGTGTTTATTTGATAGTAACTCGTATGTCACTTGTTAAACTAAGACTTCAACAAAATCTTTACAACTTAAAACGAATTCTATATACAGTTTTTATATGTACAATTGTTGGTCCATGATTCTGTGGGACTTCCCTGGGGTGGTCGGGTTGACTACAGATCTCCTCTAATTATACGGCTTCTCGTAGTAAATGGTCTGGCGCGGTCGTACCTCGTCCATTTGACTTTACAGCAAAGATTTATTGATGAATCAGTACTATTATATAAACTCACTTAATTTTATCGACCTGGGATACTCATTTTACCCCCTCGTTCGAGTTGCCTAAAATAAACGGGGTGTATTCGGTACTAGATTCCGCGTTCAACAGAGAGCGTGATCTCGGTGAGGTGGGAATTCACTTCCGCCTCGGGCTCAACACGCTCCGGGATTTCAGCTGGACGGGAAGGATTCTGTCCTGCCCTCAACACGCTCCGACTTGACTTCCGTTCTCGGATCAGCACGCCCGAGAGTTTCATTCGAAAGACAGGGTTTGCTTGTGTCCAACCTGTGGTTCAACACGCTCCAAGGGGTCGACGACAAGCCGGGTATTAATTACGATACCAGGTTCAACACGCTCCGGGATATAGTAAATTAACTCGGTTATTCACCGATGGTCTCCGTAGGCTAATGGAATGGTGCTCTGTCTGCTAACCGGGAGGCCCCAGGATCAAACCCGGGCCTAGTTAATATCATAATCAAAAATTCGGAGAGCCACCTGTCGGAAGGCAATGGCAAACCACCAACAGTATTCTGTCTAGTACAGCCTCTCAACATAGACGTTCGGATCCGTCGTTAAACTGTAGGTCCCTTCTATCTGTGGTAACTGAAGAGCACAACACAGGTAGAAGTGAGAGGTCGCCTACGTCCGATAACGGATATGGCACTGTAAGAGGAAGATTCACTGATGAAGCTTTCCTATCACTTCTAGGTGTACGGTCTGAGCTTGTAGGTGTATTGAAGTGTATCGGTGTTAATAATATCAGCCGAGCTGTTAGCGAAATGGCGAAGGTGTTGCCTTCTAGCTACTGGGTGCCCAACATCGTCTACTGTGATAATTTGGTTTTTGGTTTGGTAAGGTTTGGTAACTCATATTTTAGACGACAGTGTCGTTACACCCCCCCCCAGGTCGTAAAAATTCTAGAACAAAATTATGGTCTACTGGTAGTGGGGTTAACCGGTTTTGGGTTCCGACCATGCTGGTTTTAGATCTTTTACGTGAATTTTATGACTTCTGTTGATGTTGTCGATTTCAATTTGGTAAATGTTACTGGCTATTTTCTTTTCTATTGTAAACGGTCCCGAATATTTTGGTGCTAATTTTGCGCTAAAATTTTTCTTTGCGTTTGACAGGTGGTGTTCTTTCTTCTTCACCGTCTCCCCGATTTTTGGTGACCAACTCCTTCTTCTGAGGTTGCAATAGTGGCTTTGTGATGTGAATGCTTTTGCTAGATAGGTTTTGACTAGTTTGAAAGTTTCCTTAATTTTCGTTCATTTTGTTTGGTGTTGTAGAATATGTGTTTGTCGTTCTATCGCTTACAATATTACTTGGAAGTCTTAACTCGTGTCCGAAGGTTAGAACTGCTGGTGAGAAACCGGTTGACTCGTGTCTGGCGGTATTTATGGCGAACGTTAGTTCTGGTATATATGTGTCCCATTTTTTGTGATTGTTGTCGCAAAATTGTGCAATCATTTTTTTTACTACTCTGCTCTTTCTACGAGGTTGTTTTGCGGTGTATTTTTCATTCTCGTATGATTTTGCGTTATCCGTTATCACTATCTTTATCCGAATTTCATTATTACTGTATCTTTAAAATGTTGAGTTATTACATTTGCGGTTATCTTCCGGACTGGACTTATCTCCACCCATTTGGTAAATGTGCCTTGAAAAACTATCAAGTAATTATTCCCCTCACTTGAGGTTGGCAGTGGTCCTATGACGTCTGAGCTTACTGTATGCCACGGCTCTTGAGGAATTTTGGTCTATTGCGTTTGACCCGGTGTTTGCAGTTGTGACGGTTTATATTTTTGACGGTTTTGGCACTCTCTTATGAATTTAGCTGTTTCTCGGAACATTCCTGGCCAATAGCATTTTCTAGCTAGTCGGACTATTGTTTTTGCCCAGGTGTCCTGATGTATGTCTGCTGTGATTTTCCTTTATTATTTCTCGTTGTTTATCTCTGGGGTTGCACAACTTCGACGGGCTTGACAGATCTGTTCCGTTGAAGTCGTATTTATCCCAGGAATGCCGGTATAGTTTGTTGTCTATAATTGTGAACTCTGAATATTTTTACGGTTGCGCTTCTACTTCTGATTTTCTTTTCTCGTACTAATCTGACTTATTGTTTGATGTGTTTCGTTGATGTATCTTAAATTCTGTTTTTTTTTTATCTTGTACGTTGTGATTTACGTGTGTATATTTGTTATAAACTTCGTGTTCTTCTGCGGTTAGGTCGGTCACTTCTTTAAACAAATCTCTCCACGGTATCTTCCTTTATGCAATGTCAGCTACTCCTAAGTAGCTTCAGTAAATGGAAAAATTTTGTCTTGCCGTCTTATTGTACATGGAATAATAAAGCTTTTTATAATTTTCATTTTATATCCATTTGCAAATGTTACTGATGTGTTTTCTTAGTTAGTCTCAAATACGAAGTCTTTGAATTTGTTAAGGTGTTTTTCTCCTATATATGATTTTTGTGATCCTGTGTCGATTAATGTGTTTAATCCCTGCTGGTTATGTGTATAACTTATTATGATTGTTCTTTTATCATCTGATTTACTGATTGTTCGTAGCGGGAGACTTTATTATGGGCTCATCTTGCTTCTCGGAGAATCGGCACTTGCCTTGTATTTCTTTTGTAATGGGGTTTTCTGTAAATTGAATAAACATTGGTTGGCAAATTAAGAACTACTTGACTTACGACAAAAGCATTTTTAGCTTGACTACGATCCATTTCAAAAATAATAATGTTATTTCCAGCTTCTTAGTTTTTCCTACAGATTTATAAATTGGTGCAGTGGTAGCAATTTTCCAATGCACTGGAAATACTTTTGTTCTGACTATTAATCTAAAAATATAATTAAGATGTTTTCTAAGCCATTCACTACAACCCTTCAATACATATGGTGGAATACCATCAATATACTCAGCTTATTAGGCATCAATTAATTAATAATTAGACTAATTGTTATCACGAATTTCGTGCTTTATATTCAATTATATACTAGTGTTTTAAATGAAACTCTTGGTTTCTAGATAATACCACAATGTAATAAGAATTGTTGAAAATTCTAAGAAATTGACAATTGCTTCGATAAATCAATATCATCGTCAGAATGACGGAAGTTACATTTCATTTGATGCCTACCTGATGTTTAGTAGTTATTTCTGGCTAGACCAAGAAGTGACCTAACTTGTGATCGACTTAATATATGTTAATAAAAAAAAGAAGAAGATGTGATATTACAAATATCCAATTAAGGTCAGTATAACTGTGCAATGATATAGAAAACCAGGAAAACTATATCTGCTGATCTTTACAATTATCACTTAAGAAGACAGTTTAATAGTGGAGAACTCCCTAGATTTAACTGTTGATTGACAACTTCATATTGTGGGTTACTTGAATGTCTTCTAATTTCCAATTCTTCAAGGAAATCCAGTTTTTGTTTCTTTTCACAAATATGCAGCACTTATAGTTTTGTGTTAGGTGTCAATGAATTATTGGTGTCAAGTAGATGTTTTGCGTAGTGGGATTTATCTGTTTTAATTTGTGTGCTCGTAAGTGTTCACTGTATCGGATTTCGAAATTCCTAAGGTCTGACCCAAATAGACAGCATTACATTCTGGACATTTGAGTTTATATATACCTGACTTATTTAATGGTGGTATTTTTGTTTTTACATTCAACATTTTTGTACCAACGTTCCTTTCTGTTTTAAAAAAAATTGTTCTATTCGTTCCTGAAGATATTATCTCTGGGATAATTTTAGAAATATGTCCTGTATATTTGATGGTTTCATCAGTTTGTTTAGGAAATATTAGTTGTAATGCCACTTTTTCCTCCTTTTGATTAATTAGCTTAAATATCATATCTAATGGATAACCGTTGGATGTTGCTATTTGTCTAGGTGGATCATTCTCTCTATCGAAATTACATTTGTTCATAGGAACTGAAAAAGCTCTATGTACCATTGAATTATATGCCGCTAGTTCATGCGACATCGGGTGATTGGAATTAAATGGAATTGTCACATCAGTCTGTATTGGTTTTCGGTAAATTGAATAATAAAGTACATTATCAACTCTTTGAATTTTTAAATCAAGAAAATTGATTGAGCTATTTTCTTCAATTTCTAATGTAAGTCCAATTTTTGAATGTAAATTATTGATGTGGTTGAAAAATCCATCTAATTGTCGTTCACTACCCATAAAACATGGAAGCAATCAACTTGCAAGATAACTATAAACTTATTCCGTTCGATGTGACTAATATGTTCACTAAAATTCCTCCTAAAGAATTTCTAATACTTGTATGAAAATAACTAGAAGATAAAAATATTAATCCAAGAATAATATCAGATATACCTAACTTATTTGATGTATGCATTAATCAAAATTATTTCACTTTTGACAATAAGATATATATTCAAAATTAAGGTTTACTAATGGGAAGCCCTATATCACCTATTTTGGCAAACATTTTTATGAACAATTTAGAAAGAAAGATCTTTGAAAATAATATTTCGAAAAATGTTTCATTTTGGAATAGATTTGTAGATGACATATTAGCTTGTTTTATGGGTAGTGAACGACAATTAGATGTATTTTCCAACCACATCAATAATTTACACCCAAAAATTAAATTTCCATTAGAAATTGAAGAAAATAGCTCAATCAATTTTCTTCATTTAAAAATTCAAAGAGTTAATAATGTACTTGATTATTCAATTTGCCGAAAACTAACAAAGACTGATGTGATAATTCCATTTAATGCCAATCACCCCATGTCCCATGAACTAGCGGCATATAATTCAATGATACATAAAGCTTTTTCAGTTCCTATGAACAAATGTAATTTTGATAGAGGGATTAATACAATTAGACAAATAGCAACATCCTACGGTTATCCATTAGATATGATAAATAAGCTAATTAATAAAAAAGATGAAAAAATGGCATTACAACTAATATTTCCTAAACAAACTGATGGAATAAAAACTTATAAAACCATCACATATGCAGGAGATATTTCTAATAATATTGCAAAGATAATATTTTCAGCAACGAATACAACAGTTTCTTTTGAAACAGAGAGTAACGTTTGTACAAAATTGTTAAATGTGAAAATAAAAATACCACCAATAAAGAAGTCAGGTATATATAAACTCAAATGTCCAGAATGTAATGCTGTCTATTTGGGTCAGACCCTCAGGAATTTAGAAATCCGATACAGTGAACACTTACGAGCAAACAGATTAAAACAACCAGATTAATCCCACTACGTAAAACATCTACTTGACACCAATCATTCATTGACACCTAACACAAAACTATAAGTGCTGCATATTTGTGAAAAGAAACAAGAACTGGATTTCCTTGAATAATTGGAGATGAGAAGACATTTAAGTAACCCAAAATATGCAGTTGTCAATCAACAGTTATATCTAGGAAGTTCTCCACTAATAAACTGTCTTCTTAAGTGATAATTGTAAAAATCAGCAGATATAGTTTTCCTGGTTTTTTATATCATTGCACAGTTATACTGATCTTAATTGGAAAAATGATATTCAGGATATCACCATGGGGCTAATAACATCTAAGCTTCAATATTTGTAATATCACATCTCATTCTTTTTTCTATTACCATATATTAAATCAATTACAAGCTAGGTCACTTCTTGGTCTAGCCAAAAATAACTACTAAACATCAGGTAGGCCTCAAATGAAATGTAACTTCTGTCATTCTGACGATGATATTTATCGAAACAATTGTCAATTTTTTAGAATTTTCAACAATTTTCATTATATTGTGGTATTAACTAGAAACCGTGAGTTTCACTTAAAACGCTAATATGAGTAGATTCCACGAAGTAAGGGTCGAGACAGTTAATTTCAATTATATACAGTTGAGCTTCATTGTCTCCTTAAAAACTTCGGTATCCTATCCCCTAGACTAATTGTTGAGATTTTCCAAAATATCATATTCTCAATGGTAAATGAGGGAAAATATACTGTTTGATTTTCTAAAGCCTTCAACACGTAGAAGAATCGAGGAGGCTTGAACGAAGTGACACTAACAGGGTACGCTATACTACACATACGACGGATAATATTTCTCATTTTTCTATAAACATGAGCTATTTTGTCTCTATTTCGAAAATATTCCAATTATTGTCCTGCTAATAACCAAGTGGAGGAGAAAAATATTTTTCGTACTTCCGGGCCTAAAGTGACAACTTCACTCCCTTGTGACATGTACTAAAGTGTCACATTTAATCCCTCCGGGATTAAATATTGACGAAACTCCCGGAACGATTAAATCACAATTAAACGAATTTAAGGGATATTTTATTGAAAAATATAATTAATTAGAATGGTAATTAACGTTAATATTCAAATTTACAATGACACTAGTAATGACAATGTTTCTAAATTATAACTGTCACAACGCAATGTTACTATGGTAACTTATTTTAAAGACAGTTTATTAAATGAGTTGAAGAGAGAAAAAACTGATTGAAATTATTGAAATAATTAATAAAATCATACCGGAAGTACGAAAAGTATCGTATATACCTTGCGACTGAAGTACATTTAATCCTTCAGGTAAATTATGGCCCTCCCTGCGGTCGGGCCATAAACTTTACCTTCAGGATTAAATGTACTACTTCAGTCCCGCGGTATATAATTTACTATTATCATCTATTTTCACGGGAACTCTATTAATATTTTATGTAGGAAGTAAGAATTTATAAAATATTTTGTTTTGAAGGAGATGTTCTCTATAGACCGAAATTCTCGAAGCTAGTCTTCTTATTGAGAAAAAATCTCTTGAAATACGAAATTTCAAAAGCAAACTTCCTGCTAAAAGGAACATCACAATGTCAAGGATTTCTTTTGAAATTTCTAGAGAAAAAATAGAAAAAAAACGCCTAACGGTATTAATCAACTCCATCTACTTTAAACTACTGAAATTATTTACAATCTAATAATATCTCTCTATTCCAGAGCCAACTATTTGATCTTCGGCTTGAAACCCGCATGGTTCCACTTGACGAACGTACTGCTACATAGCGCAGCCTGTTCTCTATTCACCAGAGTGTGTCTGTGCGTGGCTGGTCTACGGCCCCCATTTGCAGCTATAGCGGGCCTCCTTTTCGCCACCCACCCTATTCACACGGAGGCGGTAAGTGCTTTATAGAGTCCCTTAATCGAATTGATGTGAATCGGGGTGTATAATGATCAATTCTTGAATTGGAACTTGGAGGAAGCGAGATTCATTGAAGGACCACCGTCGCCGCAACGGTAGTGGCTTTTCAGAGCGGTTATAATAAGTTGTGGTCCGTATCTACTGAGAAAAGCTGAAGCGATTATATTAACTCTTATTTCTCAGTTCACAGAGTTTGAAAGAAATTTCAATTTTATCTTTGTAATATTATTCGATAGATCTGTGGAATAAGTTATTATGAGGAGGTTGGTTACTATTTTAATTTGTTCTTAAAAAATAAACTCAATAAATAAGGTGAATAATAATCAATCTATATTTCTGATACGTAATAGGATCGTTGAAAAATAATTAATGATATAAAGTCAACAATGCTATCTCTATTCTGATGCCATACGCGATTCAAACAAAATCATTGCACATATTTTGTATGATGAACTCATTCCAAGAACGAATCGCCAGTGCTTCGAATGGTTGGCGAAATTCAATTTATAATATTGATAATATTTTGATGCTCTCATCTTTATTCAAGAAATTAAAATTTTCATAATAAAGGCGATGCGGGCCCAAGATATATGAATGTTATTCCATGAAAGTCACTAGATCGTGAGTCTATCTCACAATTTAAAGTAAGCAATTAGGCCTATATCTGTAACTGTGATACAAACTCTCTGCGATACTGAAAAAATAGATAGCAAGTAACTGAGCATTGATCAAAACAAATTGAAAAGAAATGAGAAAGCAGAAGAGACAGTTCGGAGGAGATTGGTGAAAATCTAGTAATAGACAGTGAAATATAAGATAACAAGATGGAAAAGATGCTTTATCTGTTGCAGAAGCTCTCCACGAACATTGGGTAGATTAAAAGGAACCGGAAGAAAACTAATGATTCAATGATCAACAGTGGAAACATAAGACTCTGACAGAAATATGGAGATTGAAGCAATGACTGCAAAAATTCCATATTGTAGGGGGGAAATGGGGTACATTTGAACACGGAGTAAATTTGAACATTCAATTATAGGCGAGCGGGACACCCCCAAAAAGTCGCTTAGAAATAGCAGTATGTGACCACGCAGTACTAATCGCTGAGACCACTTTTACTGTATGTTTTCGGGGTCGCTGAATACGAATATGAGATTATTTTTACGATAAACTTGGTAGAACATCGAAAAAAACAGCAATTTCGGGTAAAATTGAGACAATTGAATTTGGCGTTTTTCTGTGTTCAACTCGCTATATCTTCCACATTTATCAATGTATCATTTTGAAATTTTTTATGACTATTGCGTATCTGAAGTTCTAAACAACAAGCCTACTCCGAAAATTCTGCGACAATCAATACTTGAACAGTAAATTTACAATTTTTCACTTTTACTTGTTCCGAGTTTTGTCGTACAAATGCAAAAGTTGTGTTACCAAGTTTCGAATTTCTAAAAACTAATTATTCAGTATTAAAATGCAATACCTGAAGAAGTTTTTGAAATAGTTTCAGTTCTAAATATTGAAAAGAAAAAAAAGATATGCTATTTCAAAGTCGTGCGGCTGCACGGCGCGCTATAGCACATAGATGCTGATACTCGCTTAATATTTCATGTACAACGTATTCAACGCAGAATGAGTGAAAACCAGTTAACAATTGTAGAATCTCCCTATACAGACGATTTTTTATTACTTCTATTTCATTTTGCAAGTTTCGAGAATAGACCTCAGCTATGGTTTTTCACGGGAAAAATATCCGTACGCACTGATTTCAGAAGGTATATACCTATTCATAGTTTAGCACAAAAATTAGGAAAAAATATTTGTTCGTCGTTGTTAGCTGGACATGCTCTAACAGGCTGTGATACTAATTCATCGTTATCTTACATAGGCAAGATCAAGGTAAATGCAGCATTACGACTTATGTCAGACGAAGAATTGACTAATTTAGCTACAATAACCGACTTAGACATACATGTTGCTCAAGAAGTCGTCAGTACATTCACATCTTATTTGTACGATCCAAAGAAAAAGTCAAAAGGTACACGTAACGATATAAATTCATTAAGATATCATTTAACTATCGAAAAGAACTCTGAAATCGCAAGACATCCTCCATCTGAACCCGCGATGCATAAACACATTTCAAGAGCTCTTTGGCAAATCAATGAGTGGAAACTAGCAATCGAACCTCTAATCATTTCCAAAGATGTGACAAAGTTTGGCTGGGTGGTAGAAACAGGTAGATTGAGTTTCGATTATTACGATGGACCCACTGATATGGAAATACTACAACCATAGTTTTGATCGTGCACTGGCAAAAATGCTTGCGAAACTGACGTTTGCCCTTGTAGACAATAAAATTTGAAATGCTGTGATGTTTGTAGTTGTAATGATACATGTGTAAATAAAGAAGTGATTGTAGATACAGATGAAATTTATGAAGATTTCTAAGATATTTCGATAGTTTTTATTTTAATTGATATATTAAAACCGTATTTCGGACGCATGTAAGTTCCGACTCGGATAGTCGCTGCTCGTGCTATAGCGCGCCGTGCAGCAGCACGCTACTCTCGACTTTGAAATAGCATGTCTTTTTTTCTTTTCAATATTTGGATCTGGAACTTTCCCAAAAACTTCTTTAGGTATTGCATTTTAATACTGGATAATTAGTTTTTAGAAATTCGAAACTTCGTAACACAACTTTTGCATTTGTACGACAAAACTCGGAACACGTAAAAGTAAACAATTGTAAATTTACTGTTCAATAATTGTCGCAGAATTTTCGGAGTAGGCTTGTTGTTTAGATCTTAAGATACGCAATAGTCATAAAAAATTTCATATTGATACATTGATAAATGTGGAAGATATAGCGAGATGAACACAAACGCCAAATTCAATTGTCTCAAGTTTACCCGAAATTGCCGTTTTTTTTTCATGTTTCCCCAATTTTGTCGTAAAAATAATTTCATATTCGTATTCAGCGACCCCGAAAACATAATGTAAAAGTGGTCTTAGCGATTAGTACTTCCGTGGTCACTGTAAGGTCAATTTGGGGGTGCGTCCCGCTCGACTATTATTCTTCTGTAGTGCCAACTTTTCAAAATAAAGAATAATCATGACATCTGGCAACCCTGTAACGTAACGTATAACCGTATAAGGCGCTAACTTCACACTCGATTTTGGCACACTAGTTGAATAGAAGTGGTTGTTTGTTTACATAGTCAAATTTTTACAGTGTGATACATCTGCTGTGATTTTGAAAAATTATTAGTTTAGTGCTGATCGAAATACAACATTTGAAAGAGGTGAGTGTTGGCTTGTTAACAATATATGAGTTTTAGGTTTGGGCTTTTTGATAGTGTAGTAAATTCTTCGTGAATAAGAAAAATTAGGTTGGGGTACATTTGAAATATGGAAATGGGGTACATTTGAACGGTATTCAAATGTTCCCCATTTTACTTTTTTTTTTCTTACAATTACCATTGGGTTCCTTTTTATCTTTCAAATTAAATATGGTTCGAAATCACAAGAAAAAAAAGAAGAATCTACCTATAATGAAGAGGACATACAAACTGCCATCAGAGCTGTACGTGATCAACAAATGACCCTGCGTGAAGCTGCTGCTCATTACGGGGTGTCATACACAGCCCTGCATTATCCCCTGAAAAAATTCAAGTTTAATTATGAAGGTCAGGTTACGTCTTCTGTGAAACATAACTACCAACCGATATACTCCAGCCGGCAGTTTTTACAAAGGAACAAGAATTATCACTGGTTAGGTATGCTATTAACTCATCCAAAATGTGCTACGGTCTAACGTACCAACAAATGAGAGTGCTTGCATATGATTATGCTGCAAAACTTGACTTAGAAATGCCCAATAGTTGGTCCGCAAATCAGATAGCGGAAGAAGATTGGATATAAGGCTTCATGCGACCACATCGTAACCTTAGTATTTGGAGGCCGGAAAACACCTCACTTTCGAGATTGACATCTTTTAACAAGCCGAATGTAGAAGCGTTTTTTGATAACTACGAGATAGCCCTAAAGTTGAAGAACCTTACAGCATGCCACATATTCAACCATGATGAAACAGGTGTGACAACTGTTGTACAGGCACCAAATATCTTAGCTCCAAGAGGTGCTAAACAAGTCGGACAGGCTGTTTCTGCAGAAAGAGGGCAATCGATTACGCTGTGCATCGGGTAATTCCTTGCCACCAGTATTTATTTATACCTGAGCAAGTGTAAATGATTCCATGGTTGATAACCGTCCACCCGGTAGTATTGTGTTGGAAAATAGCCCAGGAATGGACACTGGATGACGCGTACTCTATTCTTACACGTTCTGAAACATATACTGAATCATACGAAATGCAGTTCTGAAAATCCAATTCTTAAACTCATGGATAATCACGAGAGCCACTGTTCTGTTAATGCCGTCAACTATACTCGAGAAAACGGCATGACTTTAGTAATTTTCGCGCCCCATTGTTCCCATAAGCTGCAACCGCTAGATGTTGGTGTGCTTGGACCTTTTAAGGCGAAGACAAAAGTTGCACAAAATGACTGTTTGACCAACCATACTGGGAAAACTATTTCTATCCACAATCTTCCCCCCATAGTTACTAGAGCATTAGACTTATCGTTTAGAAGAACAAACATTATTTCTTCATTTAAGAAGCCTGGACTTTGGCCACTTAATCGTCAGGTATTAACAGACGAATATTTTTTGAGCTCTGCTGTCACGGATAGACCCATTTCAGACGAGCCAGTTCGCGAGCCCATAGAACAGGCGGCATCGTCTGATACAGATAATTGCTCCATCCCCAGCAAAGATATAAATGTATGTCCAAATGTGCCCACTCCAAGCATCGACCCGAGCTACATACCTGGATGAAGCAAAGATTCCGAAACCATCCAAATCGATCCCGCTCATAATAAAACATTAGTGCTGATTTCACCAGAACATGTTCGCCCATATCCAAAGGCCCCTCCTCGATCCAATTCGCTTAGAGGAAGCAGAAAAGGGAAAACACGCATTTTAACAGAAACCCCTGAGAAATCGAGACTGAAATATGAAGAACTGGAGAGAGAGAGTCGAAAAAAATTAAGCTTACGAAAACAAAACAAGAAAAAATTCGTCAGGTTGAGAAAAACATATGTAAATCGCTAGAAGTATCAACCTCTAAATCAAAAGATGAAGATATATCCCCAAAATACGTGTCCTCTGATAAATTAGAAACCTTTAGTGATTTAGAGGTCGAGCATAAAAAAGCTTGAAGCTGAATGATTTTATTCGTGTATCATTTAATACAAAATAATCCAGATTCTTGTTTGTGGGACAAATTGAAGAAATCGTGGAAAAAAATTCGTACAGGGTGAAATTTATCAAGAAAAAAGAGGATACATAGAAATTTTACTTCCCTGAAAAAGAGGACATCAGTGTCGTAGAGAGAGAAGACATCAAAATGAAACTGCCGGCCCCTGATACTTCTGGGGGAACTGAAAGTGCTGCTTTTTTACTATCATTTAGGGTGGACTTCTCTAGTTTTAATGATAAAGTAATGTATTTTTTTTGTATTTAGAGGTCATTTTAGTTTACGCAAAGCTATTTTTGAGGTTTCTTCAAAATGCTAGGATTTGGAGACAGGGCCACACAAATATCAAATATAGGCAGGGTCGTGCTAGGTTAAGTTCTATCTTGTGATAAAAAATTCCAAACAGTTTTCCGTATTTTTTCCTAACTTATTATTTCAAATGTGAATCAAGCAAAACGGATATGTAAATACTAATTATTTATTTCAGGATAAGTATATCAAGGTCCCAAAAGATATTAAGTCCTTTAAAAACGATAACCCCTTCAATTCACCTACTGATCACCTGACTGCTACTGCTTTTAGAAGCAATGACACTAGCTTTGCTGCTATTTCCAATCACCTGATTGACAGACTTTCTACAAGTGGAATACCGACAACCAATAATTATAAAACTAGAAATGAGTTATACAATGAAGAGTCGGATACTGAGCAGCCATATCAATCATCCGGAAGTGAGTTTTTACCTTCAAATTGCAGCTCAGATGAAATTAGCTCCAATGAAGAAAACACACAATTCTCCAGCATACAAACAGAGAGTGCTGCTGAATTTAAGAGAAGAGAAAAGCGAGGAAGAAAAAAAAAAGAATAACAGACAAATATCACTTGAATTTGGAGGTAATTTGGTCCCAAGTTCAAAAATTTCAAAGAGATTCAATGTCTGCATCCATTGCTAACCTCCAATTATCAGCGTTTGGTCCACCAATAGCCTCATCGTATGTGACTGCATCAACATCCACCATTTTTTCAACTTTGTTTATTTTCATTATTAAACGTTTTGGTATTCCACCTTTATTTGATCGTTCAGAACGTCTGAGTTTGGTGACATCCAGTTGACTTTCCTCTTCTGAAGCCGGTTTAGATACTTCAAGTTCATGTTGTAACGTCATTGGTTGAAATCCATCGATTCGATTATCCTCAACTGCCAATTCAATATCAGCTTATTCGTCAATTTTATCTTCAATAAACTTAACATCACGACTTATTTTAATTCGATGAGTATCAGTGTTTAGAAGTCGAAAGCCTTTGGTTCCCAGTTCATATCCAACGAAAATTAATTATTCGGACACATCGTCCAACTTTTTACGTTGATCTTTTGGAATGTGAACATATGCTGGAGTTGCAAAAATATGAAAATAACTTATATCTGGTTTCTTGCCGTGCCAGTATTCATATGGAGTTAATTGTACACTTTTAGTAGATAAACGATTTATAATGTGATAAGCCGTTGTCACTGCCTCGCCCCAAAACTGGTTGTGTAAAGCAGAACTAAGCTTTGTTCCTAAAGTAATCAGAAACAGTCAGTGACAGTCCGGATTCGGCGCAAAAGACTTAGCCGCGTTCCAACAAGGTTTCTGATTGTTGGATTTGTGCTGGGAAACAACCGATGCGCTGTTCCTACACGTTTCGCTGATAGTTTGCTGTCAGAACAGTTTGCGGATCTTTTACAAGTAAATTGTTGGAATCATGCGCAGTTACAAAAAAAATAGAACTGACCTTTCTTCTGTGTCACTGTTATAATTATTTCTAAAATATTTTTGTTTTCAAGTGTTTGTAGTGTTTTTTATTAAAAAATGAGTGATTTTGAATCATCCGACGAATCGGAGACTTCAGACTTTTCTGACTCTGATGCGGATTTCGACTTGATGTATTGGAAGACCGAGTTAGACCAAAACATCAAAACATTTTTGAACAAACAGTACCCCAGTTCAATAGAGTTGAGTTTATAGAACAATTCCGTGTTATCCCCGCCACTGCAAATATAATTGCTGAAAGAGTTGCAGCTAGCACTTATTACAAACCACAAAGTGGACCATGTGGAAAACTGAGTGCATTAAGACATGTATATATTTTTTTGTGGTATGCAGGGCATCAAACATCCAGCTATCGAGATGAAGCTGATAGATTTAATATAACTATTAGTGCTTTATTCAGGGTAATTGAAAGAGTAGAATACTTTTTAAGCAATCTTGCTCCTGAAGTCATTACTTGGCCTAATGTTGTAGAAAAAAATTAAATTGAGCAGTTCTTCAGACAGAAAAATTATATTGTTAATATTCTTGGTCATTGAAGAAGGAATAATTTTTCAGTTTTAATATTTTAGTGTTAGTTTTGTGAAAAATTTATATACTAAACAATTCTAATTCATTCAGTTCATTAATAAAAATAATTTTTAACTGGATTGTAATTTAAATTTTGAAAGTTTTCTGAATACCTACAAATTTTATGAAGAGTATTTCTTTCAGGTACAGGGCACTTGCAGCTTCTGCTATAATTCAAACAATCAATTGATGGTAATTTTTCCTAATTAACTTGACGAAACTAACCTATCCTAGAAATAGCAATTCAATTAACCTCCTAATTTTTTCCCATTCCTAAGAAAACAGTGTATGCGTCACAAAATTGTAGTTGTAATACTATTTTTCGGCAACGTTTCAACACTGAAAAAATTCCACCAGCTCTTATTTTGAACAAAATCTGTACAAATCTCTCAGAAATGGTAAAAATTATGAAGGCAGTTAAAATGGATGGAACCTTATTTTGGAAGATGCAATTTCATTTACATTAAAAGTTGACTGGTGGTTCAACTTTTTTTTCTAGAGGCCACCACAACTGTTTGGAGGATAGTGTGCATTGTACTAAAGATTCAGTCAGTTGCAAATGCTCTCTAAAACACATCCTCACCCTGTGTTTTTAAGTGTCAACATTTATTTTATAAAAAATATTGTATTCATTGCTCAGCAACCCATGACATGTAAATAAAACAATATTATTCAAAATATTTCATTTCTTTATAAGCTAATAAACTGAAAACTTTAAAACAAAACAGAAAATTCTAAAACTTAATAAAGTATTGCATTATAATATCTTCTCACACTGAATGAAAAAACCAAATTAAGTTTTGATAATTATTACTTATAAACAGAAAATGTACCAAAATCATTCTCTATAGTACCAATTCTATCAAAGTAAGAAGTAATAATAATTGAAATATTCTGAAAAAAAAAATAAAAATATTCTGCAGAATTAAACTAGTCTATCACAGTGTAATCACAGCGAAGTGTTGATTCTAAATTAAAACTAAAAACATATTCTTGTATAAAAGAACCATGAAAACTATCAATTCTGAAGCAGTAATTAGAATTAAAACGAAAAAACTAGAAACAAAAAAAATATCCTTGAATAATATAATGAACAATAATAATATTCTGTTAAAGAAAGTCTAAGTGAAAAACTCTTAAAGAAACTCTTGTGAATTGGCACACACAAATTTCCTTTGTTTTAACATCTCAATCCTTTATTTTAGAAGCGAGTTTCTCTTATAAATTGCATTCCACCTTTCTTTTTGTATTCCTAATTTCTCCCTTTCAATTTTAAATCTTTCTTCCTGATATTCCATTCTGTCTTTCTTCATTCCTGCTAACGTTTGATTTCTGTTTATACTAGGAGTTCGTTTTCTTTTAAATGAACTACTACTATTTTTTTTATTATATTATG
This sequence comes from Galeruca laticollis, assembly GCA_963921935.1. Lineage (NCBI taxonomy): Eukaryota > Metazoa > Arthropoda > Insecta > Coleoptera > Chrysomelidae > Galeruca > Galeruca laticollis. Next base: position 136,881,545 of record OY998179.1, on the reverse strand, counting down.
GAAGACAGTTTCTTGATTTTCAGATGTCGAAGGTTCTGGACTTTGCATCAGTTTCACATCTGTTTCACCCTCGGACATCTGATCAATTGTAGAACTTGAGAGTAGTATTGATGGTGCTACATTTCTTCTCCCTTTGAATATTTCATCCATCTCATGAAGGTATTCAAAATATGTTTTGCCTTGTACAGTTTTGTTTTAGTTGTCGACAAATTTTTTTATAAGCCCTTTCCAGCACCCTCCAACGATTTCCACATTATATTTAATTCTTGAGCCAATACTTCCCGTAACCTTTTAACATTCTTTATATGAAATGTGTCTACCTTTGATTTGTTTTTCTTATACACAGAATATTTTTGTATGATTCGTTATCCAATGAACCTGGGCAATTGGCAACCCTTCGGTTAATGTCTGGGACGGTCCTTGTAAAATAAGAAACTCATTTAGCCCTGAAAAAAGTTAATAACAATTTATTTCTTGAGTCAGTTTATGCTTCACACTAAATTGAATCAAAATTGAAAATAACGTAATTACAATATTAAAAGTTTTTGTTACCTTCTTCATAATGTTTAGTTCTTTTTTTCTATTATTTCCAGAGAATAATAAGTTTAGAAACAATAATGATTACTGGCTTGTCAAGAACTTCAAAGTGAGGTTATATCACAAATCGCAAGTGTCACAGAGAAATAAAAGCTAAGCGGACGTTGATCGGTTCCTACACCTTTCAAACATGTTTGGAATCGATCCAAAACATACATGCGCATTGAAGTTGGTATGAAAACTGTCCCTAACTTGTTGGGGATTCTTTGTAGGAACAAACCTCTAGTCAACATACAACGTGTCATTTCGATTAAAGTACGATTTTTGCGCTCAGCCACTCCATTTTGTTGAGGAGTTCTAGGTACCGATAACTAAGTTTTAATTCCTTTTGATTTGAAATAATCATGTAAATTACCATCCATTACTCACCACCTTTATCTGATCTGATAACCTTTGGTACTTCAGTGAGTATATATCTGTTTCCTCTAGGTGTTGGCAACTGTATAGGTCCACATATATCTGTATGTACCAAATCCAACTTTCCTTTTGATCTGGTCAATGAATTACGAAGAAAATGATCTCTGGTTTTCATGCATTGTGAACATGTTTCACAAATATCACTAAGATTGCATGCTGAAATTTTCATGTTGAGTGATAAATCGGCCATTTTCTTATATCAATCAAATTCCGATGACCAAATACTTTACGCCATTCGTGAATACATTTCGATTCACCCGAACCTGATGCGTTGTAAGCCCTACTCGATGGTTTTGTTTTATAAACATAATTTTGTGACTTTACCGTTTTTAATGTTTTACCATCTTCAATGATGTCACACGTCTCGCCCTTAAAAATGATACTGCAGCCATTCTTTGCAAGCTTACTGACTGATAAGAGGTTACATTTTAATTTAGCTACAGATTACACATCATTCAATTGGAATTTATTGACAGCAGTTTTGAATTCAATGACTCCGATTCCTTTTATTGGTAAATTTCTACCATCAGCCAAATTCACCGAATAATTGCTTGATTAGTTCAAACTTTCAAAAAATGTTTCATCACCACACATATGTGCCGATGCACCAGAATCAATACACTATTCGGCTACATTTATAATTCAATCAGCTACCTTTAGAATTGAAAGTTGCAAATACATTTAAAAGCTTGCGGATATTGACAACGGCGTTTCTGCTTGAGAGACCCTATTATTCAGTGGCAGAATTCTGCAATCTGCTTAGACATTTGAGTTACATTAGCGTGGTTCAATATTTGGTATGATGTATGATACTAACATTGTATTATAATTATTAATTGGAATTTGTATTTTTATGTATTATGTTTTGTATTGTTAGTATAGTCAGTATTTTTATATATATATATATATATATATATATAGTTTTTCTTTTTTTTGGTTCTTGGTCTTTTTTATTTACTTATATATTGTTATTTTATATTCTTGGGATTGAGGACCATTTTTAAAGACATTTAACTAGTAGTTAATACATTTTTATTTTACGTTTCGGTCTTCCATGACCTTCATCAGAAATAAAATTTTTTATTAAAACTAAAAGAAATGGTACAAGTTACAGAAAGAATTTTTAAAAACAAAACAAATAAATCTTACCTTCGACAGAACGTTCATTTGATTATTTAATATATTTTATAGATGTTTTAGGATGCATCACATAATAGAATACAACTCACACCACAAAACAAAACGAACATTTTAAAAATATGACATTCACTGATTAAAATTTGTATTGGAATATACGAGTATTTGTTCTATACAATGAAAGCAGCCGTAACGAGGTTTTAATGTGTCGTTTTTGTGTTGACTGGTATTAAATTGAAGTTTATATTTATATAGGGAGTGGTAACAAATGGATTTTATATTTATATAGGGAGTGGTAATAAATTTATTATATTTGGAATGTGCCACGTGTTTCTCTATATTTCTAAGTTTTTATAATGTTATATAATTTATTTCTGATGAAGGTCATGGAAGACCGAAACGTAAAATAAAAATGTATTAACTACTAGTTAAATGTCTTTAAAAATGGTCCTCAATCCCAAGAATATAAAATAACTATATATATATATATATATATATATATATATATATATATATATATATATATATATATATATATATATATATATATATTGAACCACATATCTTATATATATATAAAAATATCAGCTGTTTGAGAATATTTTGCTTAGTATTTAAAATGGATTGAAACTATGTAATTAAAGACACATTATAAAAACCATTATCATAAGTAAAAATGCATATAAAGTCATAATATATTAAATCGTTTGTTTATAATAATTAAAAAGAGCAACAATAAATATAAAGAAATTAGCTAAATAATTGTTTAAATTTTAGAAACGCTTAACAAGTTTAGTGGAGAACAATAAATCTGCCCAATATGGATGTTTAGTTGTCATGAAGGAAACAGCTGTTTCATCTGATATTAAACAAGTTTTAGATATCCAATTTAATATAAGTATTAATTGAAACAGAATAATATAAATCATGTTCATATTTCGTATAAAGAATTAGATAAGCTTAGAAGATAAAAATATCAATGACAAAGGTAATTTATATGTCACAATTTATATCAAATTTATAGAGTCAATCAATGATAAAATGATGATGGATTTGAGGAAATAATTGATACTATAGAATTTGAATAGTTCAGATAACTAAAGCAAAAGATAAGGAAATTTATTTAATTTTAGTTGTCATACTCTCGATACACACGGTACTCTACGTAAATTTTGAAAGATTCAGTAGAAATATCAAACATGATATTTCATAATTTCGATGACATTTGAGTAGAATATATCTAATGATAGATAGAATATAATAAGATTTGGAGAGAATATTTGAAATTGTAAAATATAGAGGTCTCTGCTAGCAAGATTACAAATGTAATAAAAGAATTTCAAAATCTCACTTGGTTATTGAAAATTATAGATTAGTAATTTTTTCAAAAACAAGAAAAATCGGTAACCAACAGAAAGGAGAATTATTTATTTTGTAAAAATTTAGTCAGTAGCTTTTTATCCTTTGAAGAGACAACATCAGAATAAGAGTTGTCTCGAATTTTTTGGTAGATTGCATAAATTGCATATCATACAATCAGATAAATAACCCATATAATAAATTCAGTGCGTACATAATTCGGAAAAGAATTGTATCGTAAAAGTGTATGTGGTTCCAGTTTTTCTAAATCGTATATATTTAGAAAGTTGCAGTATTCTAAATACGCTAGAATAAGTACGAGATTTCCTGATCCATTGGGTGAGTCCTCTCCAGTTTTAAATTTATTTCTCGAGAAATAACAGGCCTTAAATTCAATATAGTTAAAAGATGCATCTATATATAAGAAAATTTGGAATATACCAAATTTATTGATACCTATAATTTACAACATCAAGTGAATAGACCATTTTGAGCAGAAGTTTTGGTATTTGACATTGATACACGTCAAGTGTAAATTATTATTTGAACGTTTGATAATAATTCATTAGGTTAAATTTTAGCATAGTTGTATTCTAATTTCAAGTTTTTTTGTAGAGGTTACGACTGTTGTTCTTTTATCATAATTTCTGGAAATAACAATTTTGTTAATTTTGCGTATCTGATAGTATAATATATAATTTTGATTCTAACTACCTGTAGTATTCATTCAGTATCCAATCTCATTGAACTTATCATTTTACATTCATAAAATTTTCAATTTAATCAGTGACATTTGGTTGAAATTTTTAGTGACAGTAAATTAGTAAATGTCATAAAATAATTAAAGGGCCTTTTATTATATTGAATTAACAGTTATTTGAGAGTTTGATAATAGTGAAACATTTGATTTGGAAATATCTTAAAAAAACAAATAAATTTGAAGAATTAATTTTGAACATTTTTGATCTCACCCTGAGATAGGAGTAATAAGTTGATTGTAGATAAATCCATCTTTATATTGATATTTATTGGCGCCGGGCATATTTAATTTGACAATTACTGTCAAATTTGAAATTCAATACGTACTTAAGTGGTATGCACAATAATTGTCGCTGCGACAAGATAGTATAATTTATTTCCATATCGTAGGGCAATTATATCTAAAGAATTGAAATATTACAAATTGTCTCCAAACGTGGAAAATTATATTCAAAGGTTTGAAAAAATAACAATTGGCACCCAAAACGTGGAGCTCGATTAAAAATTTGCATATAACTATAAAAATATAGAAATTTATTGATATTATTTTAAAATTTTTTTTAAATATCTACCATGGAAAAAAGAATGACGTTAAGAGATGGTAAACAGGTAGGAGTTGAAAGTGGATCTGAGGAACAAAGCCAAGAAATAAGACATAGTATGGGTGATTTTCAGGTGCAGTACTTGGAACAAGGAAAAGAACAATCAGGAGAAGTTTTGACGGGAGATGAAGCAGCAGAACAGGATGATAGGAGACAAGAGAGAAGAGAAAATACAAGTAGCAATGACCAATTAATGCAATTTTTGATTAGTATGGAAAATAATTTGAGGGGAGATATGAATACAATGAGAGGAGATTTGAATGGGAAAATGGACAAACAAAATGAGAATATGAATTGTATGGAAAAGAATATGAGGGGAGATATGAATACAATGAGGGGAGAGATTAAGGAAGTTATCAATAATATTACTGGAAACATGAACAGGTTGGAAAAGAAAATAGAAGAAGGAAAAATTGAAAATTTGAAGGAGATTAAGAAAATTAGGGAGGAGAATGAGGAATTTAGAAAACAGATAGATAAAATTAAAATTGGTAGAAAAGAAGAAAATACGAATTTGAGAGTAGAACTTCAGGAACATAGAATTAAAATAAGAGAAACAATTGAAAAACAGCTAGAAGAAGCAGTTCAAGAACTAGGAAGATGTTTAGAAGAAAATTCATCAGGAGCAATTTAAGTAGAAGTGAAGAAACAAAATAAGAATATAATTAAAGAAATACAGTCTATAAAAGTACAAGAACAAACAAATCAGGAAATAATGCAAATGTATGAACAGAATTTGAATAAGAAATTCAATGACTTAAATGGAAGGATAGAAGAACAAACAGGAACATGTATAAAAAGGACTGAAAATATAGATGAATTATTTAGCAAGGAATTGGAGGAAATGAATAGAAAATTACAAGAAACTGTAAATGAAATAGAAGATAATCTTAAACAGAATGGAGGTGGAATGATACAGACTGGAAATATCGACTTTGGGGTGAAATTTGATGGAAATATAAATGTAATTCACCCAAAAGTATTTATTAAAATAATCAAAAGCAGAATGAGAGGAATAAGAGACATTGTAGAGAAGAAAATTATTATCAGAGGAATGTTATGTGGACATGCTTTATTGTGGTTCTGCAATAAAGAGGAACAAATACCTGATGTGGATGAATTTGAAAAACAATTTTTAAAATATTTTTGGGGGGAGATCCAACAGGCAAGTTTCATAGAGAAACTATACTTTGGAAAATTTGATTATAACCAGGGTAAAAATTTCAATGCATATGTAATGAAAATGTACAATAATGCACAGTATGTAGAGCCAAGTATGCGAGAAGAAGAAATGGTTCTATATATCCAGACATTTTGATCAACACGTATCGGAAACTATTGGTATACAAAATATCAAGACGATGGAAAGTTTATCCAATTATCTAATGAGACTTGAAAGAAGTAATAATGAAAAAAGAAATGGAATCGAAAATTTTAATGGAAAAGGGGGAAATGGAGATGGACATTACAGAAGAGATATGAATATGACATATGAAAATAGAAACTATAGAAACAGGGATTTTGATAACCGAAGAAATGATAGACATGTAGACAGGAATAATAGAAATGAAAATAGAAATTATAGAAATGAAGACCGAAGATATGGAAATGGAAATAAAAATGATGATAATAAGTACTTCGAAAATAGAAGAGATACCAGAAATTCGGACAGAAGAAATGAGAATGAAGACAGACATGAAAATTGGCGACAAGATAGATGGATAGGAACAAATAATTATTATGATCGAAGAAACTTTGAAAGAAGAAATGATGATAGAAGAAATGGTATGTTGGAAAACCAAGAAAGAAACTATGATAGAAGAAATCAAGAAATAGAAGACAGTAGACAAGTAAACATAATACAAGAACAAGAAAGATATGATGATCGTAGTCAAACTGTAGATAAAAATTTTACTTAAACCGCTTTCACGTGCATGATGTTATTTTTTCTAAGTATGAACATCCAAGAGAATTTGTTGACATTGGGGAGTTTGGGGAAATCCATGTTAATTTAGGTTCAATATTTATTGAAGGTAAGTTACAAAATATAGGATGTAAAATTCTGATAGATACAGGATCAGAAGTAACGTTGATAAGTCAAAGTATTATAGACAAATGCAGGAAAAATAATATTATGGTGGTAAATACCAATAAATTATCACTAGTGGGAGCGAATAATAAAAAACTATATGATACTAATAAAATGATATTTGAGGAATTACAATTGGGAAATAATTCATTCAGAGTACAAATGTTAGTTGTAAAGAATTTAAATTATGATATAGTATTGGGGTCGGACGAATTAGACAATCACAATATGATTATTGATTATAAAGAAAAATTGGTACGCTGTAAAGGAGAAGACATAGAATTCATCAAAGAAGAAACAAACAAATTAGAAGAAGATACCTTCTATGTAATGAATCAAATCAATGAAGAACATAAAATAGATTTAAATTTGTGTAAACAAAAATATATGAAAATAGTAATGGAATTGATAAGACGATATAACAAATCATACAATGAAGAAGTACAAGTTGCAAAAAGATTGGAGAATCGGTGCGCGAAATTAGTATTACCATTTGAGGGACCTTATGTTGTAGGCAATGAAGGAGCACAAAATAGTTATCAATTACTAAAACCCACTACCGGTAATGAAAGAGTAGTTTTTTTAATATAGAACAGGTGTATAAATATTATGCATAACTTGGAATAAATGATATTATGTTACGTGAAATTTTAAGATATATATAATATAGTTAATGAGTTTTATGAAATTAGTAACAATGGTTTAATTTCATTAAAAGAAATTTTTTTTATTAGTTAATAATCATTTTCAGAACAGCACTAGTATACTGAAATAATAGGATAATATTTGGAAAATTCAAAAATGAAATAACAATGATATACAATAATCGATTTATCATTCTTTTATTAGGGGGATTCAATACACATCCTCTATTTGAAATTTAAAGAATAAGTAAAACATAAGGAAATTTATTTAATTTTAGTTGTCATACTCTCGATACACACGGTACTCTACGTAAATTCCTAAATTTTGAAAGATTCAGTAGAAATATCAAATATGATATTTCATAATTTCGATGACATTTGAGTAGAATATATCTAATGATAGATAGAACATAATAGGATTTGGAGAAAATATTTGAAATTGTAAAATATAGAGGTCTCTGCTAGCAAGATTACAAATGTAATAAAAGAATTTCAAAATCTCACTTGGTCATTGAAAATTATAGATTAGTAATTTTTTCAAAAACAAGGAAAATCGGTAACCAACAGAAAGGAGAATTATTTATTTTGTAAAAATTTTGTCAGTAGCTTTTTATCCTTTAAAGAGACAACATCAGAATAAGAGTTGTCTCGAATTTTTTGGTAGATTGCATAAATTGCATATCATACAATCAGATAAATAACCCATATAATAAATTCAGTGCGTACATAATTCGGAAAAGAATTGTATCGTAAAAGTGTATGTGGTTCCAGTTTTTTTATATCGTATATATTTAGAAAGTTGCAGTATTCTAAATACGTTAGAATAAGTACGAGATTTCCTGATCCATTGGGTGAGTCCTCTCCAGTTTTAAATTTATTTCTCGAGAAATATCAGGCCTTAAATTCAATACAGTTAAAAGATGCATCTATATATAAGAAAATTTGAAATATACCAAATTTATTGATACCTATCATTTACAACATCAAGTGAATAGACCATTTTGAGCAGAAGTTTCGGTATTTGACATTGATACACATCGAGTGTAAATTATTATTTGAACGTTTGATAATAATTCATTAGGTTGAATTTTAGCATAGTTGTATTCTAATTTCAAGTTTTTTTGTAGAGGTTACGACTGTTGTTCTTTTATCATAATTTCTGGGAATAACAATTTTGTTAATTTTGCGTATCTGATAGTATAATATATAATTTTGTTTCTAACTACCTGTAGTATTCATTCAGTATCCAATCTCATTGAACTTATCATTTTACATTCATAAAATTTTCAATTTAATCAGTGACATTTGGTTGAAATTTTTAGTGACAGTAAATTAGTAAATGTCATAAAATAATTAAAGGGCCTTTTATTATATTGAATTAACAGTTATTTGAGAGTTTGATTATAGTGAAACATTTAATTTGGGAATATCTTAAAAAAAACAAACAAATTTGAAGAATTAATTTTGAACAATTTTGATCTCACCCTGAGATAGGTGTAATAAGTTGATTGTAGATAAATTCATCTTTATATTGATATTTATTGGCGCCGGGCATATTTAATTTGACAATTACTGTCAAATTTGAAATTCAATACGTACTTAAGTGGTATGCACAATAATTGTCGCTGCGACAAGATAGTTTAATTTATTTGTCTCCAAACGTGGAAAATTATATTCAAAGGTTTGAAAATATAACAATATATATGTTATATGAAAGAATTTATGTCCATACATAAAAATATCATTTTCAAGTTGTCATAAATGTCAAAACACAATTAGACATTGTCATATGGAAATATAACAATGAATTTCACTATCTGTAAAATTCTTGTTCTATTGAAGTTCGTTGAATAGTAAAAGAAAACAGATAATTTTCAAATGAAATTTACAGTCACATATGTTTCCAAAAACTTCATAAAGTGTAGCAATTGTGAATATAGTTCGACAGCTCCAGAAATAATGTGATTGGTGGAAAAATGACAGGAAAAATTTTGATCAACTAAAATTAAACAAAACTTTATTGAAAATCAGTGAGCTTAGAAACAATATATTATTTGTTGATAAAAAAATTGACGATAAAATAGAAGAGTAGTTAGTTGGTTTATGGCGTCGAAATAGCGAGAAGGTGATGAAGAAGAGAAGGTGATGAAGAATTTTTCCAGAAATTCCAAGTAAAATCACAAATTTTCATAATCAAAGCTATAGTTTCCTAATAAATATAAAACTTATAACACTCACATGTATTTGTATCCAGTTTTCCCGTGAGAATATCCAAAATTCTCAAGAGATTACGCAGTTTGAACTTCGGAAGGCGTATTCCTGATTCCAGACGATTAAATCCAGACTTCAGGTCAGTGCTTCTTTAAATATCATTGGCCAATAATAAGAATAATAACTTTTGAATATAAATTCAGTGACTATTTCCATGTATATAATAATTCTTGCGTCTATATGATCGATCTATAAAAAAGAAATAGTATATTATATATCGCGGGACTGAAGTAGTACATTTAATCCTGAAGGTAAAGTTTATGGCCCGACCGCAGGGAGGGCCATAATTTACCTGAAGGATTAAATGTACTTCAGTCGCAAGGTATATACGATACTTTTCGTACTTCCGGTATGATTTTATTAATTATTTCAATAATTTCAATCAGTTTTTTCTCTCTTCAACTCATTTAATAAACTGTCTTTAAAATAAGTTACCATAGTAACATTGCGTTGTGACAGTTATAATTTAGAAACATTGTCATTACTAGTGTCATTGTAAATTTGAATATTAACGTTAATTACCATTCTAATTAATTATATTTTTCAATAAAATATCCCTTAAATTCTTTTGTTTGTGATTTAATCGTTCCGGGAGTTTCGTCAATATTTAATCCCGGAGGGATTGAATGTGACACTTTAGTACCTGTCACAAGGGAGTGAAGTTGTCACTTTAGGCCCGGAAGTACGAAAAAGACTTTATGTTGTAGTAGACAAAATTTTCAATATTATTTAAAAAGGCCTATTCTGTAATAAAATAATGTTTGTACTTACGTCAATTCAAATCGTTGAGAAACATGCATTTAATCCATTCATATAGTATTTCTAATCGTATATTTATATATATATATATATATATATATATATATATATATATATACAGGGTGTCCCAAATAAGAGTGACTGAATTTAAACATAAATACCCAGCTTATTAATTGCTCCAAAGAGATGAGGTTTTCACTAATTTCACTAGCTTATCAAAGAGATTTTTTTAGGCTGGGCTGGCATTTCAGCTCATCAACACAGGGTGTTTTACTAATGTTGGTCAAATTCAAAGGGGAAAATATGTATTATTTTAAATGGAACACCCTATAATTTTTAATCTCATTCGAAAGAACAATCATTCTCCTTTCCAAAAACGTATAGTTTTCTATCTTTTGTTTCGTTAACAACAAAGATATTTGAGGTTTCATGTAGTAGTACATTTTTAATTAGTTGTTTTATATGAACGTATTTTGATGCCTAAAATCAAATCATGCTGTGACCGTTTGACGCATAACAACAAAATCAGCAATTTTGACAATAGTAATTTTGTTAAGTCATAAGTCGGCTTCGAAATGATCTATACAGTGAGTGCAAAAGCTCAAACTGTAATAATTTATGCAGAAACGAAATCAATAATTCAAACAAGGAGGATATTCAGAAGGAAATTTATGAAAAATCCGCCGTCAGTGAATATTATTAAAAAATGGTATGTACAATTCATCGAAACTGGTTGCATTGCACACTTAAAAAAACCAAGAAATAATGATGGTCTTTTAAACAAGTTGATGTCAATTAATGAAGTGCTACATGATAACGATCATAAAATTTCAATTAGAAAAATTGCTGGAATTTTAGAGCTTAGCAAGAGTGACGTTCAAAGATGTCTAAAAATTTTAAAACTAATTCCATACAAAATTCATACTTATCAAAAATTGTACGAGTCAGATTACGAAAAACGTGTAATGGTATGTGAGACTTTACTTGACTTATTGAGAAACGAACCCAATTCATTATTAATTATGTCTGATGAAGCAACGTTTCACATCAATGGCATGTGTAACAAACATAATTGTAGAATATGGGGATCTCAAAAACCAATTTCTTTTAATGAATTTCAGAGAGATAGTCCAAAAGTAAACGTTTGGTGTGCATTATCTCGGCGAAAAATCTATGGTCCTTTTTTCTTTCCGGAACCAACAGTGACGGGTACTAATTACACGGATATGTTGGAAACTTTTTTTTATCCGCAACTAGTTCAAGATGGAATTAGCGACGACGTTTACTTTCAACAAGACAGTGCACCGCCACATTATTCGTTAATAGCACGAGATTCATTAAAAACGATTTTTAATGATAAGTGGATAGGTCGAGCTGGACCGATTGAATGGGCACCGCGGTCTACTGAATTAACTGTCCCCGATTTTTTTCTCTGGGGATATGTGAAGGATAGGTGCTACAATCCTAAGCCTAACAATTTAGCAGAACTAAAAAATAATATCAGGAACATTATTGGAAACATTCCGCAAGAAATGTTAGAAAATACATTTGAAAATTTAAAATTTCGCTTACAGTTATGCATAAACGAAGAGGGTAGGCATATGCAGCATTTATTGTAACTTTTTTGTTCTTCGTTCTGTATCTGTATTGAATCATGTTATTATGTTTTTTCTTACTAAATAAACTGTTTGTCAGATTTGTTGGCAATTATTTACGTAATTAAAAATGAACTACTACATGAAACCTCGAATATCTTTGATGTTAATGAAACAAAAGATGAAAAACTATACATTTTTGGAAAGGAGAATGATTGCTCGTTCGAATGAGATCAAAAATTATAGGGTGTTCCATTTAAAATAATTCATATTTTCCCCTTTGAATTTGACCAACATTAGTAAAACATCCTGTGTTGATGAGATGAAATGTCAGGCAAGCCTAAAAAAATCTCTTTGATAAACTAGTGAAAACCCCATCTCTTTGGAGCAATTAATAAGCTGGGCATTTATGTTTAAAATCAGTCACTCTTATTTGGGACACCCTGTATATATATATATATATATATATATATATATATACAGGGTGCCCCGGGACTAATGGGAAAAAAGTCAGGAGCGTATAATCTGAGCTCAAATAATGTTAGTACTTCATATAAACTTTCACTATGCAGGCCCTCGTTTTCGAGTTATAGGCCTCCACAGTTTTAATTTTGAATTTGGTTTTTATTTGTTATTTTTGTACTAGTCATTTGATCTTTATAAAATTTACGGCAAAGCTATAATGTATGTGTATGTTTATTTTGGTAAGGTAAACAGATTTACAGTAGTGCATTGAAGCCAGGGACGGACTACTCGCTATGGTTAGTGATCCAAAAATTTTGCAGGTATGGTACACCCTGTATGAAAATATCGAAATTCACTTCCCCACACATTAAGCTAACGAAAAGGTACTCTTGTTGGAATTCGATAAAATAAGCCGTTTGGCTAATATTTACAGTTTTATTAATGCACTACGTACCAGTTTACGCATTCACCATTTTTATAAGTACACAACGAGGTAAAACTAACTTTTAATAGATGTCCAAAATTTACCTAGAGTACTACAAAAAAATAATTTAACGATAGCAGAAGATGAAAAACATTAACGACTTATTAATTGGAAAGTTGGTAAAAACTTTTTATAAGTGTTTTTATCGTTTATCAAGTTACCAAAGGATTAGTTGTCAAACGTTGTGTAGAATAGTTCGTAGTCAGTACTTGTCAATAATTCATAAGTCCTTAATTTAACAGTTACAATAGCAGAATTCGCTTTTATTGAGTACGCAGATAAACATCTAATGTATGGACTGGCTTCTCGACACTGTTTAGAGGCCAAAAGGCTTTATGAAGAACATTTTGCAAACAGAGCATTGCCAGACAGAAGAATGTTTGGGCGTATTGATCTCAGGTTACGAGAAACAGGTATGAATAAGTAAATGTAATTTTCCATGAATACAAAACAAAATTTTGAATTTTAGGAAGATTTTCGCCAGAAAAAGCTGGAGAAGGTCCAGTACGAAGCATACGTACTGTGGCAGTTGAACAAGACTTGTTAAATGCAGTTGATAATGAACCATCGAGTTTTAGAAAATTATCAAGAGAACATAACGTCTCGAAATCAGTTGTTCATCGCGTCCTAAAAGAACAGCTGTTATATCCTTTTCACATGAAAAAAGTACACCGTATGACAGTGGCTGATTATCCTGCTCGACTTGAGTATAGCCAGTGGTTTCTGCGACAACAACAAGCAGACAACACATTTATTAGTAACGTTCTCTTTACGAACGAACCGGGTTTCACCAGAGATGGAATCATAAATTCTCAAAATATGCATTTATGGGATGATGTGAATCCACATGGCATTATCCAAACTAGGATCCAGCATAGATTCATGGTTAATGTTTGGCAGGAATAGTTGGCAATAATTTGATACAGCCATACTTTATTGACGGTACTTTGACTGGTCAGAGATATTTGGAGTTTTTTGCAAAATGAGTTATGGAACCTGTTTGATGATGTGCTACTACAAACTGGTAGGAATCTATGGTTCATGCATGATGGGGCCCCTCCTCATTTCAGTTTAGATGTACGACAACATTTACACACAAGGCTTCCTAATAGATGGATTGGTCGTGGAGGCCCTTTTCAATGGCCACCGATATCAGGAGACGTTAATCCTATGGATTTCTTTCTCTAGGGTTATCTCAAAAGTAAGGTATACGCAACACCTGTGCAAACAAGGCAAGATTTAATAGACAGAATTGTGTTACACTGCAATGTTATTAGAAATACTGTGAAATTGCTCTTTCAAGTGCAAAGAAACAACCTTCGTAGACTTAGAATGTGCGTGGAAGTGGGAGGAGCTCATATTGAACATTTATTAGAATAACGTTAGTTTTTGTTGTTGTTTAGGAATTAGTTTTAGTCTAATGTTTTATAACTTGTGTTTTTTGAGGTTTTCTTAATGGTTTAATGATGTTATGTTCGTAATTTTGATGAAAAGCAAGTAAATTCTGGACATCGTATTAATAAGTTAGTTAGGTAGATTTGTACGTAGTGCATTAATAAAACTGTAAATATTAGCCAAACGGCTTATTTTATCGAATTCCAACAAGAGTACCTTTTCGTTAGCTTAATGTGTGGGGAAGTGAATTTCGATAATTTCATACAGGGTGTGCCATACCTGCAAAATTTTTGGATCACTTACCATTGCGAGTAGTCCGTCCCTGGCTTCAATGCACTACTGTAAATCTGTTTACCTTACCAAAATAAACATTCACTTACATTATAGATTTGCCGTAAATTTTATGAAGATCAAATAACTAGTACAAAAAATAAAAATAAAAGCCAAATTCAAAATTAAAACTTTGGAGGCCTATAACTCGAAAACGAGGGCCTGCATAGTAAAAGTTTATATGAAGTACTAACATTATTTTGGCTCATATTATACTCTCCTGACTTTTTTCCCATTAGTCCCGGGACACCCTGTATATATATATATATATATATATATATATATATATATATATATATATATATATCTTTATATTTCTATCTCTTTTTAAATAATGTCACTTCAACCTTCTTGTGATGTGAATGCCCATAACAACATAACAACAGCTCGGTTATTTCGGAATATACTGTATATAAATTTGGAATATAATTTTTTTAATGTAATAGTTTTGTAGCTGTATTCTTTCAATAAAATGTATTAATTGACTTTGAATTTCGAATATAAAAACTGATCAATGGAAGGGACACAGAATACTGAGCCATAAATACGTGGTAATGAGAGTGAACCTGCTGCATGTTTATAGTATTTTGTGGCAAAGTTTCTCTAACCGCTTTCAAGAATCGTAACTTCTACTGGCAAAGTAGTGAATTAGAGTTGGAGCTCTCGAGAATGATGAGAAAAGTTTTACCCTTATCCCGGGCAACGACCACTTGAAATATAATGACGACAAAAAAGAGGGAAATAAATGCATTTAGGACTTAATGACGCATTTCCTCAACTCAATAAATATGAAATAGTTGAAATAAATATTTCTCAATTATTGAATAGATGAGGCTTTTACTTGATGAAGATCCATACTGAACCATGAAATAAAACAATATAATTTGTTTAAATCTTCATTTATTTGAACTAATGTTAAATTTAAACTGCTTTACGCGTTTCACTAACACAATAGCTTTCTTAAAACGAATGAAGGTATGATTTAAAATTGTTTTAATATAGACAGTGCATGAATACAGAATTCTATTATACTGATGTTATCAAAAGGTATTGAATGAAATCACCTGGAAATTCATTCACTACAGACATTCCTAAGCTATCTTCTAGGTAAAAAGGTTTAATAAAGGAGAGTGATTGATATCTATTTGGTAGTTAAGAAGATTACCTGAATATTTATTTTTGTTTACCTCTAGAGCCTCTAATAAATTTTAACTGAAGGTTTCACCGACTACATGTAAAATTTCAAAATTTGGGTTGAAAATGTGTTGGTTTTCTAATAAATGTTTAGAATAGTTACAATCTAATTTTTTGTTGTCATAGCTAAATTGTGTTCCAAAATTCTATTTTTAAATATTTTAAAAGCTCTACCGATATAAATTTTATCACAGTTGTCATTACCACATTTTAATTTATCTAATTTTTAAGATTTAGATTTGTTACTTTTAATGAGTTTGGATAAATTGTAATCAGTTTCAAAGCAAATATTCATGTATAGAATTTCGAAAAATTATTTAATTTTTAAGGATGGTGTTCCAAAGTATGTTAAGCTTTTGAATTGTTTATTATTCTGATCAGAAGGGAATACTTGTTCTAAAGTAAAGATATTGTCAATTCTATTTGGATCGTAATTACAGTATCCGCCAAAATAAACAGTACCGAAAATAAAAATAAAAATTAATTTTTTATTTCTGTAATGTAAGTGTTCAAAATGTTCACCATTTCGACGAAAACAAGCTTCATATCGATTTTGTAAGTAAATAAACATATTTATAAAAAGTGGTTGACGTAACTGCCGAAAAATATTTTGTATTCTTTCCCGTAGTTCGGCAATATTCGCCGGCGGATTTTCCGTGTGAAATATTTTGTCCTTCATTATGCCCCAAATGTATGCGTCAGGTGGCGTTAGATCAGGTGAATGAGGAAGATATTCGAAGTCTGTTCCCCGAGAAATTATTCTATTATCGAAATGCTGACGGAGTAAGTCTAAGGTGCGCACAGCTGTATGGCTTCGTTGCACCATCTTGTTGGAAACATTGTGTGCGAAACTGTAGATTTCGTGCACGGCAAAAGTTATTTAGATCTCTCACAAAAGGTATAATAATTCTCTCTCTATAACGCTCTTGGTTGACAGTAAGTGGATTCTGATTTTCATCTACAACGAAATAAGGACCAATCATTCCATAACCAGATACCGCGCACCAAATGGTAACTCGAAGACTGTGGAGTGGTTTCTCTACAATGACATCAGGACGTTCAAATCCAAGGAATCTGGTTGTTTGTCGATTAATATAGCTGCTAAGATGAACGTGACTCTCGTCTGAAAACCATATGTTTTGCAAAAATTCGGGATCTTCGTAAATTAAACTCAACATGCGACCACAGTAAATTTCTCTTGCACGTTTGTCCGCAGCATTTAGTCGTTGTCCAACTTGAATACGGTATGGATAACCACCAATTGATTTGAACATGCGACGTAAAGACGTTTCACTAATGTTGAGTTTACATGCAGTTCTTACAAGACTTCTTTCAGGTGATTGCACAACTTGGTTAAAAACACGTCCTTCATTTTCGTTAGTGCATACTGTTTTTCGACGACCTGAAGAACCTTTACGTTGACACAATACACTACCAGTGCGACGAAATTTTTCAACAACGGCCCATATCACTCTTTTACTAGGAGCTGCTTTATTAAATCTTTGTTGATATTTTATTGACACCTGTTCTAAGCTTGGACCATCATTACGACCTTCTCCGTATGAACGAAAATAATGCTCTACCAAAAAAACTTTTTCTTCCGTTGTTAGAACCATTTTTAAATCAAATTTAACTGCAGCGTACTATTCATATATCAACTAATGACAATTAAGTCAAATATGACAAATCCATATTACATAAACAAGTCCACAGCACTCTCTGTTTCGGTACTGTTTATTTTGGCGGATACCGTATTATTTTTTTTATTCAATTTAACGTGCTTGAGACAGCTATGGCCATTAGTACAAGGTACAGTAATTTACAATAGATTATAAATACATTATGTGGAAATGATTACAAACAATAATGAACTGTCTTTAAATTTTACTCAGTAGGTTCTCTTCTTTTAGAAACTGGATGGCTATGGTGATTTGGTGTGTACTAGTAAGGATATCCTCAATGTCTGTTTTCATTCCAAGCTGCTAACGTCTTTCGGTGTAGTAGGGGCAGTCCACGAGAATGTGTTGAATGTCAAGTAGATATTGGCAGTGTTGGCAGTTTGGCTGGGGGGAAGAGGTCATAAGGTGGCCATGAGTACGTCGGGTGTGACCAATACGCAGTCTCCTGGCGACAAACTTCTCGTTTCTCAGTAGATCGGGGATATAAAATTGTTCAATATTCGGATGTATTTTCCTTAAGAATGTTGTAGAATGGTCCAGGTCATTAAACCATTTCTTCCGTATAAGTTTTTTCATAGCGAATTTTAGGTCTAGAAATTTGCAGAGTAAGAGGTGTAGTGGTGGATGACACAGCTTCTTTAGCAAGGCGATCGGCGTTTTTATTACCAGTTATACCAATGTGTGAGGGAATTCACATAATAGTGGTAGTTACATCATGAAACGTAAGGGTTCGATATGTGTCGTGGATGCGTTGAACGAGGGGATGATTTGTGAATAAATTATTGATGGATTGAATAGATGAGAGAGAATCTGTACAAGTAGCAACTTGCTGATGAGGAATCACGCAGAGATTGAAGGCTTGTAAAATGGCGAATGGTTCATCGGTGTGAACGCTACAAGAGGCTGGGATACGGTTAGACTCCACGGCTGTTTGCGTAGTGGTAACAGCACATCCGACACCACTCTCGTTTTTTGAGGCGTCAGTGAAGAGGATCCGGTCGTATTTCTTCGAGAGTATGATTTCTAAGGATTTCTTTATGAGTTCGTGACTGGTTTCTTCCTTGCTGGACATGGTGAGTGAGGTGTTACATCTCGGGAGTGTTTTGGTCCAGGGTGAGTTATGTGGGATGAGGATAGGGATGGTTAGGGATAGTTGAGTGTCAGGTATACATTTTTGAAGAAGGAGGGGAATGGTATGTATGCGCGGGTTGGGTGGTGGGTGGCTGAGAATGTGAGGTATTTTAGATATTATTATAGAGGAAAGTGGATTAGCGGGATTGGTTGAAGTCGTGGCTGCGTAAGAAAGGAGGATATATTGACGTCTGAGCCAGAGTGGAGGTTCATTGGCTTCAAGGCCCAGGCTCTCGGCTGGACTAGAGCGAAATGCGCCTAATCAAAGTCGGATGGCAGTATTGTGTACAGAGTTTAGTGTTTTTAGGAAGTTTTTGGACGCTGACATACATGCTATACTGTCATAATCTAGTTTGGATCGAATGAGAGCTCGGTATACTTTCAGGAGGGTAAATTCGCTAGCTTCCCACTGATAGTGGGAGAGTGTTTTGATTATATTCAAGAGTTTATGTAGTATCCTCTGGTTTCTTGAATGTGGTGTTTCCAAGAAAGTCAAGAGTCGAACGTCACTTCCAGAATTTTGCAATGCTCGACGACTGAGAGAGGGCGGTTGTTCACGAAAATTTCAGGGTGAGGGGATGGGGCATTTCTGCCGGATCTAATGAGCTTTAATTTTGTAGAGGTGAGGGAAAGGCCAAGTGAAGATATTCTACTATGTAATAGGTTCACAGCAGATTGGAGGAGTTTGCATGTAGTGGAAGTCAAGTAGCTCTCCTTCATCTAGTTTGTGATCGGGGGGAAAGTATATGGAGCAAATGGTTAGTTTTTGAGGACAGTAGGCTGTTATGGCAATGGCTTCAGGATTAGTAGTAAGGTGCAGATGAGTTGAGTAAAGATTTTTGGATACAAATATGGATACTCCACCACTGGCTCTGGAGCAGATATTTCGTATGTAATGATATCCTTCGAAGTCCTTTGGTTTAGGGATATTGGATGACGTGAAATTAGTTTCCTGAAGACACAGGAAATCAGGGTGGTAGAGGGAAATAAGTTGTTGAAGACGTTCAATGCGAGGATAGTATCCGTCGCAATTCCATTGAATTATCGTGAGTTTTTTAGTAATATCAAAGGAGGTCGGTATCGTCACAATTGGAGTCACTATCATTAGAACTAAAAGATTTAAGGCTAGCAGAATCGATTGCATTCTTGGGATTCGTGGTACATTGTATTTTACTTGTTAGACGGGTAATGGGATTTTTGAGTGACCTATCGGAGATGGCATGATATATTTGACGAAAATCTGCAAGGAGGGATTTAATGTTTGAAGTAAATTGGTAAGCTTCAGCTAATGGATCGTTGGTTCCGAAATAATTTTCCAGAAGTGCTATCAATTGTTCTGAAGTAATTGAGAAGGATGTAGGGTCTTTTTTTGGTAAATCTCCAATGATTGACCGTGCAGAGGGACTGATAGTTGTTGTTAGATTCTTAGACTCTTTTTTCTTTTTGGAGGCAGGCTTGGGGGTACGAAAGGCGTTGTCAGATAGTGAATCTGTTTTGTCTTGGCCGAGTGTGAGGGGAATGCACGTGATAACTACAGGGGGTGATTCGTGGCTAGAGTCAGTAGAATGAAGTCGTTTGAGATCAGTTATACTAGGAGTAGGTTGGTCTAAAGGAGGGAGTGTATTGGCGGAATGATTGTCGGTGGAGGATATAGGGATAGAGGTAGTAGAGAAAGTAGGATCATTAGAAATATCTTGGGTAGAATCGTTCTGGATAGGGGTAGTTCTAGAGAGGGAGGAAATGTCAAGAGGATTTTGGCAGGTATCAGCAGTATAACCAGATTGTTTGCAGAGGAAACATTCCAATTCATCTGAGGTAACGAAGATCCGGAAAACAGTATCTTCGAAATGGATTAAATCAGAATTTGAAGTCCGAGATCGTTTTTTAGTGCCTGCTCGATGAGTAGATTAGGAATTGAGGGACATACGTTTTAGACGGGCTGATAAGTCTGCGTATGGGGACGATTTCTTCTTTAACGAGAACTGAAGAGTGGTTCTTAAGGAGCTCATAAACGACTGAAGTAGAGGCGAGAAAGATGCATATACGTTGATTAGATATACGAGAAGCATGGGTGATTTCTTTTGGTGTCACAATTCCACCTATTTCCTTGATGTAATCGAAGAGAACTGTATCCGGAAGCATATTTATTACGATAGCTTGATTTCTACTAACATATGTTGTAGGTGTCAAAGTTGATTTTCTTGAATTTGATTTACTAACAGCAGCAAAGCTTCGTGCAGTGGGTTGAGTTGACATGTTAAAATATTTTGGATGCCAGAATATTTAATAAACTATATAGTCCAAGCAACTGCCCTATATATGAATTAATTTTAAGTATCAAACAGTGTAATTAGTGTAAGTAAAGACATATCAATATGGGCCAGCAAATATTTGACACGAAAAAACTAATAACTCGTGTTGATATCGTTAATGAGCACTCGAACGAAAAATAATACCTTCACGTTCGGAGGCCACACGTGGAATGAACAGTAATTATTATACTACCAGAACTACTATCTACGGATATCAGTAAAACTTTGCGCCATGTACACGTCTGAAGTGACTCTAGAAAGAATAAAATTCCATTTAATAGATAATGCAAATAGCTAAAATTAAAATCACAAAAATTTCTGAAATCACGTAAAATACCATGTCGTATATTAAATTTATCCACCCTTTTCTATTCTCAATTGATACTTACAAAGAAACATTCTTCCAAATAATTCTCAATTTATTGACTGAAATTTATTCAGATAAAATTTTTATAAATACATAGTTATTTTCCAACTAATTGGAAAACCTTCTCATCAATTTTGAAAAGACTATTAGGATTTCTATTTTTGAGTTATGATTATTAAACTATACATAAAAAAAATACTGAAGTATGAAATTCGAGACCGACAACCCAGAAATTTAGATATTTTACACCTAAAAACCCCAAACTTACTAATATTGTTACAAAAAATTCTATAAACAACAAAATATACGTTATTTAATAATGTAAACAGTGATCGAACAATTACTTGAAGAATAAGGATCAATAATGGTAATAAAATAACTTTTCGAAGACTTCATAATACAATTATTTATTGAATTCACCTAGAAAACCACAACTAAAATGGAAAACCTTCTCTTCAATTTTGAAAAAAACTATTCAGATTTCCATTTCAGAAATATAACTATCAAACTATACATAAAAAAAAATTTAAAATACTGAAAGATGAAATTTGATACCGACAACCCAGAAATTTAAATATTTCACATTTAAAAACCCCAAACGTGCTCATATGGTTACGTAAAATTCTATAAACAACAAAATATACGTTATTTAATAATGTAAATAGTTATCGAACAATTACTTGAAGAAAGTATCAATAATAGTTATAAAAGAACTTTTCGAAGACTTCATAATACAATTATTTATTGATTTCACCTAGAAAACCACAACTAAAACGGAAAACCTTCTCTTCAATTTTGAACAGACTATTCAGATTTCTATTCTTGAAATATAAGTATCAAACTATACATAAAAAAAATTAAAATACTGAAAGATGAAATTCGAGACCAACAACCCAGAAATTTAAATATTTCACATTTAGAAACCCCAAACTTGCTAATATTGTTACAAAAAAACTCTATAAACAACAAAATATACGTTATTTATTATAGTAAACAGTTATCGAACAATTACTTGAAGAATAAGGATCAATAATGGCAATAAAAGAACTTTCCGAAGACTTCATAATACAATTATTTATTGATTTCACCTAGAAATCCACAACTAAAATGGAAAACCTTTTCTTCAATTTAGGAAAAACTATTCAGATTTCTACTTTAGAAATATTACTATCAAACTATACATAAAGAAAAATTAAAATACTGAAAGATGGAATTCAAGACCGACAACCCAGAAATTTAAATATTTCACATTTAGAAACCCCAAACTTGCTAATATTGTTACAAAAGATTCTATGAACAACAAAATATACGTTATTTAATAATGTAAACAGTTATCGAACAATTACTTGAAGAAAGTATCAATAATGGTTATAAAAGAACTTTTCGAAGACTTCATAATACAATTATGTATTGATTCCACCTACAAAACCACAACTAAAATGGAAAACCTTCTCTTCAATTTTGAAAAAAAACTATTCAGATTTCTATTTAAGAAATATTACTACCAAACTATACATTAAACAAAAATTTAAAATACTGAAAGATGAAATTTTATACCGACAACCCATAAATTTAAATATTTCACATTAACCAACCGCAAACTTGCTAATATTGTTACAAAAAATTGTAGAAACAACAAAATATACGTTATTAATTAATGTTAACAGTTATTGAACAATTTCTTGAAGAATAAGGATGAATAATGGTAATAAAAGAACTTTACGAAGACTTCATAATAGAATTATTTATTGATTTCACCTAGAAAACCACAACTAGAGTGGAAAACCGTCTGTTCAATTTTGAAAGAACTATTCAAATTTCTATTTTTGAAGTATGATTATTGAACTATACATGAAGATGAAATTCGAGAACAACCACCCAGAAATTTAAATTTTTCACATTTAAAAACACCAAACTTGTTAATATTGTTGAAATTCTATAAACAACAAAATATACTTTATTTAATAAATAATTATAACAAAGGAACAATTTTGGATTCTGTGTTATTCAATCTTTGTATAAATGAATTGTTTTCAGTGAGCAGTACTGGATATATACAATTAGAGTCGCAGACGATACGGCCATTATTTATGAAATAGATAATTGGTATAATTTGAAATCGTTGAAAATGATCTAAGATTAATTAAGGATTGGTTTCATCAAAAATTACTTACTCTAAATTTTAATAAAACATAGTTTGCCATTTCTTAATTCTAGAGACCATAAGAATAGCTTCACATATTTTTTATAGAAAAAAACTAGAGATTATGTTTCATAACTTTAAGTGTTTAAAAAAATTATGTATCATGTATAATATCAATACTTGCAGATATTGTACTATGATCTAGTGGAAAGCCATCTCAGGTATGGCCTATTTTCTTGGGGATGTGCTTCCAGAACATTTATAGGTCCCTTCTAGAGATTATACAAAGAAGCTTTATTTAGATTATTATGTCTAGTTCCAGCATGTGCCCTAGTGACGTACTGTATAATATAAACAAAATCTTTGAAGAAATTATGTTTTCTGTGTGTATCTGTAAAATGTCATACTATGAAAAATAAAATTAAGTTACCTACACATACATATGAATCTAAAAAAAAACACTTATATGAAGCTCATATGAAGACAAAATATTTATGTCAAATTCTTCCTATTAAAACAACCAAAAGTTTTGTGAAATTAATATCTGAAATATCTCATTCTCTGCAATGTCTATCCACTTAATAGATTTTGTGTATAATTATAGTGTTTTCTTATTTACCGAAACATATGTTGATGTATATTCGTTTCTCTCTGGCATACATATTTTAGTATTTATAATTAACAAATTGGCTTTCATAAGTTGTTCGGGATACTTATGTTCAATTTGGGTTTAATACTACTGATTAACTGATTGTAGAATTCATTTTTATAGGAGAACTTGATACCATATTTGAAAAACCTATTTGAATTTGACGTTACAACATGGCAAATGACATTTGTGTTGTAACGTCAACTGACGCTGTTGTGAGGACGATACAATTCGATGATTTTGGAAACGGTGCTCGAGAATATCAATTTTAGGAACTATTCGCAAATAGAGCATTCATATGCTTGCGTATGCATGACGTTGGGAACGACGTCACGAATAACGCCCTGATTCCAGATTCAGGGCATCAGTGCGGATGAAACCCAATCATCGACCACCACACCTGCAAGAAATGAATCACCGGTAGCGACATTAATTCTCTTTCCGAAATATCGAGACCACACATGGCCAACGTTAAACTTTAGAAATATTTTTACAAAAGTTACAACTTTTATTTTTTAGAACTGCATATCTTTTTAATAAATACATGGACTATTATCATTGATGCTGCAAATGGAAGATCATATATGAATTATATGGCAAATGTATGCATACTTTGCACGTAGATAATATACTTCTTAACTAATTAAAAAAAATAGAATTGCGGGGAGAGGAGAAAGACGAAATTTTCGGTATAAGAGTGTCGGTAGTCTAGCGCAAAATAGTATATTACGTAACGTGTGTTGTAAGAACCAATTTACGCACGAACGGAAAAGTTACGTTATTCCGTGAGTGCGTAAAATGCGTTACAACACGAGTTACGTACTATACTTTACCTATGACCCACTTGTACTTGTGTTTATAATCTTATTGAGGTATTTAAAGTACAAGTGAAAACGTACATCGTCGATGCCCAGCCAAGTTTTATAAATGTCGCTACTCGATGCCCAGCCAAGCATCTTAGAAGTTCACCCTCGATGCCCAGCCAAGTTTCGTAAAAGTCCGTCCTTAGTAGTATTTATTTTTATTAAAAATGTATGTAGAATTACCGTAATTGCATGAAATAGCGTATACACCTCTCGACTAAAGTGACATTAAACCCTTAGGTGGATTACTTCCCTCCGGAATAGAACACCACCCGCGGGATTGAATGGGCCACTTTAGTCGCTTGGTGTATGATATACTATGGTTTACTGATATGAGATACATTCAGACAGCTAAAAGATGCGGATTGAATGAAACGGAACCGATTATCATATAATTCCGAATAACTCTTAGTGTTAAATGCAATCTCATATCTAATAAATGTTATCTACCATTTATATGTAAAATAAAATTTAACGTCAAATATCTAAGTTACACATTTTGAATAAAATGGCTACGTCTATTGACAGTTGCTAAGTGGTTGCTATGGAAGCCGTGCGATTTACTTTACAGCCGTGCGTTTTGTTTTACCGTGCGTAATAGACGTCTTCCATTGATTGCTGACTGTGTGTTTTTGACTACTTACAGGGGTGGTCGCAGTTAAATATATAAAACAGGCCGGAGTCAAGGCGTGATATGGCGCGAGTGACGAGCAGTCACTCTTGATTAACTGCTATTTGATTTATGATATTTCTTTGTTTGTTGTAATTATCAGTATCTAATGGGACTGTTAAGAGTCTGTGTATCATACTATTGAAAGCTATCTGCTAGTAGGGGGCTGAGGGGGTTGCCCATAAAAAAACCATCTTTACTGCTATAAACCTCTCCATTGAAATTAAAATAATTTTTATTCAAACACAGTTTTGATAAAGTAATGATATCAGAGTGAATTATAGGATTAACATTATTGTATGTGAGCAAGTTATCAACAAGAGTTATAGTTTCTTCAGGATGTATACTTGGGAATAGATTCATCACATGGAACGATATGAATTTAGAATAATGGGGTAGTATTATATCACTAATATTATTAATTAATTCTGTTGAGTCTTTAACTGAAAATCGAGGTTTGAATGAACCATATTTTGAAATGACATCTATGAGAATCTTTGAAATATTGAATGAAGGTGCTGTGAAATAAGAAACAACTGGTCTGATTGGGTACCCCTCTTAGGAAGCATTTTCCGATTAAGGTAATTTCAGCTAAATCGACTTAAAATCACCTCTAGTAACTGTAGTTTCCGTTTGGCAGGAGAGTTTCGGAACACTTTGTATAAGTTATAATGTTCAAGAAACACTTACCTTATATCTAATAAAGAAATCAAGGGACGTGGACAAAATATAGTATCCAACTCGTAATTCATGGCCATTATTCACTCAGGTAACATGCGCGCCTTGCCTACGGCTCGAGACGCAAACGTCACCCTGCGTGAATAATTGCTTTCATAAATTTTTCTTTCAATAATATACTAATAATTATTATTTTCCGATATATTTTCTTTCCTGAAAATATCCATATCTTCCTGTCTTTTTTTGTCAAAATGCACATATCCATTTTGCGGGCGATAATGTTCTTGATAGCATTACGATTGAATCCATATTGAATTTTTCTCTATTTATTTTCATATTATTAAATTCAACAATTCTACGATATTTTCAATTCTTTTTGTATTTGGTCGATCGGTGAAGATCAGTCGTAGACTAAAAGTCGTAAGCTATTTACTTTTACCCAGAGCAGAATCGTGATTGGGCCAATATAGCAATCATCTTGTGATACATGGTCTCAAAGCCTTCCGGTCAGCAGACGATGGATAGGAACGGAGTAAACACAGTGAAATGTCATTTCGCCATTATATTTATGATTCTATGAAAATATAATTAAAATAAATTTAGAATGAATATGTTATCGTCGTGAACAGTTATTATGTATTCATAAAAAAGTCGCAGAATTTCCATTCCATCATAAAATTATATGAGAATTCTTCATAAGACTTTAAATAAAAATCAGATAATCCATCATATTCTCACATAAAAACCAGAAATTATTTTCAAACTATGAGAAAATATGTGTTTGGTAGATTTTCCCTTGCCAGAGTGCAAATTACGACCTCGCCGTTTCCAAAACAACTGGAAACACTTCCGGTCTGCAGAATAGAGCAATACAATAAGTAACTCAAGCATTTACTTCGTGCCAATGCTTCTCAACAATGGATAAAAATTGTGTGTGATGTGTCTTTTGTGGTCTTAATGTTTGCTGAAACTCAAGAACTATTCTGTAGATTCATGAAAAACCACATTGTTTTTTCCGAATAAATGAAAAGTGTAACTCAAAGTGCTCAAAATTATATGTAGTGAAAAAAGATGATGACCTCTCTCCAACAACTCTACGCCTGAAAAATTATCACCACTCCAAAAATCATAACATGCTGCACAAATATCATAATTTAAATCCGATAATAAGGTAAATTTGGGATATATGCCCTACCTTAATTGATGCCACTATGTCATTGAATATGTTGACAATTACTCACTGCATTATGTTATGATTGCAATGAATTGATGTTCACAACAATATTATATATATATATATATATATATATATATATATATATATATATATAATTGTAAACAGGTTAGTTAAGTCGAAAAACGACTGAAAAAAATAATTGAAACATTTTACAAAGTGGGATAAACGCCCCCTTGATGGGATTTATGCCCCATGAGTTGAGGATTTATGCCCTGGACACAGTTCAGTTAGAGGATACATTTTGTTTCCTTCGATGATAGATACTAATTCCATTGTTGATAAAAAATAGAGGTTCAAGAAATCCACATTTATTATTGAATATTTCGAATAGCACTAAATCTATTACAAATCGATGGATTTTTAACATTTTTATTTCATTCTGTCTCTTCTTCAATCGACCACAGTTATTGCAACTGTTGTCATACATGGTACAGGTTTCGTGCAACCATTTTTGGTAGTCGATACAACGAATCCAGTCCACAGGTTCTTTAGTGTCATAATAGTTCTCCAAACATTCTACGCAATACGCATCATCATCACGTTGATCTTCACCTGATGAGCTGTCATAATTTTTTTAACGGTTTGATTCATTCAATATTAGAGTTTTTATTAATTCTAGTTTTTTAACATTTTGACTCTACTCGAACATGTGGGTACATTCTCTTCATCTGCTTTACCTTTTCTCTTCACCTTCGTCCCTTCAGATGATTTGATTTTTGCTGATTGTTTCCTTGCATTCTTTTTGTTACAAATTATTTGCAATGGAGCAATTTCGTGCAAATATTTAGATGGGGCTTCGTCCGTATCTCCTGATATTTGATTGTGCACTGGTGAATTGCGGCTCTTCGTCTGAGACTGTGATTCCAATTTGGAACAACTTGCAACTTCCTTCATGTCAGGAATTGGAAATTCATCATGCATAGAACTATCATTTTTGTCAACATTTTCCATGTCTGCTACTGTACTAAGTTCTAGAACAAGCGAATCCTCGAATTCGAACACGTAGTTATGATCATCTAGTATCAACTGATTTTTCTCTAGTTCTTCATCGGGTTTTTTTTCAGGTTCTACAGTAGGTTCTTTGACTTGTTCTTCACACTGAGGATGGTCAGAAACTTGAAAGAAATAGTCAGGTATTGCATTCTCATTAAAAGGGTAAATTCTACTAGCCATGAATCCAGAAGTAGCATTAGTTATAGTTGCAGCTGCATTCCAAGTAGGGCCGATTATTTTTCCGATAATGTTCCTGTTAATATTCTCATATTTACTCTGGAAAATGAAGAAATCAGATTCCCTTAAAAAACATTTAAAAGGTCTGAAGAATGATCTCTCGAGTGGTTGTGAGGCTTGTGTGATATGACTGGGGAGAAATAACAAAATAATATTATTTTTCTCGGTGAATTCCAGCATGTCGAAATTGTTGCAATGAGATGCATGACCATCAAGTATCAAGATAACTGGATCATCTGGTCTCCTAGGAGCGGAAACTTACTTAAACCATTTGAAAAATAATTCTGAATTAATGAAAGAAGACTGCTTATTCATGTAGAGATTAGATCCAGCAGGCATTCCTTCCAAGGTCATCAGATTTCTTCGAACCCCTTTTAGAATCAGAACTGGTAGTAAAAAAGTTCCTTCAGCACTTGGACATGCTATCAAGGACACGTTTTCTCCTCTACCTTTGGAAGTGAGAACCTGAACACATTTGCTTCTTTTCATAGCCACTACTTTATTATTTATGTGTGTGCCACTCTCATCCATATTGAATATGGCCCATGGTTTCTGCACTAGGTCATACTTCTCCAGAGTGCTTTTCAACAATTGGTGAAACTCATCAATTTCTGCTCTATTCATTCCTTTTGATCTGGCAATTGATAATCCTCCACTTTTTCTTTTGGTAAGTTCGGGGTGCCTTTTCATTAATGAATAAAACCAATGCATCTCTGTTGTTTTTGTCATTTCGCCTCGCTGTGAGAATACGTTTCCTAGACGAAGTTTCTTAGCAAAACTGAAAGAAATTAATCTGACAGTTGTTCTTGTAGGAGCGAGTCCTGTTTGCTGTAGTGTTTTAATATGATTCACTAATCGAATTTCGTTCGATACTCCAAAAGAAGTAGGCTTTCCTAGAGGAACTTTGTTGGAGTTATCAGAAGTCAATCTACTCCTGAGAGTTCTAGAAGGTATATTAAATCTCCTACTAGGTTCATTGATGCTCATATTTCCACATTTCACTTTTTGAATAGCTTCCCTCAAGTTCTGTTCAGACCACAAAACACGTGGTTTGTTATTCTGCTTTCTAATATATTTTCTTGGCATCTGAAAAAATTGAGTCATAAGTAGGGATTCGTCTCAGATTAACAAATAAAATAGATATCTTTGTTTTGATTTTCTCCTGCCCCAAACATTAAGTCACATTCTAAGCTCACTTGCGGACACTTCCACTGCTTTGCCATATTTACAAATTCTCTTTAGTTGCAGGAAAAACGAAATTAGAAGTTTAATTTAAAATGTGTTAAGAAGTTATGCAAATAAAAAAAGTCTTACTAATTTATGCATTCGAGTCGCTGCTTTTAAAATCAATTAATAATACTAGAATTTCATTTAATAGAGGCATATTCTTCTAAAAATTTTAAACAAATATTTGTTGTATCTTTAGATACCTTTATATTTATAACTAAAAGTGGCAACATTACTTAAAATTTCAGTAGCTGATTAATGTGTCAATAGTACTATAATTAGTAGTTTTGTCCTTGTTTAATTGTTTAATTACCATATAAAGAGAGATGCGAATATCGTCAGAGTATGATCGACGATCATTTCCAATATGCCATAGTATTATAGTGAATAATGTTAAACGTGGTTTGTTTATACTAGCGTCAATACGACTAGAGAGGAAACATTTAGTTCTTTCGTTTTGATGTGTTTTCCAAGACTTTCACTGGCAACATCAACTTTTAAGTCAATTAATTTAATTTTGTTGGATTATAATGGTTCGTCGGTGCCAAGTTTGTCAGGAAAACAATCGAAATGACGAAGGCCATGTATCTACAATACCATCACCACTTTTTGTAATTCATTCATCATTTCACTACTGGCGTTTAGAATTGTTGGCCGCATAAGTTAACGTGTTCATGAATGATTAGCCCTCTCTATGTTTATTATTACTCTAAGGGATTCGTTTCAAATGGAAGGGCATATGTCCTCTGCTTTACTGGCTCATAAATCCTCCGAGTGTTATTTCGTATGGGATATATGCCCTAGCAAATTTCCTTGATATAATTGATCTATTCTGCTAAGTCTAACTTAGAAAACCAATTCTCAACTTATATCAATATTGGAGACGAAAGATACGATAGATAGAATGTTGTAATTCGTCAGAAAACTAATATTTCAGTAGTCATGCATGATCAGAATTTACTTAGACCTTACCTGATTAATTATTTCCAGTGAGATTTTGCTAAATCGTGATGGAGCGTTGACGACCGATGGATGTCGCACAACAGATTACTCACACTGCCGCGAGAACGAAGAAAGAGCGACCATATGCGTATATTTTGCGAACTACGAGCCCGGGCACATATTATCCTCCTAGGGCATATATCCTACAATTTCCCTATTCCCAGTGACATAGAAACACGGACACTCAGTTGATATTATTTCATTTAAAAAATATTTCACGTTCATGTTTATCATGAAAGTCTGTAATGCACGAATTATTGAAAATGTGGATGTGATGTTTTTTCTTAACGTTTTGCTTTTGTAATGGTGGGGCGGTTAATGTCAAAATTAGAAAGCCATAAAACGGAAACAGAATTTATTTTTTGTTTTTATTATTTGCGATGAAAATTCATTAACAAATAATTATGGCAGAGCAGACATGTCATATCCTGTAGGTATTCCTTATAGGCATGTGTTCTGCTTTGGTGTACCTCACTTCTTAAGGTACATTTACCATAAAATAATTAATTTTTTGAGTGGATTATCACCCTCGTTGTTCCCTAGTAGGAATGCCGATGAAGCCTCTAGCGACAGCTATTCGGAATTCTTTTAGGGATTATTTTTTCCTTCTGTAAGATGAGAGTGGATTAAAAATTGGTTTTTATAGTGGTATCTAACACGTGAAAAATAATTAGATTTCACCATTTCCTCGCCTTTCGATCAATTGTATGAATGGTCTTGAGCGTGTCAGGTTTGTCGACATACACCATGTGCGCATTATAATGTTTTACTAATTGCGGGCAGCATAGTTTTGATGCATCCGTTATTTTCTTTTCAATCAACCGTTGACACTTGATGTGATCATGGAAATTTTTAAGGAAATGGATACCTTTGCGGTACTCCCATTTTACTGCTATAACTCCTGTTCGAGTTGATTTCCAGTTTGAAGGTCTCGATTGATATCTTTGTCAGTAGGAAAATTTATCGGAAAATTAATTATGTTTGGCCTAGTTGTTCCACCGGCTTCAGGTTTATTTTGTTGCAAATGTATCAATCAATCTACAGAACTGAAGCAGTTGACAAAATAGACAGTATATTTTTTCCCAGCCAATTTCGATGTCAAGTCTTCATCAACTGTTGCTCCCAGGTTTCTCTCTGTGTTATTGTTTCGTTTGGTTCCATAAATTTGGAACTGCGTGATATATCCAGAAGAGCCCGAACCTACAATCTATAATCACGCTCGGTTAGTTTGTCAGGCATTTATTGCTACATATAACGTTGATTCATCTACCGTTAGAAATTCAGAAGTGGCGAGCAATTTTAAGACGATTCTAATAAATTTTGAGAATGTGCAGTTTTGTACAACTTATCAAACTCTGGAGATTCACGTCGAGGCATAACGTAATTCTCATTGATATGTAAGTTCAAAAGAAACCATCCGAATCGATTCACCAACATTTATTATTATTTGAAAGGTTCTCCATTCAATGTTTTTTGTTTCCTAATCACAGTTAGACTAAATATTACAGTAGGGATGTATGTGCCGATGTTTTGGCTATCTTCAGTCTTCAGTGGTGTGCGTCTTGATGGTTTCATAACTCCTTGCGGCAACAGCATTCTCCAAAAATGTTCACTAACTTTGGGTCCAGTATATAGTTTTGATTCCTAGAATCCATCGGCTTAAGTATCCCTCTAAAGCAGCTGAAATACATGTTCTCAATAATTGATAGGGAGATTAAGTTTCAGAGAAGGCAACATGTCATAAGTTTTTGTTTTGATTTGTTATTTTGGAAATGAGGCTTAGTTCAATTCAGCTTGTAGACTGGATTGACTCTACTCCTAATTTAACAAACATGGGATTGAGACTAAGCAATTAAGTTAGGTAATTATCCATCCACGAAGAGGCCTACACCCACACCAGTCTGGATGGGAAAAGGTCCATCTGCGTTTAAGTTTATTTTGGTATGAAATTTTCTATTTGTTAAATATGAGTTTACTATTTAATTAGATAATTTGCTATTTTCAATTGAATAGATTTGTATATTGGACCCTCATGCCATTCGGAGACCAAAGCTGTTTGTATGATCGCGACCATGATGTTTTGTTCCCGAAAGCCTCCTCTGATGAAGTTTACAACTCTCATTGATTGTGCTATTGTACTATGTCAACTTCTGAAACCGTATTGCTCTGGGGGTAATATGTTAAATTTATCTGTGAATGCTTTCAATCCTTTAAGAATTATTTTGTCTATTACCTTTGTAATATTATTAGATAATTAAATTGGTCGGTAGCTATGCACATAACATGGTTGTTTGTTTGCTTTGATTATGGGTAGGACATTGGCAACCTTGAGCATATCGCGATATGAGCCAGTTATAATTATATAACTGAAAATGATGTACTATCACTTTTTTTGGTTGATTTTTGAGTAAAATGTTGTGTATGCCGTTATTTCCTGGGGCTGTTTTATTTTTGAGTTGTTGTATAATGTTATGTATTTTATATAATATACAGGGTGTTCATTTCAGGACTTCCCACCCTAATTTTCTCGAAATGTGTGTATTTTAAATCCTGGGACACGTCAAAAATATATCGAAGGGGACAACTTTTTATCATAAAGACAACGCACCCCATTTCACCCCCCGCTAGGGGGAGTTGCCAACTTCAAAATCTTAAATGGGAAGGGGTATCGAGTTATAGCTCATTTTAAAGGTCTTTTCAATCTCTATACGTCGGCTTTCGTTTTTTTTAATTGATCGATTCGTTGTTGAAATATTTAGGAAAATCTGTTTGCTGCTTTGTACCATTAAAATAAAAACTGCAATTGTTTGTTTTGTTATTCCTTTCAACTTTTTTGTATAAAAAAG
Organism: Galeruca laticollis; assembly: GCA_963921935.1. Lineage (NCBI taxonomy): Eukaryota > Metazoa > Arthropoda > Insecta > Coleoptera > Chrysomelidae > Galeruca > Galeruca laticollis. The sequence goes on along the minus strand of OY998179.1, from coordinate 136,847,414 downwards.
GCAAAAAAATGTTTTCGATAGAGAAAATAAAAGACATGATACCAATTGAATTGTTTACCATACTTACCAGTTGTGTGAAAAAGCAATTTATTGAAAATGGTTTACACTTTAGCTGAAAAAGTTGAAATATTGTTAATTTACGGCGCCGAAAACCAATGTGCTCGACGAACTGCTGCAATATTTAACGAAAGGCACCCAGATAAGAACACCTCTCATAGGTATGTCCTAAATCTAATCGCCAAATTCACTCAAACAGGATCTGTTGCAAATTTAAAACATGATCAGCCAAGAGTTTTGAATGAAGCCACGCAAATTAAAGTGATAGGTTATTTTGGTATGAATCCTAATACTTCGTTACGTACCATTTCTGTTGCAACTGTAATTTCCTTAGGCTCTGTACACAAAATTACAAAAATTAATAAATTCCATCCCTATAAAATGAAAGTATGTCAAGAGTTAAGTGAAGACGATTTTGACAGAAGAATTGAGTTTTGTGAACAAATGACTACAATTATTAATAACAATAACGAATTGTTAAAAAATATCTGCTTCACTGATGAGTGTACTTTTTATTTAAATGGTTTTGTCAACAAACATAATTGCAGATATTGGAGCAATGAAAATGACCATGTATTTGTCGAAGGGAATACCCAGCATCCCCAAAAAATTGATGTATGTGCCGGTATACTAGGAAATCAAGTAATTGGTCCATTGTTTATAAATGGAAATCTAAATGGTGAGATGTACTTGAATATGCTAGAAAATACGATCAATCCGTTAATTACTGAAGCAATTGAAAATCAACTGGATAGAGATGGCAACAACTTTCTTGACGAAAATGTGTTATATTTTCAGCAAGATGGAGCCCCCCTCCATTATGTGCTTCCGGTCCGTCAATGGTTAAACAATGTATTTCCCGGTAAACGGATAGGGCGAAGAGGACCTATAGAGTGGCCAGCTAGGTCCCCAGATTTAGCACCATGTTATTTTTACCATGGGGACATTTAAAATCAGTTGTTCACACACCCCCGGCCCAAAATATAGGAGACATTCGACAAAGGATTACTGCAGAATGTCGAGCAATTCGAACAGAAGTATTTGAAAATGTGTTTCACGAATTTGAACAGCGGTTATACCATTGTTTGGCCAACAATGGGCAAAATTTTGAGCAATTATTAAATTGAAAATCTGTGTACAATATTGTAATTTAGTTTTGATAAACGGAATGAGAATAAACAATTGCAGTTTTTATTTTAATGGTACGAAGCAGCACATAGATTTTCCTAAATATCTCGACAACAAATCCATCAATTTAAAAAAAAACAAAACCGACGTGTAGAGATTGGAAAGACCTTTAAAATGAGGTATAACTCGATACCCCTTCCTATTTAAGATTTTGAAATTGGCAACTCCCCCTGGCGGGGGGTGAGAGGGGGTGAGTTGCCTTTATGATAAAAAGTTGTCCCCTTCGATGTATTTGTTGACGTGTCCCAGGATTTTTTTTAAAATACACACATTTCGAGAAAATTAGGCTGGGAAGTCCTGAAATGAACACCCTGTATATAATAAACAGATCAAAATGCAATGCATTAGAATTAGCCATAATCTGTAAGGATTGATCGGCTTGACGATATGTTGATATCAGCACAAAAGTCGATTGACGTCTCGATCTCTGAAGGGTGTGTAGTTTAATGTTCTCTCCCTAGAGGAAAGTACTTTTGTGCCGGAACTATTATTAGCGTATAAAATGAAACTTACTGTTTCTAGTTAACTCCACAATATATTGAAAAAATGTTGAAAATTTAAAAAAATTGACAATTGTCTCGATATTACCTAAATATCATCGCCAGAATCACGAAGTTACATTTCATTTGATGCCTAACTGATGTTTAATTAGAGGTCCATCATAAATAAGAATACTCATTGTCCACAGTTATATGGAACCGTTAAATAACGAAACCAATTAGACGTGAAGTTTCTTATGGTAATACTCCTAATAATATATTGGCAAATAAACTCAAAGATATACTTAATAGTTTCGGATATACATCTAAATATTCAATTAAAAATTCAATTGACCTAATCAGAAAATTAAAAGCATTCTACTTGCATGATAACTCTAAGCTTATTTCATTTGATGTTACCAGTATGTTCACTAAAATTCCTCCTAAAGAATGTCTAATACTTGTGGGAAAGTTACTATAAGATAAAAATATTATTCCAGGAATAATATCAGATATACATAATTTATTTGATATATGTATTAATCAGAATTATTTCACTTTTGACAATAAGATATATATTCATAATGGAGGTTTACCAATGGAAAGCCCTATATTGTCAATTTTGACAAACATTTTTATGGACAGTTTAGAAAAAATAATATTTGAATGTAATATTTCAGAAAATGTTTTATTTTGGTATAGATATGTTGATGACATATTAGCTTGTTTTATGGGTAGTGAACGACAATTAAATATATTTCTCAACCACATTAATAGTTTATACCCAAAAACTGAATTCACATTAGAAGTTGAAGAAAATAGTTCAATCAATTTTCTTATTTTAAAATTCAAAGAGTTAATAATGTACTCGATCATTCTATTCACCGAAAACCAACAAACACTGATGTGACTATCCCATATAGTTCCAATCATCCCGTGTCACAGAAACTAGCGGCACATAATTCAATGATACATAGAGCATTTTCAGTTCCTATAAACAAATGTAATTTTGGTAGAGAGCTGAACACAATTGAACAAATAGCAACATTCAACGGTTACCTATTACATATGATAAATAAACTAATTAATAGAAAAGAGGAAAAAGTGACATTACGACTAATATTTCCTAAACAAACTAAAGAAATAAAAACTTATAAAACCATTACATATGCAGGAAATATTTCTAATAATATTTCAAAGATAATATCTTTAGCAACAAATACAACGATTTCTTTTAAAACAGAAAGTAACATAAGTACAAAATTGTTAAATGTAAAAACAAAAATATCACAATTAAAGAAATCTGGTATATATAAACTTAAATGTCCAGAATGTAATGCTGTATATTTGCGTCAGACCCTTAGAAATTCTGAAATCCGATACAGTCAACATATACGACCATACAGATTAAAACAACCAGATAAATCCCACTACGCCAGACATCTACTTGACACCAATCGTTCATTGACACCTAACACGGAACTAGAAGTACTACATACTTGTGATAAGAAACAAGAACTGGATTTTCTTGAAGAATTGGAAATAAGACACTTGAAAAACCCACAATATGAAGTCGTCAATGAACTGATACATCTAGGGAGTTCTCCACTTTTAAATTGTCTTCTTAAGTGATAATTGTAAAGATCAACAGATATAGTTCTCCTGGTTTTCTATATCTTTGCACAGTTATACTGATCTTAATTGGGAAAAATGATATCCAGAATATCCCCATAGGGCTAATAATATCTAATCTTTAATATTTGTAATATCATATTTTCTTAGTGTTTTTAAATGAAACTCACGGTCTCTAGTTAATTCCACAATATAATACAAGTTATTGAAAATTCTAAAAAATTGACAATTGTTTCGATAAATCAATATCATCGTCAGAATATTTTCTTTTTTCTATTAACATGTATTAAGTCAATCACAAGGTAGGTCACTTCTTGGGCTAGCCAAAAATAAATGAACATCAGGTAGGTATCAAATGAAATGTAACTTCGGTCATTCTGGCGATGATATTTAGGTGATATAGAGAAAATTGTGAATTTTTTAGAATTTTCAACATTTTTTCCATTATTGTGGAGTTAAATAGAAACACTAAGTTTCATTTGAAACACTAATATGACTAGATTCCACAAAGTAAGGGTCGAGACAGTTAATTTCATAAATTTATTATTCTCCCAAATTAACAGAGGTATTAGTAGGAACCATCTATATTAGATGCACCTCGTGTTTTACAGAAGTTCATTTCAGATATATACATTTATTTTTTATAGTTAATCCATTCTCTAGCTATGTAGGTCGTATAAACTGGAGAATTATTCTGTTGCGAAAATCAATTATTATAATTATTTCCAATTGTACGAAAATTATTTCCGACATAATAATTGAAAATTGGGTTCTTAGGAGAAAAAATGTTTACAGATGTTCTGCTTTCCATTTTCCATTAACTGGGCAGTACGCAATCAACACTAAAACACGCCGAGACATTAACCCCTTTTTACTTTATCGAATATTCTCTCTCAATCCCAGTGAATGGAAATTAAATTTTGTTAACTTATTATGCTTGTATTATTTCTTATAATAATCGTAGAAGATAATGTAGTGCAACTTACAGTAAACTTTGGAACATAGTTTTAATTGCATCCTTAGTTTTAACGGGCTCATAGCCACAAAATATTAATAGAAACAACGTTTTCATAGAGCGGTATCTGCAGCGGCAGTTTGTACAACCTTTTAGGAATATTACAATTAAGCCTCACTTTAACAACGACTACTTCAATTCAAACCCAACTTGTTCATTTGAAAAAAAAGTCATGGGAGACTAGTAAGTGAGACACATTTTGGAAGATAGAATCTAATATGAATTCGAGGTTAAACTAGTTTTCAGCGTATTTTTCTTCTCTTTATTATACCAGTAGTTTGAAAGCGGCCAGAAAACAAGGGAATGAAAACAACAGCTGGAATTTTCTACATTCTCTGGTGTAAGGAATGAGCAAAAGGGCCACAAAGGTGAGGGTTGTTGCTTACACTCTGTACCCCAGCGTGCCTCTGTCCAAGATCTCATAACGTTGAAACTATGTTGACATCGGATTTCCTTGGAGACTTAAGGTAGCCAGGAATACGTAATAAAGTATGTTTGTGTGTGTGTGTGCAATTTTATGTTGTACTATCATTTAAAAAGTAGAGGAAACACAAATTTATATTATTTTGACACGGTGAAAAAAATTTCTCTCTGGAATTGAACACTATAGAAATTCTTTTATTGAACTTTGAAATCCAAAATAGATTTGCTATCCCATTAGATCTATAACCATAAAAACAAAACTGATGATTCCTAATTATGGAAATTAAACATTCCAACTGAGAAAAAATTGGGATAAGAAACTGAAATGAAAAAATAATAAATAAGAGCTCTCCATTTTTTTGGTTTTATCGATTTGGCGCTATTGTTTCAAGCATATATGTGGAGAAAATGTAAATGAAGTAACTATAGCGATAGATGTGACAAATAGAAAAATGTTGATGTGTTCATTTTTAAAGATTTGAACTAGTGTCTGAAATGCAGCCGTCAAATTACCTGTGCTACAATTTTCGCTAGAAAATGACTGAACAGAAAGATCAACTCGGGTAGCAACGAGGGTCCCCAGTTACACTATATATGGGAAAAGTAGGTTTAAGCTTAAAAACACCTTTGACAAAACGACTAAGAATATCTTCATCTTCAAACTTATTGTATAATAGTTTTAATGCAAAGCGATGCGAATTGAGTGAGTCATAACTACTTCCATTATAAAATTTCACGGTAAGAAATTGTAGAATATCTTGTACAGACGGTTTTTCTAAGCTAATGTTGTTACTAGTAATAAAGATTCATCATCATTTTAAGGAGCTATTATATTGTTTCAAGGAGCCTTGGCTCAAATATGCTAATAGAATATTTATTCCTGCCTCTGAAATGTTTCTTCTGCGGTACGCTTCTCTGATAAGGACCCCATAACCAAGGTAAGCTTTTTCTGAATGGCGAAATAATTAAGTTTGGATGAGGCTTTGAAACTAAGGGTTCTTTAATTAATAATTTAGAAAATAATGGGTACCAGGGTTGAGTATTTCAAGCAGAAACTACCATTATACCCTCTGCTTTCTCTATAATGATTTTATTTAGGGCTCTTAATGTAAGAGAAAAGGCGGAAAGGCATAAAAGAAAAAAGACCATGGTTTATTGAAAGCGTCAACAAACACTGAATTTGGATCCTTCTTCCAAGAAACATAGTTTTAACATTTCGCATTGGATTTTGATGCAAATAAATCTATTGTTGGTTTATGTTAACTATTTCAAGAAGAACCAGAGAATTCAAGGAATATTCTATTTCTATGGATGATGATCTGGACCATTTATCAGCCTCAGCATCAACTTTGGAAGACATATAAGAGGCAAACAACCACAGGCTTTCATCTTCGCACCATTGCCATATTTCATTTGTAATTTCATGAAGCTTTCATTATTTACCTCCCCCCCCCCCCCCCTTCTGTTGATATAGCTGATAGCGGTTGTATTATGAATTAACAATATATTACAGTTATTGAGATTTTTGGCAAAGTACTTTAGGCCATAAAATACGGCTAAAATGTCTAGGTGATTATTCTGATTTTCACTCTCCTTTTTATCCAAAAGCCATATACCTTTTCTGAATTGCAAACTGCCCCCAACCTTTAGATGAAGCATCTGTGAAAATTTCATACTGGAATGATCTGGACCCCAATTATACTCATTACGAGCCTGAAGCGAGAGGAATACTATACTATTGTAGTTACCATTCTTCTCTGATAAGGAAATATATTCAAGTCTCTCAAGGGCTTTGGTATATAACCAACCGTACAAAAGAAACGGGAAAAATTGAAACTAAATAGTCCAGAAAATTGCTGAAATTTTTTAACATTCAACAGGTTCAAACTTTTTTGTTTTGCTGTTATGACCTTATCTTCAGGCAATTGTATTATAAATATATTACTATTAGATATAAAGCCTAGAAACCTACAAGACTGATTTGGTTGTGAAGCAATCTTTTTATAGTTAATTACAAAGCCTGAATACTGAAAGATTTTAACAACCATATTGGCGTTTTTTGAGCATATCTCCTTAAAATTATTATTGAATAGTATTGTACTTGTAGTATTGAATAGTAATTATTGAATCGTCTAGGTAAATCACTAATATAACCCGTTAACCCGCAAAAGTTGAAAATTGAAAAAAAATATCAAAATTTTTAGTATCGGCTTAATTTTACCGAGAAAATCACGAATTTAAAGCCCTTTTGCCGATTTTTTCGATAATGAAACTTCCTGGTGCAAAAATTGAAAGGCTGCCTTCAGGCACCTTTGCGGGATTAAGAGTAAGTAAATAAAACAAAGTGTGTCATATAAAATACTTTATTTATAACATCAACGTAGGTGAGAAGAAAACAGAAACTACACAATAATGTAATGCATATACATAATAACGATATTTATTTCCTATGGTGACAGTCATGGAAACAATTTTTAGCAAGCGAACAACATAAATGGAGGTCACATTTTGGACGAACACACTGCGTTTGTGATGTTTTGCAGAATTTGCATTTTTTCTTACCGCCCTGTTTATCCAACCAAACAGGAAAATCATTGTTCATATCGTAACGAACATCCGCCACTGGATGTTTAGCTTTCATACCAACACCAGCGTAATTGCCTGGTTCTGGTGTTGATGAAGAACGGCCAACTGATCGTTTTTCTCTAGAGCTGCAAAGACCAGCAGCAATTTCCACTCTGAATGGAGCCAATTGCCACAACTTACTTTTTTGTTGATCCCCATTATTCTTCTCTGCATTAGCGCGTCGGTACAATATGTATGCATTAGTTAGAGCCATATCTATCAAATGATAGAAAATGTGAATAATTGGATTACGGGTTTTCAGACGAATGTGGTATCGACCCATAAGGTCGTCTAAAAGATCTTCACCACCCATATGGCGATTGTATTCGCGGATAATTTGAGGACAATCAACTTCAATCCACTCCTTAACTTTTTTTATCATATCTAGGTACTTTTGTTGGCTAAGTCAATGGATTTGATTTAGCAAATGGTAAAATACCCACATATGTTGAGGTGAGTCTGACATTCTTAGTGTCTTTCCACATCACCGTAGAAATATCTATACCATACAAGGAGCACATATATTCAGCAGAAGAACCTCTATCTTCTTTAACCACATTTTTATCACAAGGTAGTTTGCAGTTTGGTACTTTTTCTATATTCAATGTTTTAAGAGAATAAATACCTGTAGTATGAAGATACACTAATAAGAACAATGATGTATAAACATTGTCAAAATACCATATATGATGCACAAAATTGGGTATGGTCTGTCACAACCTAACAACAACATTCCTAGATGCACCAAGATCAGGAGTGCCCGGTAAAACAACGTTATCTCCTGCACCATTATAAATTTCAAAACGATACGAAAATCCATGAGTCACACAATACAAATAACTCTATACCCCACTTATGTGGTTTGTTCTTCATATATTGTCGTGAATGATGAGCTATCTCAGTGCTGCACATGTGTTTATCAACGCACAGTCTAGCAGTCTTCGGAACTGAATCGAATTTTTCGTTGACCATGGCTACTAATTTTCTCATTCGAAAAAGTGGTTCCTATCCTGGCTGTCTTTTTTTTATACGAAGGTCCTCATCGGCTAAAGATAAATGTTGCTTGATCGCTTCAAATTTCTTTATTGGCATGGTTAGTTGAATTGGAGGGAATGCATTTTTCCCCCAATAACTTTCCATATTTGGATACCGGTAAATAGACATATAGAGGAGTATTCCAATGTAATGCTGAATTTGGATGATATCTGTTTTGAATTTTGTATTGACATCTTTCACATGTGCTGCTCTATCGGTTTCATCAATAACCAAATTCAAGATACCGTCAATAAAGAAGTACTCAAAAAATTCGTGTTCTAAGATTGGTAATTGGAATGGGCAATTCACTTTTACCACGGCAAGTGAATTCGTTCACATGTAATGGCATCCATCTCTTTCGCCACAATGTGCTAGGTAATTTTTTTTCGATTGCATCTACAGCTGTTCCAGTAAAACCACCTGGTGACGGTTCGTTTTGAGGTCCAACATCCTCCATAACAAGCATTGGTGATCGAGCTCTTTCTGGGGTTGGAGTTTGCCTGTGACATTTGTCTCACTAGCTGTTGAAGTTGTTGGTGATGTTATTGATGCGACGGCTGCTGCAGATGTTGATAGTAATTCTTCGCCTTCATCACAAATGTCCATTGACAACATTTCTTCATCAATGCAAATTTTAGCTTAGTTGATTTCTTCTAAACACTCAGAAATTATATTCTCATCTGAGGCAGTGATTTCGTCAGCTACTCCACATCATCGAAATCACTATCAGTGTCATTCGAGTAGTCTGATTCCCCAGGCGCAAGTAAATCCTCCACTTCTTCAGTGGACAAGTCTGCTATTTTTAATTGTTTCTTCCTGGTGTGATAACTTTCATGTTCCATTCTGCAATAAAATATATCAATTTATCATTGGAAGGTACCAATCTGTGGAATTAATTCATGAGAAAGTTTTTGTATAAAAATTCTAATTGAGAAAAAATATAATAATTTTACATTACATCTATACCTGACAACAAATGCATCAAATAGAATTTTGATACAAACCCGCATTGCAAAAAAGTATCTACATCACTTGCATTATTATTTTCTTTCAAACCGAAACAATGCAATAAAAATATATGTATTTTTACACTTACCTGAAAAATTCCCACAAAAACAACTACATTTTTCTCACTTTTAAAGTATTCAGTCACACCGGATAATTTTTAGTATACACACAAAGCGATTGTAAGCAAAGAATTGACTGTATTTGATGATTGGATGCGATCAAATGGTTAAAACTATTCGATTTCGTAAATCTAGAATTCCTCAAGGCAGACAAATCGTTTTAAACGAAATACTTTTTGTAAATATAAGCCTATGTAGATTAGAATGATAGCGGCCTCCGGGCAACCTTACTGGATAGAGGGATAATAACCCTTGATCTTTAATATTGTAGAATTGGTTTGCATAACTTCGTAAATACAAAAGGTGCCGTGCACAACCTGATAGGTAAACAGGTGAACTCATAAAGACAATCTATAAAAGAGAATGTTAAATACTTTCAATGTTTCCTTGCAACTAAAATAGAACACATATATGAGTCCTTAATGATCATATCCTTGACGGATTTGATATTTACTATTTTGAAATGAGATAAGGAAATAGATGAATTTAACTTTTTCAAGTTCTATACAACACAGAAACGTCCGCTTGGTTTAGGTACTGAAAATATATTCACAAAAACTGGTTTTTGCTTGGTTTACATTTTCGAATAGCACCAATTGACTTTAATTGTTTATTGCAATTAGAATGAATCTTAAATTCTTTGCTATTGGTTTTTTTGTAACCATCTTAACGGGTAGCTTTGGCATTTTATTAAAACGAATAGAATAACCATTAATCCAATTGAATATAGTAGCATTAGTTATAAGAAACCACCGGCTGTAAAACTGACGGATTCTACCAGCAAAACATTTTTCACTTACCCCTAATATTTTCTCCGGAACGTCGGTATTTTTCTCCCTTGCTGCTGTTTCGTGTACGGTGTTTGGTTCCGAAATCTGGTCTTGTAGTAAGGGCGCCTGTCGTTTAAAGACTGTGGAGATGCACTTGATAGCGTAGAGTGGGAAGCAAGTCTTGCAGATGGAATTTTGTCTTCAAAATTACTTTTTTCCAATATCACTTTGGGCTTGGTTCTCATTTCTTTATTAGCCTACTCAGTAAGTTGGGCAGTATTAAAGCTATCATTAAAGACCATACAGGCAATTTATATAGTAATAAATGTGAATGTGAGTTTAAATTATTATAAATTGGAACGCCTTTGATTATATTCAAATAAAATTAAGCAGTTATATTTGAGCACTAACATATTTCACATTTATATTGTGCCTTCTATTCGGATCATAAACATTCAGCCAAATAAATCATTTTCTTTGTTACCCTACTAGTAATAAAAGCGACAGAAAATGACTCACACTAATAAGAATTCTTTGGTGGTTTAACCCTTCATAGGTTATTGAGAGAATAATTTCCCATCATATGTGATTCACTCAAATTTACTCAAAACAGCTTTCTAGCATCAGCATGCCCTCGCTCGAATAGTAATTAAGTACGTTCCAGCTAGAGGGCGCTTTGAATTTGTGTGGATGAAGAACACATGGGTACTTTGGTAGTAGGTGGGAAATTATTATCCCTTTGACTGTTAGTGTACAGTGAAATTACACATTTTCCTTAGGATTTCAAATGAAACTCACGGTTTCTAGTTAATACCACAATATAATAAAAAATGTGGAAAATTCTAAAAAATTGACAATTGTTTCGATAACTCAATATCATCGTCAGAATGACAGAAGTTACATTTCATTTGATGCCTATCTGATGTTTAGTAGTTATTTTTGGCTAGACCAAGGAGTGACCTAACTTGTGATTGACTTAATAAATGTTAATATAAAAAAGAAGAAGATGTGGTATTACAAATATTGAAGCTTAGATATTATTAGCACTATGGTGATATCCTGGATATCATTTTTCTAATTAAGATCAGTATAACTGTGCAATGATATAGAAAACCAGGAAAACTATATCTGCTGATCTTCTGAAGTTACTACAAAAACGTTACAAAACATGACAAAACATTTGGTTTAACCAAAAGTGCCTTAGGAAAAAGTTAATGCCAAATTATGTGAATATAAAATGTCACACTAAAACACCACAAGCACAAAAAGCTATAAAATGTGAAAATGTGATCAACGAGTTTGGAAAAAAGGAGAATGTAGGAAATGGTTCAAAGTTAGAGACTCCTTAGACAACTACATGAAAGTTGTACATACAGAACTCACATTCCAATTACATCCAGTAGAATTTGTCTGTTTGGATGACAAAATTAAAGAAAGTGTCAGCACGATGAAACATAAGAAATTTAAGGAACAAGAAAAAAGCTACAGAATCTTGAACACACACAACATAGAATTCAATACTCAAAACATCATGAAACTGTGTGTACCTTCATACCAACACACTTTGCACCACGATTTGAAAACCTTCCAGACACTAATTTAACAGATAGTGAAATAGAATTTTTAAATAAAGGTTTAAAGTACAGCATACCACCAAAATTTACGAATAATATTAAACAAATTATAGCTATACAGAGTCAGAAATAGCTTAAAAACCTAATTTAAAAAATTTTCTTTATGAGAAATTAAAAATTGCCAATTTAATCAAAAATATTGGACTTTCAAAAGTTAAACGTCAAACAAAAAATGACATTACAGTTTTAAATGCAATCAAAAAGAAAGTAGAAGATAATAACAGTGACAAAATCTGATAAGGGGAACACAACTGTCATTTTGACAACTGAAAATTATAATTCTAAAATAAATAACTTTATAGAATCTAGCGAGGTAAAAGTTCTTAAAGCAGACACAACAAAAAAGTTTTCTAATAATGTAAGGGATATTGTCGATAATTCAAATTATCTTTTAAGTGATCACGAAAAAATGTCTATCATACATAAGAATCCTCAATTATATGGAACCGTCAAATCACATATAATAAAGAAAACAATTAGACTTGTAGTTTCTTATGTAAATGCTCCTAATAAAATATTGGCAAAGAGGCTCAACAATATACTTAATAGTTAGGGATATGAATCTCAGTACTCAATTAGAAATTCAATAGAACTTATCAAAAAGTTGAAAGCAATCAACTTGCAAGATAACTATAAACTTATTTCGTTCGATGTGACTAATAAGTTCACTAAAATTCCTCCTAAAGAATGTCTAATACTTGTAAGAAAATTACTAAAAGATAAGAATATTAATCCAGGAATAATATCAGATATACTTAACTTATTTGATGTATGCATCAATCAAAATTATTTCACTTTTGACATTTAGATATATATTCTAAATGAAGGTTTACCAATGGGAACCCCTATATCACCTATTTTGGCAAACATTTTTATGGACAATTTAGGAAGAAGAAAGATCTTTGAAAGTAATATTTCTAAAAATGTTTTATTTTGGTTTAGATATGTAGATGACATATTAGCTGGTTTTATGGGTTGTGAACGACAATTAGATGTATTTTTCAACCACGTCAATGATTTACACCCAAAAATTAAATTTACATTAGAAATTGAAGAAAATAGCTCAATCAATTTTCTTGATTCAAAAATTCAAAGAGTTGATAATGTACTTGATTATTCAAATTACCGAAAACCAACACAGACTGATGTGACAATTCCATTTAATTCCAATCACCCCATGTCCCATAAACTAGCGGTATATAATTCAATGATACATAGAGCTTTTTCAGTTCCTTTGAACAAATGTAATTTTGATAGAGAGCTCAATACAATTAGACAAATAGCAACATCCAACGGTTATCCATTAGATATGATAAATGAACTAATTAATAAAAAAGAGGAAAAAGTGGCATTACAACTAATATTTCCTAAACAAACTGATGAAATAAAAATTTATAAAACCATCACATATGCAGGAAATATTTCTAATAATATTTCAAAGATAATATCTTCAGCAACGAATAAAACACTTTCTTTTAAAACAGAAAGTAACGTTGGTACAAAATTGTTAAATGTAAAAACAAAAATACCACCATTAAAGAAGTCAGGTATATATAAACTCAAATGTCCAGAACGTAATGCTGTCTATTTGGTTCAGACCCTTAGGAATTTTGAAATCCGATACAGTGAACACTTACGAGCATACAGATTGAAACAACCGGATAAATCCCACTACGCAAAACATCTACTTGACACCAATCATTTATTGACACCTAACACAAAACTAGAAGTGCTGCATATTTGTGAGAAGATACAAGAACTGGATTTCCTTGAAGAATTGGAAATTAGAAGACATTTAGGAAACCCACAATATGAAGTTGTCAATGAACAGTTAAATTTAGGGAGTTCTCCACTAATAAACTGTCTTCTTAAGTGATAATTGTGAAGATCAGCAGATATAGTTTTCCTGGTTTTCTATATCATTGCACAGTTATACTGATCTTAATTGGAAAAATAATATCCAGGACATCACCATAGGGCTAATAATATCTAAGCTTCAATATTTGTAATATCACATCTTCTTTTTTCTATTAACATATATTAAGTCAATCACAAGTTAGGTCACTTCTTGGTCTAGCGAAAAATAACTAATAAACATCAGGTAGGCATCAAATGAAATGTAACTTCTGTCAATCTGACGATGATATTGATTTATCGAAACAATTGTCAATTTTTCAGAATTTTCAACAATTTTTATTATATTGTGGTATTAACTAGAAACCGTGAGTTTCATTTAAAACACTAATATGAGTAGATTCCACGAAGTGAGGGTCGAGACAGTTAATTACACTTTTTTCTGGTAGAAGAGCATTGTTGTGTAAAATTTCGCAAGAATAAATAATATTTAGGAAAGAAAACGTAAGTATGTTTTTTGTATTCGTTTTATACACTGGTCACTTCACAAATAACATTGATAATTGAAAGAAGTAAGCTATTGGCAGAGAAAATGTCATAAAAAAATAGGTTAGATATTGCATCATAAAAATAGTAATTCGTTTTTTTGCATTTTCTATAAATTTTTTGACAAAATTTTATTATAACATGATCTTACATAGTATATACTACAAAAAATCTTAAGAAATAAATTTGTTTATCAATCGGCTGGGATAATGTTGCCACTGGCGTACTGACTGAACTTTACTCGGGGGTCCTAATATAAATTATATGTATTTTAAGATATAATGTTAACTATATTTTTCTACTTCTGTAGTATTATGCCAAAGCGGGGGTTATCTGATGCAGAGCTAAAATTACTTTTAGTGGAAATTAGAAATGAGCAAGCTGAAAACTCCGATAAAGGGGGGATTCGGACGCCGATGATGATCCTGCTATTGGTGGGTAATTAATTTCTAATAAGGGTTGGTTTACATTCTATATTTAACAATTATAGGGTTTATAAGTACATCAAGGTCATCCACTAGGACATCAGAATGCCTAATTACTGAACCATTGGCATGCCCTTCTAGTGAAATCGGATCACCTTTTCTAGATAATGATGCCGCATCGATATTGGCGTCAACCACTATGAATGACAATTCGGGAGTCTTTGATGACTCGCTTGATGATCCTAGCTATGATCCTTTACTGAACAAAACGAGATTTGGATTAGACCTTCCACAAGATTCCTTTGATAGTGAGTCTGAAACTGAAAATGAGAGTGTTGCCAAAACTGTTCCCACAAAAAACAGAGGGAACCAAAATGAATAACGAAACATCCTATGAATGGAAAAAATAACCGTCGATTTACCTCAGTTTTATAAGGCTAGTTTTCGTCAGCCTTTTGGTCCAAAGCCATCAGTACTAAATAGTATCAACCCTTTGGCATTTTTTCTTTTGATTATGACTAAAGAAATATTAAACCACATAGTAGAAGAGTCTTACAGGTATGCAATGCAGCGAGACAACAACCTAAATATTGACGTGAACGAACTGCAAGCTTTATTTGGATCATTGACTATTTGACTATTATGGGACTACATCGTCTCCCTAGTATGAGATTGTACTGGTCGACTGAAACAAATTTTCATGTCGAGCGTTTGGCTCGAGTAGTAACATTGAAGAGGTTTATAAAAATTTGCGACATATAAACAATAATGAGAATATGCCAGTTCCAGGTGCTGCCAACTATGATAAACTATATAAAATACGGCCACTTTTATCTCATTTTCAAACTTTATTATAAACACTATTTTCTCCTTCCAGATTTTTATCAATAGATGAGAGCATGGTGGATTTCAAGAGTCGCTCTACAATGAAGCAGTATATGCCACTCATACCAATAAAAAGAGGTTTCAAGATTCAAGATTTGGGTTTGTTGTTGTGCTGTAACGGATTATATGCTAGCATTTGATGTATACACTGGAAAAGCTAGTGATAGGTCTACGACGAGGTCATTGCGAGAAAATGTTGTCAAATTCCTTCTTCAAAGCTTTGAAAGATTAGCGTAATGTTTGTTTTTTGACAGTTTCTTTGCTTGTGGCACATTTCGTACTGACAGAAAATATTATCCAAAAAATATGTTCAAAAAAGATAAAGAATACTCCAAAGGGGAAACTGAATTTGTGCAATGTGGAGATATAAGTATCAACAGATGGTTTGATCATGGAAAAATACCGGTGACTGTAGTAAGTAACATGCACAAACCTTCTGTGATGTCTACAACAAAAAAAAATGCTCAAGGTATTCGTTAAACAATTGAATATCCAAAAGCCGTAGCAAATTACAATGCATATATGGGAGGGGTGGATAAATTCGACTAATACATGTCCCACTACTCCATATCTCAAAAATCAAGACGGTGGTGGATTAAAATATTTTATTATCTCTATGAATCCGCTATTGCCAATGCTTTCATTTTATACAGGGAAACAATGAAGAAAAAATATTAAGCCGATGAGCCACTTACAGTTCCAATCACGTTAGGCTAATGTGCTTATGTATATTTTATAATATTTATAATTAAAATGAGTTGCCTTCTAGGGACACAGAGCAACAGGAAACGAATTGGTTCCATTACTGGCAACGCTTTTGGGAGGAAACGGAATCATCCAGATGGGTATCCAACTGCACAAAACAATATTACTACACGACGTGGGTGCTCATATGCCAGAATTACAAAAAAAAAATACAGACGATGTGCTTATTGTATTACTAAGACAAAAGATAAAATAAGTAATCTGATTTGTAAAACTTGTAATGTGGGATTATGTAAAGGTTGTTTCGGTAAATTTCATGGAAAATAACTTTTTCAAAATATGTAGTAAATTTTGATTCTTACGTTATTTTAGGATTATATCGTTATGTTTGCGTTCTATTTTATTGTGACATTTTAAACTTCAATTTTTATGTAAAATGTTGATAATTATAAATAAATAATACATTTGTAGTCAGGTGGGAAATTATTGTCCCACTACTCTTGAAATACTTTTTAAGACCCATAACAGTCTTTGGGATCATTATTTGCCACCAGTTTTTCTGAAACGTATAATAAAAAATCACGTTTTATTTGCATATTTGTTGTTTCATAGTACCATATAAACGTTTTCACAAATCCAAATTAAAATAAAATATGCCCCACCATTTTGACCTATAAAGGGTTAATATATGCATATTTCCCAAGTAATTCACGTACCCATATACATATAGCATTGAAGTAAAAATGTGGTCACCACTGTAGTGAATGTTGTTGTCTTTTAGAGTTCACAGCCCTCCGTTACCAGTGTATGACAGCCTTTGGATCCCTATTTTCTTGAATTTTGTAGCGTGCTGTCACCAGTGCCGTGGGGCACAATTAGAGCCAGGAATCCCCTTGTGGGTAACCTCAGGGGAGGTGGTTTCCTGGCACGAGCGGACAAGGTCTCTGTGGGGCCTCTTGTGCTTATACAAGCTTGAGTTTTAAGGCAGGTCGCGTCAACCCGTTCAATCCTGATAGTCCGAGGGTAGAGGTTGTTGGTAAAGGAAACAGACTGGGTGGATAATATGTACATATATATTACAAGCACAAAATAATTTTAAGTACAGTAATTCAACCCTGGTTGGGACAAAATAAAAGTTACTCGCGAGAGAATGTCCCGGTACAATAGATTAGCAGTTAATTAGGGAAAAAAACGTCTTTCATAGTCTGGAAGTAGTTTCTCCTTATTATGACAAAAGTGGAATATGTTTTGCATATGAATATCCCTGTATAAAGTATGAGAAGAAAAAATTAATGTGACTCGGGAAAAACGTCTTCCAAAATCTGATAGTAGTCTTTCCTGATTATGACATAAATGAAAGATATCTGGTGTATGAATATCCCTGAATAATATAAGAAAACCACTATCAGGACTAGTAAAAAAGTCTTTCGTAATCTGAAGGAAATCTGACCTGGTTATGATATAAATAAGATATTTCCTAAATATGAATATCCCTGTATATTATAAGAAAGCAACTATCAGAACTGGTAAAAAAAGTCTTTCGTAATCTGAAGGTAAATCTGACCTGCTTATGATATAAATAAGATATTTCTTGCATATGAGTATCCCTGTATAATATAAGAAAGCAACTATCAGGACTAGTAAAAAAAGTATTTCGTAATCTGAAGCTAATCTGACCTGGTTATGATATAGATAAGACATTTCTTATATATGAATATCCCTGTATAATATTTAAACTTCCTTGACTAAAATTTAGGGTTCCCCTGGATCATTAAATCGATTGCAAATCGTACTATTTCCTAAATATGTTAGGTGAGGGGCTCAAATGTCAATAGTGCACTTAATATGACCAGGAAATGTATCTTTCTACACCCAGACAAATAAAATAAATGTCAATACATTTGTTCCAAAAAAATGACAGAGAAAAAAAGTTACGTTTTGAAATATCACAAATCACAACAGAAAAATATCACTGTTCGCATACGGCCGTCGAAAATGAGGGAGTGCCAGGCCAAACGGTACCTGATTACTTTCTCACTGCCCCTGTTACCAAATTTTCTGCTATTTATTTCAGAAGATTTGGGAAGAGGATTGTTATTAAAAACATCAACTGTTGTTGTGTTATTTAATTTCCTTCCGTTTGCCCTTGTCTCATATTTTTTATCTTCGTAATTGAAGGTTAATTTTCCAATAATTTCTTTATACTGAATTGCAAGATTTGTCTATATTTTTGATAAACAAACCATCGTGTGTTTTGTCATCGACCTTGTCGGTTGTGTTAATTGTTTGTTTAAATTCTTTTGTGCTCTAGGTCAACTTTTGTTTTTATATTAAATCGAATTAATTCGACTCATTATATTATGAATAAAATTATATTTATATAGGGTGTCCCTAAATTTCCCTTTGCCATATTTTGTGTTCATTACATCACGTCCCCTCTTGTAAAAGTGTTGCGACGTTTCAGGTCCAACACCTTTTTTTTCTAAACTATAATTTTAACAGTGTTTACATATGAATGAATTTACATGACCTCGATTTTTGTTTACGTATCGCGCACTTGACCTTATTCGCGTGTTCGTTTTGACTTGCACTTGATTCGTTAACTATTTTGTCCCCGACCTAGGTCACGATTACTGACACTCGCGCCACTGCTGCTCAGTAGATCGTTCATGGTGTGATTTCTTTTTGTCCAATGTTGCGATCTGAGGTGGCTCGTCTCCTGCTGTTGTATCTGATGTAATAAACACGAAATATGGCGAAGGGAAATTTAGGGACACCCTATATAAATATAATTTTCTTTATAATAAAATAAGTCGAATTCAATTTAATATAAAAAAAGTTGACCTAGAGCAGAAAAGAATTTAAACAAACAATTTACACAACCGACAAGGTCGATGACGAAACACAGGATGGTTTGTTTATCGAAAATATAGACCAATCTTGCAACTTAGTATGAAGAAATTGATGGAAAATTAACCTTCAATTACGAAAATAAAAAATATGAGACAAGGGCAAACCGAAGGAAATTAAATAACACAACTACAGTTGATGTTTTTAATAACAACCCTCGTCCCAAATCTTCTGAAATAAATAGCAGAAAATTTGGTAACAGGGGCAGTGAGGAAGTAATTCTCATAGAGTAATTAGGTACCGTTTGGCCTGGCACTCCCCCATCTTCCACGGCACGTATGCGAACATTGATATTATTTTGTTGAGATTTGTGATATTTTAAAACGGAAGTTTTGCTTCTCTGTCATTATATTTTTTTTTGGACAAATATCGTATTAGAAATGCCTGTGGATATGGTGTACACACTAGATGTAAATTGAGTGAATGAAAACGACGAATACTCAGTGTGTATTAGTTTATTACTTTCAGGCTAAGTGCTTTCGGCTGTTAAGCCATTATCAAAGCCGTCGTCATTTAAAAAAGTAGTTGTCAAAGCCATCAAGTTGATCAAAAACAATACTCAAGATAGAATCATCGTTATGATTGAGTCATTGGAACAAAACATTAAAATACCCTATTGTAAGGGTGTAAAATTATTGATGGCTTTGACAACTACTTTTTTGAATGACGACGGCTTTGATAATGGCTTAACAGCCGAAAGCGCTTAGCCTGAAAGTAATAAACTAATACACACTGAGTATTCGTCGTTTTCATTCACTCAATTTAAATATCGTATTGACATTTATTTGATTTGTCTGGGTGTCCAAAGATACATTTCCTGGTCATATTAAGTGCACTATTGACATTTGAGCCCCTCACCCAACATATTAAGAAAATAGTACGATTTGCAATCGATTTAGTGATCCAGGGGAACCCTAAATTTTAATCAAGGGAGTTTAAAGATTATACAGGGATATTCATATATAAGAAAGGGGTCCAAAGGTTGTCATACACTGGTAACGAAGGACTGTGAATTCTGAGAGACAACAGCATTCATTACAGTGGTGACCACATTTATTACACGCTGTCACCAGAAAATTATATTTATATAGGGTGTCCCTAAATTTCCCTTTGCCATATTTCGTGTTTATTACGGCATAAAGGATAAAATACCTAGTGCGGTATAGAAGCTCCAATATAAAAATATATATTTTTAAATTACGTGATTCATGACATTCATACTGTAAAGTTGTACATAGTCTCAATTTTTGCTACTTTCTGGTACGATATAATTGCACATAATCATATCTCGCTAAGCTGGTTGAGGAAATAGTACAGAAAACATAGCTCATTGCCCGAGTTAATACGTGTACGCCAAGAAATTAATAATTATTACTAACTTGAAATATTATTGAGCAAAGATTTCATCAATTATAGTATTTTGCTTTTCTTTTGTTAGTGGTATCGGAACGTACACGTTTTTTCGGCGACATTGAACTGTTCGTCTATATCGTTCCGCTCTAGAGAATATAATGGATTAAGGTGCATCCTCAATCAATCTTCTAGCGAAGTGGCAATTCGGCACGCGTGCTGCAAAACGGATACTCATCCTCAATCCTGTCAATTCAGTCAGCCTGAATTTGATCGCACACGCGTATTTTCCTTGTCATTGTTATTATTGTGATGATTAAAAAATTGTGGAGTTTAACCTATAAATAAAAATAGTAAAAATGGATGATAAAAATAATCCAAAAAATGATGAGTTTCTGCTATAATGTATAGCAAATTATAAACCTTTGTATGACAAGTCAGACAAGGGTTACAAATATGTGATTCAAAAAGAAAACTGTTGGGCTTCAGTAGCAAGATTATTGCATACAACAGGTAATGAAATAATCTAATCAAATTGAATGAAATTAACTAAATAAAGTTTTTTAGTTCCTGTAGTAAAAACCTGTTATAAATCCCTAAGGGAGAAATTTAGGAGGGAGGTGCGAATAGAAGAAAAACAAAGTCGAAGTGGGGCACCCTCGTCTTCCAGGCCAGTGTGGCCTTTATTGAGTTTTTTTAAATTTATGTTCAAATACGGCCAAGAACATAGACCAACAAGTCCAAACTTTGGGTGGGCACAAGCATTTGATGATGATATTATACAAAATGTGGAAACTGAGGATGCGGGGAGAGGACAGAGCTGTATTATTTTTTAAATTCTTGACATCATTTTGGTGGTTACGTTATCTATTTTTCAAGTATTGTGAGGTTTGTCCTATATATGATTGGTTGCAGTTGTTACATTCAATTTTATAAACTGTATTAGGTGTTTTTTGGAATAGCAGGTTTGAATTTAGTGGTTTGTCGGCAATTTGTATATTGAAAGGTTTGCAAATATTCTTAATTTTTCTGTTAACATTAGGGATGTAGGGTAAAGCAATGTATATGTTATTATTTTTATTATTATCGTTATCATCATTATTATTATTCCTATAGTCCACTTTTTGATTTGAATTTGTGTTATAATTATAGTTATTAAGTTTTGTTGTAATATTGGTATTAGGATTTGTTGTAATGTTGTTATGATTACTATTGTGGTTGTAGTTATTTTGATTTGTGTTGTTATTCGTTGATTTGGAATTATTAATCCTATGTATTCTATTTTTAATAATAGGTTCAAAAAACTTTTTTGGGTAATTATTTTTTATTGAAATGTTTTTAATTTTTTTTTAATATTATTTGGTCTGATCATAGGGTGTGAAAGCTTTATGGCTCTATCTGTTAGGCTGTTAACAACACTTTTTTTATATTTGTTAGGGACATTAGATTCGAAATTCAAATATCTTTCAGACCAGATACTTTTTGTATACCAATTTGTGATAATTTTTCCTTGTGAGTTGTGGGTGATATTAATATCAATGAAATTTATTGATTTATTATTTTCTTGTTCAAATGTAAATTGGATTTTATTATTATAGCCGTTGACTTTATAAAGCATATAATTTAATTTATTTTTAGGTATACGTGCAATACAATCATCCACGTATCTTTTGAAAAATAAGGGTTGAAAATCGAGATCATTCAATACATCTCTCTCTAAATCCTCCATTAATAAATTGGCTATAGTGGCAGAAATAAAATAGAACATTCATTATGTGTATTATACGAATAGCCCTGATGATGAACCTTAATAAAGGATTCGAAACTTTGGAAAAAGAAAAAAAGAAAAGCTGTTGAAGTTTTATTTCTTATAAAAGAAGTTGGCGAAGAACCATTAATTATATAAAAAATAAATATGACTGTTTTGGTCAAAATTTATCTCATGACTTAAGAGAACTTCACGAGCCTAATAGTTCTATATTAATGGAAATAATCCAGATGGAGATCAAAAAATTTAGAAGGTCTCTTCGTTAGGATGATATGAATTAAAAAGTGATAGAAAGTACTGATCGTCCACATAATGTGCTCTGACATGTTGCTTAAGAATTTAAATGTTTGTTTCTATTTTTTCCTTAAAGAATATTGTTTTGTTTGTTATATTCAAGAAGACTTATTTATGTTATATACAGTTGTTATCTATAATTCAAAATTTTCGAGTATTTGTTGAAGAAATACTGGAATAATATTTTTGTTTGTGAATTTACATGTTCCTATTATAAACATAATTATTTCTTATAGGATTTTAGGTACCTACTGCTACTTAACTTTATATATGAACACATGTCAGTATAGAAGAGCTAACATAGTTATTTTTTATAAAGATTTACATTTAATGGACATAACCCTTTCATGCGCCCTGTCCTCAAATGAGGACATCCCATTATTTCATTGTAAATTATCTATATACTTTTGTAAACTGCAATTTACCGTAGTAGATCAATCATTAACCTTTCAAAGATTACGCTATTGACCGCAAGATGACATAACAAGTTATTTAGAAAATTTTGGAGTTCGTTAAATTGAATTCTAACCTATGTTTCTGATATTGTGTGCATGCCTCTGAAAATATCAACTTCAACATCGTGGTTCCGTTTGATAAGGCCATTTAAAACGTAAGTAAAAATATTTTCAGTTGTCCCAATTAGTGTAGTTTTATGAACAAATAAATTTTTTCTTGATTTCATATTTATTTGTCATAAATCTCCTCACTTGAGGACAATGTTCACTAATGGCAATGAAGTTTTTGTCCTCAGATGAGGACATATACATGTCCATTCTTCTTATTTAGCTATTTTCATGCATTTTCTTATTTCTATTACAGCTGATTATAGATAAACAAGAGAATTCATTGTCGAGTGAACCTGGTTGCAGCCATCAATTAGCACAGGGAAGTTCTATGCCAAAACCTCTATCCAAAATGAGCTAGAAAGTCTCCTTTACAGTTCCAGTGAAGATGAACATGAAAAAAATGAATCAGTAGAGTCTTTGCAGGAAAAGGAAGAAGCTGTACACACGTGCATTAAAGAGAAGAATATTATATGATGTGAATCGATTATATGGAATTAAGGGATAAAAGGCGAAAATTAACCGAAGAGGAACTTGAGTCTTTAATTTATGATAACTTGTCAGAAGATGAATTTGAGTTTTCAGAAAGTGAAGTAGAGTATTTGCAAGAATCAGGAGGAACAAAGTCAAGTGACAGTGAATCGGAGCACCTAGAAGAATATAATATTGACGGGGGAGAAACAAGGCTAAATAAGCAAAAGACAAATAATGCCGCAAATACGCAAAATGCAAATGAGCAGAGCAACAAAACCAAAAATACTTCTATATGGACTTTGACAAAAGACAACAGCTATTCTGGTGATATTCCAAAAGTATCCAAGGAACATAAGACAAATACAAAATTTGTTACACCTTTGGAATACTTTGATTATTATTTTCCAGAATATTTTTTATGAGGAATTGTGTTTAAAACCAACCTTTATGCTCACAGAAACAATAAAGTAAACTTCAATCTTAGTCTAAATGAACTGAAAATTTATTTCGGAATTACCATAATGATGACCTATATAAAATATCCACGAATACGTCATTATTCGTCATCAGAAGGAGGTTTGCGAATGACATTCATTTTAGAAGAAATGAGCCAAAAGATGTACGAAGAGATTCGGAGAAATCTGCATTTCATGGATGAAGATACCATTAGCGAAAACAATACAGAAAAACTGATTAGAGTGCGTCCTGTTTTGAACCAGCTTAACGATACTATTCATTTCGCCGTCCAGCCTGAAGAGTATATGTCGGTTAATGAAATGGTTAAACCATTCAAGGGGCGTTCAGGTCTAAAGCAATACTTACCGAAAAAGCCCAAAAAGTGGGGTTATGAGGTTTGGGTTCGTGCAGGTACATCAGGGTATGCATATTGTTCTGAAGTTTTTCAAGGACAAGCTGGAGAACGGGAAGCTGTTTCAGAAGCAGGCGCTTCAGGTGATGTTGTCTTGAGAATGTGCCACGATATAAAGGACCAAAACTATAGAACATATGCCAATAATTTATTCTCGAGCATACCTCTGGTCAAACAGCTTACAAAAGATAAGATTTGATATTTAGGCACAGTGAGATTGAACAGACATCAAGGAATAGATAAGTTGCTGACATTAGAGAGAACATTAAAGGTTCTACCTCCAATGTTTTCTCTGCCGAGGCAGTTATTCTTTTGCTACATCACAAAATAATATCACAGTGGTGAAATGGTTTGATAATAAGTTGATTCATACAATTTCAAATTATACTGGAGTACATTTAATTGATTCTGTTAGACGATTTTCAAGGAAGGACAAGAAGTATGTTGACATTCCAAGACCTTTCGTAATAAAAATATATAATAAGCACAGGGAGGGGTAGATTTAATGGACTCCTTAATTTGACTGTATACTAACTATAAAAGAAATGAGCGTTGGTATATGGGAATATTTTACCACTTTATAAATGTCACAGTGGTAAATTCTTGGGTATTGTGGAAATGGAATGGCCTCCAGAAAAAGGAATTCTCAGATCTCTTGAATTTTAAAAGTAGAATATCAACTGCACTCATTTTTCGGGGGGAATCTCAAATGAAACGACAAAAGGGACGTCCTAGAAGTGCAACTCCTCCTGAAGTAAAGAAGAAGCCTAGAAAAATTTGATAATGGACCACATTACCCCAAAAAGACGGAAGATAAAAATGCAAGTAGATGCAAGAATTCCTACTGTAAAAGTAAAACTAGGTACATATGCATAAGGTGTGATATCACGTTATGCCCAGAGTGTTTCCAAGAGTTTCATACTCGAAAGTGATATTCACTTCTACTCTATTTCGCGTATTTTGATTATAATTTGACTATTTATTATATTTTCAAGTTTGAGTGTTTTTCAGATTATTTCATTTAGTTTAGTTATTTCATAATAATAAAATCATTCATACTATGTTTTAATAATTTATTTATAATAAGCTGCATTCAATCTTCTGTCCCCATATGAGGACTTGGTAAAGTAAACTTCAGGAATATTGTTCCCATATGAGGACACAAACAAAAATGTCCATAAAATGTTCTAATTTTAATTTCAATTTTTTTCACAATTCATGAAGGTAACCGAAGATAATACAAACACAAAAATAATTTTATTTTCTGATGAATGTAAAAAGTTACGCATGAGAGGGATAACTTGGTAGATACTTGATTCACATTTTTATTAACATTAATTAATTTTGCATTAAAAAAACATGATTTTTTTACATTTTTCATATTCCTAACATACATATATAGTATATGTATTAATTAAAACAAATGTTCATTATATTAATTTGTTTTATCAACAATGTCCCACTGCCAAGGAGCTAAGCGAGCACTCCTGGTCGACACACATATTCTTTTAGGAAAATCCTCATTTCCAATGCTGAAAGGGATGCACTGCGTGCTCCAATTCTGTTGGCTATTAGTCTAAAGGCAGCTCCATCTCCTGGAATTTCATTTCTCTATCTTCCCAGTGTTACTGTTCCATCCAATTCTTTATATACATCATTTGCATTCAGGTAAAATGAAACATTTTCTTTTCGAATAAAATTATGAAGGCACACAATGGCTTTCATAACACTCTCTACAGTAGTTGGGAGTCCATTGATAACCCTGTGCAAAATTCTAAATCCGGCCACCATGATACCAAAAGAATTTTCTATTATTCTTCTAGCCCTTGACAAACGATAATTAGAATCTGTTTCATCTTTGCTAAAATTTCCAATTCTTGGTTTACTAGAAGGTCGCATGAGATTTTCTTTTAAAGGAAAAGCTTCATCGCCGACAAAAAAGTGTGAAATTTTTGTCTTTTGCGGACAAAACGAAAATTCCTTTTTAGGTGGCAAATTGCTAATTAATTTTTGTCCAAAATTTGATTGAAGTAACACACCACCGTCACTCTCAGAGCCAAATGCCCCAATATCTACATATGTGAATAAGTAGCATTACATACCGCCAACAAAATGAGATTACATTTTTTTTTATAATTAAAATATGATGTTCCAGAGTTTGATGGAGCCTGAATTGTAACTGCCACCTCGCTAGCAGATTGATTGAGGATGCACCTTCAGGAGAGGCCAGAGAGCGGCGAGAAAGATATTTGTGGTTAGTTTTCTTAAAATCTAGCTATCGTTACGCGCCAGGAACGTAACTACATGGTGGTCCAAAAGGAAGGAATTAAGAAATAAAATCATGAATTTTACAAAGAACTAGTTTATAACCAAGTGTCATATGCTCACCTAATGATAACTGCAAGTCCAAGAATACTATGAAATATTCAGAATATACAATGATTAGAGATAAATTATTTTGCTTACACATTGCAATTTGCGAATAATTGGCTTGTACAAAAATTATATCATAATAGTGTCTAATGAAAAAATAAAAGTTTATTGTTATTTGTTTCGATCGATGTAATTGAAAAAAAAAATCACAAATATTAACGCCGTATTGTTCAAGATTGAATTTGGTCGAATAAACAGAATCTGATAATAATCAGATTTCTATCAAAAAGTATGAAAGTCTATTGAAAACTATGGAATTCTAAATAATTTCGAAGCCGTTGCAGCACGGCACGTTCTCAGAATAGTGAGGAGAGTTTTACTCATTAAATACGAACATTGGATGTTTCAACTCAATTGATTCCGTTTTCGCTATTGTTCCTCCGGAACAGAACAATATACGATGCCTGTAGAGAATAGTTCAGTTTGTTCCAGCACGCAACGAGAAACAATTGACCAAGATTGAATTGCCTTTGATATAATGTCTCGGGAATTTTGTGGTTTTTCACTTGTACACATTGTTACGAAATGTGTGAACAAAGATGTCTCTAATGCTTTTTCCTGTTCGTCTCACATTCGGAAAATCGTTTTAGGGAATGAAAATGGAAAGTTTCCAAGTTGTATTATTTCCATTCTCAAAAAGAAATGTGATTTCCGTGGATAGTGAAACTCTTATATTCGTAGCTTGTACGGTATAAATTTATAAATAAGCAATTACTTTTGAGCTACTTATCATATCGGAAATCTTCAATATATTGCTCATTTTCCAAGAGACGAACTTCAAATTCTATTGGAGAATATATTTCAATTACACAGATAATATTCTTGAGTCTATTAAAAGGTGATCAAAAAATGTATTTTAAAAATTCTAGGAATAATTTGTACACTCATTAGAAAAAGGCATATTGTGAAGTATAACTAGAATAAAATAATATTTGACGTAATTATTTTGAACATATCGTTTTGGTTTTATACCTCAAAATAGGAAAATCTAAATATACTTTAAATAAATCTGAGTAACTGCAGTACTTCTACTGATCTCATGTTTTGCTTTCATTCATTGATATAAAGGGTCACCAGAAAAAATCACTTGCGAAGTGTCCGTGAAATCAGTTACTGAGAAAATATGTCCTTTATCACACGCATTATCTCATTCGAAGTTCGATAAGTGCTACAATCCTGCTGGAACTTGTAACGGTAAAACTGACTGATTCCCGTTACAAAGGTAAAAAAAGTAACTAAATTTCACTTCGATTGTATGAACAGTGTATGATGATTAATTATATTATGTACTAATTGATAATTGGTATTTTATTTGGTGAATGATTGGTAATAATTGGTACTACTGAGTATGCAGCCAGTAATACACCTTAAAGTATGTTGGGTTGTAGTTTGGGTTTAGTTCTGAATGTATAACTAAATATTTCAGTCGGAAGAGTCAACTTATTAAATTCGAATTTGACAATGACAAATGTCAAAGATAGCGTCTTCCTTTTATGAGCAACTTTCACTCGTGTAGGTAGTTATGGCTTCCTTTTTAAAAAGGGATATGTATTTTTAATCATTCTTGTGAATTTAGCAATATTATCAGAAATTAATTAATTTTAGGATTTGTAAGAGCCTGCTAGACGAATGATTGAAAGTATTTTTCATTAAATTTAACTTGGAATGCATACGTGTCAGAGTTATGATTTTCTTGTTAGCGAATGGGCGAAGCCAGCTTTTTCTATGATGCTTTGGAGGATTTTATAACATTATATTTTCCTATAATTTCTGGGGTTCCTAGAAGAAACCGGTTTGATGTTTTTTGTATGAAATAAGAGTATTTCAACATTCCTCTGTTGTGATAAAATGCTATGAATCACAAGAGTATTATAGTTATACATATCCTTTTATTAGAAATCCCTCAATGTTGACAGTGTTACAGTCGGCTAACCCGATTTCTCTTCACGCCCCCGTGAAGGTAAGTTTAGCTAGAACACCACAGAAAACATTCACATTAGACTGTAACATACTAAACATTGTATAAGAACGATTTTTTTTCTGTTTGTTTATTCGTTCTCATCGTTACTAGTTTCATTATCTCGTAACCACAGATTTCAGCTTATCTGAAGGAGATATGCCCGTACAAGCAGTCCTTCTTCGTTTTGACCCTGGCAGTTCTGTATCCACGTAACGGACCTTATCTTAGACCTAAGCAACTACGGAGGATCCCTTATATTTTGTTTCAAGCTTTCTGCTCTGTCCTTCATCAAAGCCTTTATTTTCTTGAACCAATACATGTTGGCCAACCGTGAACAGATTTAAAGGAGCATGCCGTTTATCGTAATATTGCTTTTGCCGGCGTTGTTGTTTTTCTGTGGCTTTAGAGACATTATCCCTCAATGACTCGAGGCCCAGCCGTTCACTGCTTACGACCTTGGACGTAATAAATGCATCGTTCACACCTCTGGGGCGATTCCCAAAGAAAACCTCGTAAGGTGTCTTACCAGTAGAAGAATTAACCGTTGAGTTTATTCCCCACTTAACTTTACTCACCGTTTCGTCCCACCGAGTCTCATATTCCGTTGAAGCTGTTAAATATGATAGGATAGAACGGTTCACTCGCTTGACTTGTCCGTTTGCTCGAGGAGTAGTGCTGGCGCAGAATACCCGTTTAATGTTTAGACGTTGATCAAAGTCTGTGAAATCCTTGCTGGTGAAAGCCGTTCCCTAATCGCATATTAGTCGACGAGGTAAACCAAACGTCTCCATAATTTCTTCCACATATCTTATAACAGGCTGAGTTTTGGTGTTTGGTACTGCTTTCATGAATAAAAATTTCATAAAACCGTCGACATCTACTATTAAGTAGGCGATTCTTATTACACTCATACTCAATGGACCCAAATGATCGATGTGCAACGTGTCCATATGAACCTTTTGTTTTTCTATTGGATTCAGCCGTCCTGGTTGCTTTTTTGAGGGTGCTTTGTTGTAAAGACAACCTAAAAAGGACCTAATATAATTTTTGACGTATGTTCTCATGGCGGGGAACCAGTAGTTAGAGCTTCCAAGGTTTTATAAAGGGCGAAGTGGCCAGCTTCGTCATGATAATATACAAGTATTTTTCGTCTTGCAGTTTCCTCACTCTATGAGCGGTGCTCAGCACAACCGCTTTTTATAGTGTCACCAGGTCGTGGGTTCTTGGGCGAGATCAATCCTGTGGCGCCGATTACTATAGTGACTACTACTGTTTTCATGTTCCATATGCGCTGTATTTCAATTTGCATATCTTTGTATTTCAGGCGTTTTTCTGCTTCCTTCTGGGTGATATTGTGAACCGAAGGGATTGCAACGTCTATTAGCATGCATGTGTGTTGTTTTTTGTTCTTCATTATGATGTCAGGCTTGTTTGCTGGTATGGTTCTGTCTGTTTCCACTTATGTGTCCCATATTATTGTGACTTCAGGAGCGTCGATAACGGAGTCCGGGCTATGTTTGTTCAACTCTTCTTTCACATGTATGCCATACTCCTTGCAGATGTTCCCGTGCAGATGGGCGGCGACTGTTCTGTGGCGATTCAGATAATCTTCCTTCGCTAGGATGGGGAATCCTGACACTATATGATGAAAGGTTTCGTGATGGGCGTGGCTTAGTCTACATTTTGGGTCTATGTGTGCTTTCATTATATTCACCTTCATATAGTTGGTGGTACAGGCGATAGTGTGGTGCATATGGTGTTTTGTCAGTAGTGTTCTGGTCTGTTTGTTGATATTTCCGATATCTGTCGGTGTTCACTTGAGAATTGCAAATGAGTAAGTGGCGGTTGGTATGGCATAGGTGTTCATGTCTTTCGTAAGGTTTCTAGCTGTGAGTTTACTTTTTAGTAATTGTGTGAATCTCTTTGTATATTTTTGTATGAAACTGTTTTTGAGTTCGGTATGGTTGAGTTTGATTGTTTGTTCGATGCCAAGATATTTGTATGTGTCGTTTCCATCCATGTGCTCTATTATGCCTTCTGTAGTCTTGATACCCTTGGTGTTTGTCCACTTGCCACCCTCCATTCTGTCAATTTTGCATTTATTTAAACCGAATTCCATTTTTATGACGTTGGACATGGTTTCTGTTATTTTAATAGAAGAGTTTATTTGTGTTCTTGTCGAGCTGAATAGTTTGATGTCGTCCATGTAGAAAATATGGTTGTTTTTATAATTGTTGTTCCTGTTGAATTTAGCACTTAGTGTATCCCCTTGAAATATTCCTCGTTTAATGGGTATCTTGTCAGTTGTGAATTGAGTATTTTCTGTTTGCACATGTATGTTGGTGCACCATCTTTTCATTATGGTTTGGAGGAAATTAATGATGATAGGGTTGATATTGTAGATTCTGAGTACGTGTGTTAGCCAGCTATGTGGTACGTTATCACATGCTTTTTTGTTATCTATGTACGTGACGAAAAGATTGCGGAATTTTTTAAGTGCTTGTTGATGGATTACTGCATCTATTGTCTGCTGCTATTTGCAACCTTGACTGTTCTTTTCGCATCCTTTCTGTTCTTTAGTAAGTATGTTGTATTTGTCTAGGTGGTCCTGCATATGTTGTGCGATGGTTGATGTGACGATCTTGTATAATGTCGGTAGGCATGTGATTGGTCTGTAGTTGGCTGGGTTCAGAGTGTTATTTTTCTTAGGTTTGATGTATGTGATGCCTTGTGTTATGAAATTTGGGAGTTCTGAGGGATTGTGGAAGATGTGTGTTATAAGTTTTGCAAGTCTGTCATGCGTTGCAGTGAATTTTTTAAACCAGAAATTTTGTATTTCGTCAGGGCCGGGTGCCTTCCAATTATGTGTTTTATAGATTATGTCTTTAAGTTGTCCAATGGAGATGGTGATATTGTTTTGTGTGTCCAGATGTTCATATTCTTGTTGGATTTCTGTGATCCAGGTGGCATCTGAGTTGTGTTCAACAGGGTTTGACCATATTAATTCCCAGAAATTGGTGATATCTTCTTCTGATGGTGTTGGGTAGTTTTTATGATCGTTTTCATTATTGAGTTGTGCAGAAAATTACTTTTCGTTTTGACTGATTGTATTGTTTTGTGTCTTTCGGAGGTTACTTGTTTTGTTACGTTTTAGTCGCTCTGCGTAGACTGTTAGACGTTGTTTGTGGTTGTCGAGGAGTGATATAAGTTGTTGTTGGCTAAGTTGTGCTAAACTTATGTTCGACTTTTGAAGTTTGTCAATTGTTTCAGCGGATCTGTTGCCATTTAAGTATTGGGTAAGTAGTCCTAATGTTATTCTGATAGTGGTTACTTTTTGTTCTACTCTACGTTGCCAGTTCGGTATTTTTGGTTTTTCTCCTGTTTTTTGTGTTGTTAGTTGGTATTTTTTGTTCATTTAGGGCAATGTTACTATTGCTGCACAGTAGATTAAGGTGTGGGCTGTTAGGGCTGTATTCACTTGGGCTACTATTTTGTTGGTTTTGTGGCTGTCGTTAAGTCGGGGTATTTTTGGTCTGCTGTTGGGACAGGTTCCTGTCCATTTCATATATGTTATGTGCAACTGTTCGATTATATTATCGTGGTTTCGCTGCCAGTCTTCTGTATGTGTGGTGTTGAACGTCTGCTTCCTTGGAGTTGTTTATGGTGCAGGTGGTGGTATTTGTGTAAGTGTTTCAGCAATGGTGGCTTTGGTACGAGGTGTGTGTGGTTCAGTCGGTATGGCAGGTAGGGTTGCTGTTTCATTGATTTCTGATGTGGTTTCTTGTTCAATTAGGTCTATTTCAAATTCAGTGATTCGATTGTTCCTGATTATTACTCTTTACTGGTCACTTACTCTTTGTTCGGAAAGGTGTTGTAATTCAGGGTACTTGTTAACGAATTGTTGGTGCATGCGTGTTCTGTAGTCTGTTAGTTCTTGGTGTAAATTGGTAGCTATGAGATAACAACGGATGACATGCTTGTTCATTTCATCCGTCCAAGTCATCCGTCGTCGTGGTTTCCCGGCTTTGGTGGTCGTTGGATTCTCCAACGAACCAGTATTGGCCAGGGTTCGTGATCCTTTTCGTTCTGAGTCTGTATCCGTTTAGGCGGGCTGAGTATTCCCGCGACGTCCTCGTCCTTGACGTCGCTCGTCCGAGGCTTCATCCTTGCCGTTCTCCATGAAGGGGTATACAATTTAGAGCTATTGCCAGCTTGCAGGGTGGAAGATCAGCCTATTTCAGCAGAGCCCTGCCGTACCATTACTAGCTAATGCGTTCGTGGTATACTGAGAATAGGAGAGGTTTATTCAGTGGCGTAACTAGGATGAAGCTCTGAGGGGGATGAACTACCGGGAGATCTGAGTAACGGAAATTTTTTCAAATTTTAAGCCCCTAAAACTGCATTTTAGCTTTGTTTTTCTTATAAAATCATAGCCTACAGCTCATAGCTTTCAGTACATTTCAATGAAGTATAGGTTTGCTGTGATTATGTATTAGATTTTTTTCATTTTTAGGGTTTGGGGCGGGGGGTTCTATCCCCCTCACCCCTCCCCTTAGTTACGCCACTGGGTTTATTCCAAATAGCTTCCGTTAGTGACACCTGATAACTCCCAGGTGCCATTCAGCCCTAACCACGGGACACAGTATTGGCTTAGGGGAGCTAGGGTACGCGTATTCGCCAAAGACGAAGGTTGTTTGATAAACCTCCCCTGCGGTGGTTGTTCTTCCTCTCGCGTTAGCCCATCTGCTGTAGATACGCCACCGGTGTTGGTTACCCGATCTTTAATCTCCAGAGATGGTAACCGGGGCTACCGACGTGGAGGTGCGAGCAGGTATTGGTAGGAGAGGCTATAGGAGACGCTTCACTACCCTTTTAACCCCTTATTATTATTCTTATTATTATTATTATTATTACAATATTTTTCCCATTTCGGGGGAGTATTTTATAGTGGGATCTCTTGATCAATCACTACAAAAGCTGACTTTAAAATTGATTTTCGGGTAAGTTCAAGGTTTTTCGAACGAATGTACATGTTTCTAGTATGACTGATTTTTGCATGTTCGTGAAAATGTTTTTTTATCGATATTAATTTTTTTCATGTACTCAGTGAAATTTTTCGACACCATTCCAGTTACTGTAATGACAAGGGGTATATTGGAGATTTTTGAAAGTTGATGTGTGGATTTGTACTCTTCGGATAATTCATAATATTTATGTATCTTCCCCCTTTCTGTTTTTTCCAAGTTGTGGTCACTGGGGTGGGCTATATCGATGAAGAATCCTACTTTTTCTCAATTTGTCAACAAGGACAATGTCTGGTCTGTTATTGGCTATGTGTTTGTCAGTCTGTATAGGGGTGTCCCAGTATAGTAGGTATGCATTATTTTCCAGAACGGGGAATGGGGTATACTTGAAGTATTTTCCGGATTTATCCTTCAACTTGCACGCGATTGCCAGGTGCTGGTGTACGATGTTTGCTGTTGGATTGTGTCTTTTTAAGTATTCGCTTGGTGCTAGTGTCGTGCAACCTGCCATGATGTTTTCGATGGTTTCCGATTGTTTTTGGCACATTCTGCATAAATCGCTATATAGCCTTATTCCATGTATCGTTTTAATATGATTTCGTGTTGCTATTACACGATCTTGTATCGCTACCATGAATCCCTCTGTTTCACCAAACAAGTATCCTTTTTGGAGCCATTCTGTAGACGCTTCCATGGAAGCATCCTTCAACAGGTTATGATCTGCGCTCCTTGGTTCGTGTGATTGTTTAATTGGTGAATATTTATATAACAGCCTGACCACTCTATGTATTTCGGAGGTTTCTTCTCTTTCCTCAAAATATTTCTGTAGCTTCATTATCTGTCTCTGGCATAACAGTTTAAGATCAAGTAGTCCCCTCCCACCAGTCCTTCTTGGCAAATACAGCCGCTCAGTACATGCTCTCGGGTGATGAATTAGATGCTTGGACATTTGTACTCTAATTCCACGATTCATTGCCTCTAGTTCGGTTTCTGACCATCAAATCACTCCAAAAGAGTATACAATCATTGGTATTGCCCACGTGTTCACAGCTGTAATTTTGTTTTTCGCAGTGAGTTCAGTTCGCAGAATTTTTTCTACTCTATGACTTAGTGCTTCATTGAGTCTCTCTTTGGTGTATTAACGTTTTACTACCAGCTGCTATTGGTATCCCAGGTATTTGTTGGTTTTGTTGTCAAGGTATCTAATGGTGTCTTGCTCTATCTTTTCATATTCCAAGGATTTTCCCCTGTGTGCTATCAGTTTGGTACATTTTTCTAATCCGAAGGTCATATTTATATCTTTACGAACTGTATCCGTGATGGCTATTAACCTATCTAGATCGGTCTCCGTCGATGCATACAGTTTCAAGTCGTCTACGTAAAACAGGTGGGTGATGCCTACTTTAGTATTGCCACTTTTCAGTTTGTAGCCAAGATGGGTATTGCTCAAAGTTCTTGAAAGAGGGTTCATACTGGTGATGAACCATAAGGGACTCAACGAATCTCCCTGAAAAATTCCACTACCTATTCGAATTTCCTCGGTGTCTACTTGAGTTCCTTTTGAGATAATGTGTAATGTGGCTCTCCAGTCGGCCACACATGATTTTAAGAACATGATTATATTTTTGTCAATCCCATAGATCTCAAGAGGACCTCTATCAACCACCTATGTGGTACATGATCGAATGCTTTTTGATAATCGATCCATGCGACTGCTATGTTACGTGATCGATATTTGGCAGCTTGAGTTAGCACGGAGTCGATAATAATTTGTTCCTTACAACCTTGCGTTTCTTTTATGCACCCTTTTTGTTCTTCAGTTAGAATTTTTCGATCATGTAGGTGTTTATCTATTTTGATGGCAATTATCGATGTTATAAAGTTTATATTATTATTATTATTATTATTAATATTTTAACTAGTTCTCTTCATAAGGCATTTTACATAAACTCAGGCCTTTCAGTCTGAGTGTGATTTATTCAAATATACAGATATAAATATATCAAAGCATATTTGAACTTCCACTTTTTGTCGTTATTTTCCCAGTACTTTCCTTACAATGGTGCAATGGCCAAGGATAGCTGTTTTCTGCATCTTTCCAATTGCAGATGGACTGATTTTAAGAGTATCCACAGCCTTACCAAGCTGCCGTGGTACAACGCCTGTTGTGGATAGGACCATGGGTAGGATAGTAACTTGGTCTATTTTCCACTGCTCTTTGATATACTGAGCGAGGTCATCATATTATCGAAGCTTTAGGTTGATTGTGTTTTCCATGTTGTTATCATTCACAACTGCGAAGTCGACAATATTATTATTATTATCATTATTATTATTATTATTATTATTATTATTATTATTATTATTATTATTATTATTATTATTATTATTATTATTATTATTATTATTATTATTATCATTATTATTATTATTATCATTATTTTCCTTTTTGTGTCACCGGATTTACACCCGGCGTGTTTCAACGACAGTTGGCCTCAACAGCAAGACTTTCGTTGGGTGTCACTATTCTAGAAATGACCTAACAATGTTTGTCGCATCCAGGATT
The DNA here is from genome assembly GCA_963921935.1 of Galeruca laticollis. Lineage (NCBI taxonomy): Eukaryota > Metazoa > Arthropoda > Insecta > Coleoptera > Chrysomelidae > Galeruca > Galeruca laticollis. The sequence continues at coordinate 136,810,804 of OY998179.1, read as the reverse complement.
ACAGATTTTTGCATTAATCGGTAGGTTGACTCAGGAATATCAATGTCTTTGAGGGAAGTACTTAGTTTCTTGGGAATTAGCCCCATACAGGATAAAACAACTGGAATGATCTTGACTTCTTTAAGATTCCACAATTCTTTTATTTCGGTCCTTAGCTCGGCGTATTTGCTTAGTTTTTCATTGTATTTGCTTTCTGTGTTAGAATTATTTGGGATCGATATGTCAATAAGCAGAGCTTGCTTGGATTGTTTATAAATAACTGTGATGTCCGGCCTGTTGTGTCGTACTGTTACGTCCGTCATGATAGTTTTATCCCAGTAGATCTTAACATACTGATTTTCGATAACTGGAGGGGGCTTATATTTGTAATATGGCTCGTTGTTTTGTGGATCAAGATTAAGTTTTTTCAGTACTTCTAGGTATACTACTGTGGCAACTTTGTTGTGTCGTTCTAGATATTTAGTTTCAGCTATGCTTTGGCAACTAGAAAGAATGTGTTCAATCGTTTCTTGACTTCTGTTGCACTTTCTGCACCTATCTGTTGGTATTTCTTCCTTCAAGATATACTTTTGGTAATTCCTCGTTTTTATAACCTGATCTTGTATACCAACCATGAAACCTTCAGTTTCTGGGAACAGCGTTCCAGTTTTAAGCCATTCAACCGATTTAGCTTGATCTATCGTGTCTTTCTGTAAGTCATTAATCTTCCGTGCAATTCTTTTGAACGCCAATTTCTAATTTTATCTTCCTCATTTCGTGTATTAAAGGGCGTAAAGTTTTCCATGCTTAGGTTTAAAGGTGTATAACCCGTATCTGTTTTCACTATGGCTTTATGAAGTTGACTATTTTGGTGGCGGAAAAAACTCCTCAAGCCTGCAATTTGCTGAGTGCAAGCTTCCACAACATCTTTTATTCCTCTACCTCCTTTTTCTCTAGGTAAATTTACCCTTTCGACGGACGCTTTTGGATGGTGTTTTCTATGTTTTGTTATCTCGGTTCTAATTTTTCTGTTTACTGCTTCCAGGTCCGTTTGAGTCCATTTAATTATTCCGAAGGAGTACTGAAGAGCGGATATGGCGTAGCTATTTATGGCCGTGGTAAGGTTTCTTGAATTTTGCTTACTTTTTAAGAGGTTGTAAAGGCGTTTTTCGAATTCGGTGGTTAATATGGCTTTTATTTCTTTATGTTCTATCTTCTGTGTCTGAAGGATTCCTAAGTACTTGTAGGGTTTGTCTGTCATGGCTTCAATATATTTGCCTGGCTCAAGTTCTATAGGTTCTCCTTCTTTCAGCTTTCCCTTTTCAACCGATACAGTTTGGCATTTTTCCATACCAAACGACATTCCGACATCTGTGCTCCACTGGTGCATGAGTTTTAAGTTGGATTCTAGGTGTTTTTTGCACGCGGCATATAGTTTCAGATCATCCATAAAGAATAGATGACTTATGGTTGTTGAGTTTCGATCCGCTCTAATAGTTGCTCCATATCCTGTGTGGTTTAGGCCACGTGATAATGGGTTTAAACACAAGCAGAACCATAGAGCGGAAAGTGTATATCCTTGAAAGATTCCTCTTTTAATACTGATAGATTCAGTTTCTAGTTCTGTGTGATTTAGGTTAATTTTGAGTTTTGTTTTCCAATTACTCATAGTACTTTTTAGAAACCTAATCACCACAGGGTGTATATTGTAAATTTCCAAAGTTTTTATTAACCATCTGTGGGGCACTGAGTCGAAAGCTTTCCGATAGTCTATATAAGCCATGTATAGATTTCTGTTCTTCTTTCTGATTTGTTCCAATATCACATTATCGATTGTTATTTGTTCCTTGCAGCCCATATATTCTCTTTTGCACCCTTTCTGCTCCTCAGTTAGAATATCATTAGTTTCTAGGTATGCGTACAGTTTATCACATAGTGCTGCAGTGAAGATTTTGTACATTGTAGGGAGGCACGTGATGGGTCTATATTGAGAAGGATCTTGGGTTTGATCAGATTTTGGAAGAAGATAAGTTACACCATTTGTAAGGAAGTCTGGTAGTTGGTCAGGGTTTCTTAGAGCGATATTAAATTGGTTGGTCAGGTGATGATGGGTAGCCGTAAGTTTTTTGTACCAGAAATTTTGGATACCGTCGTTCCCTGGTGCTTTCCAGTTAGCCAAGTTTTTTATTACCTTTTTTAGATCTTGTAATGTGAATATTATTTCTTCCATATGTAGATGGTTGTTGTTCTGAATTTCTGATTTGATCCAAGGTGTATTTTCCTTGTGTTCGATTTCCTTCGACCACATTCCTTCCCAAAATGTCTGTAAATCCTCCTTCTTTGGCGGTTGTCCTTTAGAACCAGGTTGTTCGTTAAACGATCTATAGAAGCCCTTCTGATTTTTTGAAAAGAAGTTGTTTTGGATTTTGCGTTGGTAGCTCTCCTGATATCTTTTTGATCTTTTAGAAGCAATTGCAAGTTTTTGTTTCCAGGTATCTAAGGTATCATCTATAATTGTTTTTATCTCATTTGTTGTTTTTCCTTCCAGCTGTTGTTTAATCTGGACCGGGATTTTATTTAGCAACTTTTTGGATTTTTGCCCATTTGCTATTTGTTGAATTCTACCAATTTCTTTTCTCAAATTCTCGATTTTGGTACTAAGTCTTTGTTCCCATCTCGGTTTTTGAGGCGTACGTTTCTTAGGTGCTTTTAGTATTTTTGGTTTGTTGGCTTTGATTGTTGCTAGAGCTGCGCAATACACGTGAAGATGTATTTCCTCGAGGTTCATATCTGCATCCAATTGACTTTCCAGAATTTCATTAGCAATTCCTAAGAGAGAGTGCGTGTTTGGAGTATTAATGAGTTTTGGTAGCGCCGGCCTGCTGGCAGGGTCGGATCCTCTGAATTCAGTAAGATGTTGTTGGTAGTTTTCTTCCCATAATGTTTGACGGTTGATTACTGAGGGTCGAAGACTTAATAGTGGTAGGTCAGCTTCAGGTCCTCTACTTTCTTGTTCCTGAGTCTCTGGGGTCTCATTTATAGGCTGTTGATTAATCTCCCTCTCCACCTCTGCCCTTATTTGTTCGATTGCAGGTAGACGTATTAGGTTATTTCTTATGATAGCTCTACGTTGATCTGCTATTCGTTGTTCTGAGAGGTGATTTAGGTGTGGCATTTTCTCAATGAAGTGATTATGCAGTTGCATGCGGTACATCGTCATATCAGTCTCCAGTGCCGTAACTGTGAAAAACGAACGTATTACTTGTTTGTTGGTTTCATTGTCCCATTTCATACGTCGTCTTTCTGATTGTTGTCTGATTTGGTTCAGTGGGTGCGACAGGCTGTCGCACAACACGTCTCCGAGGCGCCGTAGGTTCAAACGGTTGATGGGGTACGTTTCGATGAGCGGTGCCCTCACCATCTACATGCTGGACATCCTGACGGTTCCGATTGGAAGGACCAGCATCTAATCCTTCCCCGCCCGAGTAACGATTTCTTCGTGTGTTGAAAGCACTTTTTTTTCACACCATACGGGATGCTACCCCGCGTGGTGGTGGTTCTCCCTCTCGCGTTATCACATCTGCTGCAGATCCGCCACCGGGGATGGTTACCCGATCCCGAATCCCCAGAGATAGTTACCGGGGCTACCAACGTGGAGGTGCGAGCAGGAATTGGTAGGAGAGGCTATAAGAGACGCTTCACTACCATTTTAACCCCTTATTATTATTATTATTATTATTATCATTATTATACCCGGAAGAAAAAATAAAGGAAATGAGCGATGCGAAATTTTCTAAATTTATCAGAATTTATCTGATAGAATACTGTTTTTACAGCATTGATGAGTACATGAGCTATTCCTTTGAGAGTGCATTATACTTGAATACCTGATGAAATATGGTTAGCCTACGATAATTGTCTATTTTTTCTATACTGTTCGATACTTTTATATGTTTTTATATAGTTTTTCATCCTTTTAGAATATGTCTTGGTGTACTTTTAGATTTTTATTCTATTGTAGATATTTTGTAAGTATTTTTACTTTCTATTGTGTGATTGTTCTCTTTTATTTTTTTTTGGTTCTTTCTCATAATGTAATTAATTATCTTTCAATCGTTTGTAATTATATTAACATTTTATATGAGATGACTGTAAACGTGCCCTGTGTGTAAAATGGCCAATTAACGAATTAACGAATATATATATATATATATATATATATATATATATATATATAGATGTACGAATAGTGCGTGACATATGAACAATAAGCAACGAATAGATTAGTGGGTATTGCACGCAAATAGAAGAAGGGGCTACTGAAAAGAGTGGTAACCGCAGACATGCATGTTTCTAGCTCATTAGCCGTCATCGGTACGGTACAACCAAGAAAAGATGTGAAACATGAGAGCAAAGGTGTTGAATGAAACATGAGAAAATATAACAGAATTCAGCAGGATAGTCAAACACAACATTTGTGTCAGTAATATTAGAAGATCTCGAATATTCCAGACAACAACCAACATAGACACGTAGGTGCATATAACACTCCCGTCTGGAACTGCCGACCCAGATTACTGACACAAATGTTGTGTTTGACTATCCTGCTGAATTCTGTTATATTTTCTCATGTTTCATTCAACACCTTTGCTCTCATGTTTCACATCTTCTCTTGGTTGTACCGTACCGATGACGGCCAATGAGCTAGAAACATGCATGTCTGCGGTTACCACTCTTTTCAGTAGCTCCTTCTTCTATTTGCGTGCAATACCCACTAATCTATTCGTTGCTTATTATATATATATATATATATATATATATATATATATATATATAAATATATATATATATATAATATATATATATATATATATATATATATATATATAAATATGTATATATATATATATATATATATATATATATATATAAAATATATATATATATATATATATAAAATATACATATATATGTATATATATATATATATATATATATATATATATATATATATATATATATATATAACCAACCCCATATGCCGATTATATCACCCAATTAGCAGGTAATTGAAGAAACTTGACAAACAGGTAGCTCAAAAAGGGTTTCATTACTGTGAAATATAGTCTTTTCAGTTCTCAGAAAATGCCCCCATAATACAATGTACTTACTAGAACTTTTCAACTATAAAAGTAGCGGAAAGGTTGAATATTTTCGATTTACAGTTCATCTGTTCTGGAGAAACTGCTGTGTTGATTGATTTCCCCATTATTACTGTTATTTGTTATTATTTTTTACCGTTATTGTTAAATGGTGTTTATTTTTGTACATCTACACAAGTTCTCTTCTCATCACACGAGACAAACACCTAACTACACCTTCCAACTATATAGTGTTCCAACCAAATTCGACCAGATATGGAGGATTTATCACCATCTAAGCGACCTAAAGTTGGCCCATTGTCGCTGAACGAAAAAAATCTGATATTAAATTGCTATTCCTCGTTGAAGAACAAATAAATTAGAATAAAAATCATGAATTTGATGTTGATGAAACTGTGGAGATTACTGCAACAATGATGGGTGTTTCAAAAACAATTCATAATTTAATGAAGGAGAAAAAAAATGAAAACATGAAATTGAGGTCATACTGTTTCAATGTTTTGGCAAGACACGAATGTCAAAAGTCGGAGGCAGGCAGCTCTTGAAGGGTGGTCAACAGGCCTCAATCCACCAGCAGAAAAAGGACGTCGACTCATCATTACTCATATCGGAAGTGCCGAAGGTTTTGTTAAAGGTGGATTGTTGTGCTTTGAGTCGAAGCAAACCGGAGATTATCATGAAGATATGAATGCAGACGTTTTCGAAGAATATTTCTCACAAATGTTAGATCTAATTCCAACGGGCTCAGTCATTGTTATGGATAACGGAAGTTATCACTCCAGGTTAGTGGAGAAATTACCTTCAACTGCATGGCGTAAACAAGATATCCACGATTGGCTAACCTCGAAAAATATTGAATGCCCAGATAACCCGCTGAAAAATGAGCTCTTGCAACTGGCCAATTCACATAAACACAAATATAGTAGATACGTTGTAGATCAAATGGCATCAGCGCGTGCTATAACGGTGCTGAGGCTTCCTCCTTATAACTGTCAACTCAATCCCATAGAATTAATATGGTCCCAAGTGGAAGGGGAAGTTTCAAGAAAGAATACGACATTCAAAATGAGTGACGTAAAAGTTTTATTCGAAGACGCGTTAGGTAACGTAACCAAAGAAAACTGGAAGAAATGTGTTGAACACGTGATACAAGAAGAACTAAATATGTGGAAAATGGATCATATAAGTGAACAAACACATGATTGAACCATTTATAATCAATGTTAATAATGGAAGCTCAACAGAATCGTCTGATTCTGATATATAGACTAGTTTTTGTGTTAGTTATTACTATTATTTGTTAGACTTTTTTTTTATAAATATTACATTAATTCGTACTTTATTCCTGCATTTTTCTTTTTTCCATTCCTATTGTAAACGGTATATTAGTAGTAAAGTTGATACCTACTGCAAAAAAATTTGCTATTTTTTATATAATATTTCATGTTTATTGTTTGTTTGTTTTGTCCTGATAGTTGTATTTTATTTTAACTTTTTTAGTCCAAGGAACAGGTAGATGAGGTTACACAAATTTCTACCTTGATAAAAAAATTGGGTTGAATTGGGGATGAAATTCCTGGTTCGACCAACTCGGTCCAAAATGGCGAACTTGTCAAAAAAGTCGCAATATTGCGAATAGCAGTTTTTTGTAAATATCTCTGAACTATTGTAAACACCCTGTAGATTATTGTTCTAATAGATACGAGTATTATTGGTACGTGATTTTATCAAAATCAATAATTAATTACTTATGGAAGGTCTTTCGAAATATAGGTTGATTTTTATTTAGATTTCGAGTTCAATTCGATGTTTTTGTTATAATTAACAATTCATATTTCGCATTGCATTTTTACTTATGAAGTTACTTGTAAAAGTGTAAGTTTACAATAGTTTTTATAAATAAATATCAAAACTACGAAAGGATTTTTAATCCACCATACGCCATATGGTGGATTAAAAATCCTAACCTAAAGGGCCTTAGCAAGAGTGATATATTAAAATGGAGGGAAAAGATACAGGAGTGGTGCATTCCAACTTTATTGTTAAAAAAAATGCTACCTCAATTTCTAGAGATTTTGGTCCTAGTAATAGTCCCTATCCTGGAATTTGCTGTTTCACGATGGAAGACTCACCGGAGAATAATTAAAAGAAATATACGAAGAGACATAGCGAGATCCAGAACAAGTGTTGTATAGACAATGCAAAGATTTTGGTGATTATTACTATCCTGAAAACTGCGTTTCACTGTGGAAGACTCATCGGAGTATAATTAAAAAGAAAATATGAATAGACATAGTGAGAACGAGTGTTTCGTAGACACTGAAAATATTTTGGGTAAGATTTCATTTTTGTAACAGACATTTATTATATTATGCTCATTTTTCTCCTATTTGCCCATTTACTTATATTAGAGGGCGAGCAAAATGGACTATTAGAAAGAGAGTTCCAGAGGGGGAAAGATGTAAGATAGATATATGAAATAATCTTACCAAGTTATTTAATGATTTTACGCTGGAATGTAAAACTTCAAATGATTAAGGATGAAGTAGTTCGATAATTTCAGGTTTCAAAATATGAAAAAAGAGTACCTACCTCTTGTTTACAATTGATCGATATTAATATTTTGGTGGAAGAGAGTTACGAATACGATACATCTGACACGACACACGCAACTAACAGCATGCCTCTTACACCAGTAGAATGTTTTAATTTAGCCAGCAAAATTATCCCCGAAAAAGCCTCAGGCAATATAAGACGCATTGAATCTACTAAAGAGTAACGCGGTTGACCAGGGTGCTAACGCGGTAGCAATCGTAAAGACCAGATTAACAGGGAACGATCGAATATTGTTAACGAATGAAACCACGGTTTAACAAATAATTGAAACATTGAGTAAAGGCATAAAAGGCGAACCTTCTACATTATCAGTGCTTTTAAATGAAACTCAAGGTCTCTAGTTAATTCCACAATATAATACAAGTTATTGAAAATTCTAAAAAATTGACAATTGTTTCGATAAATCAATATCATCGTCAGAATGACAGAAGTTACATTTCATTTTATGCCTACCTGATGTTTAGTAGTTATATTTGGCTAGACCAAGAAGTAACGTAACTTGTGATTGGCTTAATATATGTTTATAGAAAACAGAAGATGTGATATTACAAATATTGAAGCTTAGATATTATTAGCCCTATGGTGATATCCTGGATATCATTTCTCCAATTAAGATCAGTATAACTGTGCAATGATATAGAAAACCAGGAAAACTATATCTGCTGATCTTTACAATTATCACTTAAGAAGACAGTTTATTAGTGGAGAATTCCCTAGATTTAACTGTTCATTGACAACTTCATTTTGTGGGTTTCTTAAATGTCTTATAATTTCCAGTTCTTCAAGGAAATCCAGTTCTTGTTTCTTTTCACAAATATGCAGTACTTCTAGTTTTGTGTTAGGTGTCAATGAATGATTGGTGTCAAGTAGATGTTTTGCGTAGTGGGATTTATCTGGTTGTTTTAATCTGTATGCTCGTAAGTGCTCACTGTATCGTATTTCAAAATTCCTAAGGGTCTGACCCAAATAGACAGCATTACATTCTGGACATTTGAGTTTATATATACCTGACTTCTTTAATAGTGGTATTTTTGTTTTTACATCTAACAATTTTGTACTAACGTTACTTTCTGTTTCAAAAGAAATTATCATCGTTAGAATGACATTGATTTATCGAAACAATTGTCAATTTTTTAGAATTTTCAATAACTTGTATTATATTGTGGAATTAACTAGAGACCTTGAGTTTAATTTAAAAACACTAATATGAGCATATGTCACGAAGTAAGGGTCGAGACAGTCAATTTTATTTTTATCTATTTTAGGGTTGATATATATATATATATATATATATATATATATATATATTATTCCTTTATTAGGCATACATCAGATGTTTTGTTAGATTCTAAAAATATAATGCAAAGATAAAAACGAAGTTTGTACATTCAGTAAAGCTTTCTCACACAGATGGAGGCACTGGATGTGTTAACCAAAAATTCAGCCATTTGTAGAAAAGAATAGGGTCACAAAACTCAAATCCATTGAGTACACCAGCAGTTCCAAATGTCTGTTTAACAAATGGCAGCGAGAAAAAAAAATTGGATAAAATAATATACCATATAGGCAAGAAGTAGGATCAATGATGTTTTCAGCTGTGGTTTCAAGACCTGATATTTCATATGCGGCGGGAGTTGCCAGTCGCTTCATAAATAATTGCAGTATACGGCATTGGAATTACGTCAAAAGATTCATTAGATACCTTAAAGCACTAATAAACTTTGGTATGGTGATATGCATGGATACTGATCGTGCTAGTGACAAGAAGACACATAGATCAATTACAGGGCATATTTTCAAATCAGCGAATGAATATGTAGCATGGACAAGTGAAAAATAGCCCACAGTCTCCTTGTCGAGAACAGAATCAGAGTTCATAGCAGCAGCACATGCTACAAGAAAGCTATTTGGTTGGAACAAGTATTATCAGAACTAGAAGAGGAGATTACGAAGCCATTGATATTTTATATTGAAACCAGAGTGCCATTGAATTAAAAAAATCCAGTGTTCCTCCATAGAGCTAAGCAAATAGACATAAAGTTCAAGTTTATCATAGACAAACATAAAATTGCATGCCTACATCCCGATTACATTATTACAAAAGAACAAGAAGCAGCATTTACAAAATCTCTGCCTAGGTTTCAATTCGAGAAGCTAAGAGAAATAATAGGAAGTAAAGAAAATGTTCATGTTATGTTTGTTTCCATCTTTAATTTTCTTTTGAAATATACCAAAAAGTGGAAGTTCGTAGTTAATAGTTAATAGTTTTTTGTGGAGTATGTAGTTTCCAGTTTTTGTAACTTTAGAATGGTCATTAAAAAAAAGCTGTTCGAATAGTTCAATTAATTAGTTAATAGTCCGAAGTAATAATATGAGTAGAAAATATGTATACTGTCCAAAACAATAAACATTCGTTTCAATATGGAATATGCACCAGTTCTCATATCACAATACCAATTATGAGAACATACTTTGTATCTGATTATATTTCTAGCTGAACTTCGTCAACTGGCGTAGACATTGAACTAGATAAATAATTTTGACAAAATTAATGTCGAAATTGATAATTTACTATGTACAAATTTACAAACTGGTACAAAGTTATGAATGCTGAACTTCGGTGGTTTCTGACCCGAAGACACTTAATGTTTCGATTTAATGAATATTGAAACTAACTTTGTTATTGAGTGTTGAACTCGTTTCGATGAGTATAAGAACTTTGTTATTGAGCGTTGAGCTCGATTCGATGAGTGTGTAAAACTCGCGTCGATGAGTAGTAGAACTGATGAGTGAAAAACTGATTTCTTCACGTTGTATGACGTGTTAAATTGAAATCTGCAAGGGGCGTGTTTACACGTGGATTGGGTTGACCAAACGAAAATAAATCTTTCCTATTGGCCAGTATCGTTTGACTCGTCGGGTCCATCGACAAGAATCAACAATAAGTGCCTCCAATAGATATTTCTATTGAATACTCCAATAGCAATTGTAACCTTTTTACTCAGAAAGGTTATCCAAACATGTCTTTCAAATCTTCCGATCGTCGACCATAAACTTCACGCAGAAGTTACACTAAACTCAGGGTTTTTACGATACAATAGATAATAGTGTGAAACGCGACATTTTCCTTACTTGTTAATTATAGGATTTCAAACACAATGCGACAAAATGTCGACTTCCAAAAATGTGCTATTTCAATGCCCAAACAAAACTATTTACAATTATTGATGCAAAACGTGATATTTTAAAGGTATTTAACAAAAGTTGAAAATAAGTGAAACTATTCTTTGAATTTACAACAATATAAAAGATCTTATCAATTCTGAAACATATTTTTACAACGCTAGCAACTAAAATGAATTTACGCTTTAAATATATACAATGACGAAAATAAGCATACACATATCTTACATATTTCAAGAGTATCGTGAACAATAAAATTCAAGGTTTTATAATCTTGAGCATATTTTCTAATAACAATTTTAATGATTTTTTGTGAATCTTCTCCATCATTTTTTGTAAATTGTGGTGAACCTAAAGCTATACCTTTGTTCAAAAAACAAAATAAGGACAGGCCACTAACTTGTTCAGATGCAGTTACGATTTTTTTATCCGTAAGCAATCAATAGGAAGATTCCCCAAGATATTATTTCCGGAAGAAGGAACACATTAAATATTGAGATATATTATAAATTACATTAAGTCGTCACATCGGGACTCTTAATAAATACAAATAGAGCGTTTCGAAAACTTCACTTGCTAATATACGGCCTTTGAAGTTTGCTGAAATTTACATGAATATAGCAAGTGAGCAAGTAACGAAGTTCTAGAGAAAAGTTTCGATCAAACATTCTAAGCTTTGAAATTACCTTTCCGAAGTTGTTCTTGCCGAAAAGTATACTTTATCGCAACGGGACTCTAGCAAATAAGGTTAAATAATATAGATTGACACTATTGCAGTACAATTTTCATCATAAATGTTCGGAAGAGATCTATGAATAGTTCTTTGAATTACATTTCCTGCAGTTTTGTCCGTATTTTGGAGCTATTATGAATATATTTTCAAAGCAAGTTAATATTAATCATTCATAATAATTCTCCTGAACATATTTCACTGAAAACTGTCACTCCTGATTTAATACTAGATATATGACAGAACTGAGTTACACTGTATTTAACTTGATTCTAATATCATGGAGGAGCTATATTTCTCATGGATTTGTTAGTGACAGGACATCTCTATGTAAACTTCAATTCCATTTTCCTCAATTACTTTCCTATATATCCACGATGTGAACGGAATTGTTTGCTAAACGTCGGTATAATACCCATATCAATTGAAGGTCAGTTCTGGTGTAGACAGAACAATCAATTGCTTCCTAAGGTCGTTTGCAGATATTCCAACCTTGTATCTACCTTATTGTACCTTAATTATATACATATGTATAACGTATCTCTGTAACAATGAATGTATTTGGTATGCAAACACGACTATCGATATATACTACGACTACGTATCCAAGCTTCTCAAGAACAATGAAACAACACTAAAATAGACAAACTGTATCTTAATCAAGTTTATCAGATATATCAATCTCGTGGTGAGAATAACAGATTCGTATGTTAGGTCTGTTTGGAATAGACAACAGTAGTGGTTTGTCATAAAAAAATTTAAATCGATTAGTTATTATAACGGATTAATAATATGAAAGTTTTCGAACAAATTTAAAATCTATTAACCCTGGAGTGCACACGTGGGCCTGAGAGGCCCAAGTGAAAATTTAAGTGAAGATAGAACAGAAAACTCTTCATCGGATTACATGAAATCCTGTGTAGCTTCCTGTTATAATGAAACTAATTCACTCATCCACAAAAAACGTTTATAAGTTGAATAACCCGAGAGTAGAGGGCGTAATGGGACTAATAGGCCCTACGTGTTAAGTGAGGTTATAATTCTATGTCAGTTGAGAAATGTGTTTGTGCGTTTATTTCTTGGATTTTTGTTTGTATTATTACGCTACACTAATTTATTATCAACTCAAAGTATACAAAAAAGTCAAAAAACGGTGAGATATTTTTATGTGATGTATTCAGCATGCGACGTTTATATAAGTTATATTAGTCATATACAGAAGGAATTTGAGATGGGCGAATATGAAAAAGAAGTTGCTAGACTTCAAAAACTATTTGAAGATGTCTCATCAGTTGACGAAGATGCTGATGACTCAACGGCTAATTCAGACTCTGTTTTATCAAGTGATCATAACTCTGATTCAGAACAAGAACTTCAGGAAGTTGAGAGATTTTCAGATCATGATGAAATGGTTTCAGATAACCATGAGGATGAACAAGGAGTTTCTCGTCGACGAAAAACACATTTTATAGCAAGTGATGGTACCACATGGAGCAAACGATGTCAACCAAGAAATGTGCGTACTAGACAACAAAATTTGTACACACATTTACCTTGTATCAAACAGTACGCTAAAGGTGTTCAATCGCCTTTAGAAAGTTGGTCTAAGTTGGTAGATGACCGAATGTTGAATGATATAGTGGCCAACACTAATATTTTTATCAGAAAATCTATTTGCCTGGCTTCCAAACCAAAATATTTATTTGTATCGTAGGAAATTTCTGTATACATATGACGGCAGCTAGACTCCCAGTTATATTCGAGTCAACGTACTCTATGTAAACAGAAACTGAAAGTCGAGGAGATTAAATTCCTGCTGATATATGATTAATAATTTTCCTCGGCAACCAGTTCAGCGTGTATTGCAAATGTACTGCGTTGCAAATTGTCGTTTCTATGAATAACCTACAATGTTTATTTACTCAGATTACTATGTTTCATAACCACGTCGGAAAAACCAAAATTATTTAATCGTAGCAAAATTTTACTGATAACGTTACTTTACGGAGACAAAATCATACGCTCCGGACTCTTGATTCTAGTTACAATTAATTTCGTTTTAACTCTTGCTTATTGTCTATCTACAAGGTGAGAGCGAATTATGTGACACAGGAAAAATATTTAAATATTTATTGCCTAACTCCTCTCCGGTTATATAAAACCTAAAGAGAGTTGCAATGTTTCTACAATTTCGAAGGAAACCTTACTATATTATCACACACGATAAAATCATATTCTATCTAGCGAGCGGTGCCCAAATTTGTGAGCCTGGACCTGCAGTATTTGGCTGAAACCTGCCAAATAGTCCAATCCCCGTGTAAGAATAAAAAAATGAAATACATTGTTATAGCTTCTACCTAGGCAATAGTTATGTTATAAATACCAAGTTTAGAACCAGCGTACATTAACAAAAAAAAAACGAATAAATTTCTCCTCAAATGAAAAAAATAGATCTCAACTTGTTTAAAAACTTACTGCGTTGGGAACTCCCATTCTACCGTCATCGTTACGGCCTGTTTCCACTATATCTCTAGAAACCGCGTGTGACGCTAGTAATCGAGCTATGCTGAGTTTCGGGAAGAGGGCGAGTTTTTCCCGTTTTGTGTCACCGAAGCGGGACAGTGTTTACCGTCAAGGATATCTAAGTATTCCTTTTACAGCCTGACACAACGGAGAGAAACTTCTTCCTCTGAAGCCGCTAACACAAAAAAAAACTGATATCCGTTACCGTGACAGGAAAAGAACTTTCCCTCCGCGTTTTTTGCTCGACTCTGTCGCTCTCTCTGCTCTCAACTTGGTTTTTACTATTCCCCCAAATTAAGTTCGGGTTTTTTTTGTTGAATTACAGAAATCCATTTTTTGTTTTGAAGCGGCCTCAATGTTTCCATAATAACTAGTTTGTGTACAAAATAATTATTTAATTTTGACCTAGTAAAATGTTATATTTGTTTGAAAACTGTTATGATTCTGTGTCATTTAGCTTAACAAAAAAGTATGTCGCCTTCTACTTTTAATTATATTTGAAATAAAATATGTTTTACCGTTTGTTCTGAAAGTTACTAATACAAATTTTTCTATTTGGTATTCGCATTTATTACAGTATTGAGGAAATTAGGGAAGTGTATTCGGTAACAGAAGATATCATAAAATTGATAGCTGTAGGTAAATTAACTGGCAGAGCCAGAGAATGGTACTCAAGCAGGTCTGATTTGATTATTAAGAATTGTGATGAGTTTAAAAGCGAAATCAACAAGATGTATGGCACCAGATTCGACCCAGTCACGCAATGAAGGAAAATGGATAATAGACGGTGGGAAAAAAATAAAAAGTTTTCCAGTATATTTCCATGACAAGTTAATATTAGGCAATAATTCTGAGGTGAGTGACCACGATATGATTCACTATAATATAGATGGATTTGTTGACAAAATGCTGCAAAACTAGGCTGGTATGATGGTATCAACTATTAATAGTACCGAAGCACTTTTCAAGTTAATGAGTAGTGTAGCAAAAGAAGAACAGACTACCTCTATACCAAAGCATCCAACAGTTCAGCTACTCAAGGGTCATCACCAGCAGCAGTGAAGTGTTTTAACTGTGGCCGGTTTGGTCATAAAGTAAGTGAATGTAGGCAACCGAAAAGAGAGCGCGGTTCTTGCTTCAACTGCGGGAGTGTATCCCATAGAATCAGTGAGTTTACAGCCAAGCATCAGTCAAACGAGCAAGCTGCAGATTTTATTACACGCCATAATAATGGATCTATGGCACTAATTGGAGAACAGGTCAGATCTAATGAACCATATTTTATTAATGTGCATTTCATTGAAAACAATTTCAACAACCAATCAGTAGTTGATACAGGGAGTCCCACCTCCTCAATTAGTAGGCATTTTTTAAATTTAACGCATATTTGTGTTCAAGAAAACAGTTCTGGTTATACTTGTAATAATTAGAGTCCTTTGCATATATTGGGACTATTTACATGTCAAATTGAAGTATTTGGCAATAAAATTGGATTTATCTTTCATGTTATTTATAAAATACAATCAATTTTCATGCTTCACTTGGTAGAAATTTTTCAAATCATAAGGATATTGGACCGTTAATAATTAGTAAAGGGAAAATTGAGATAACAGGCAAAACCGAATCTGTTGATGAGTACCAATTTCCCTTTTCAGACGTTTTATAAATTGTCAATTCACATGATAATAACAGCAATAATATAAATCCCTCTCCATCATTCAATGAAACTGTTAAAGTGAAAGAAGTTTTTAGAGAATATTACTTTATTGCAGATAAACCAAACAAACCAAAAGTTGATTCTCAAATGAAGCGCATACTCAACAAAACAGACCTTTTTGCATACGCCCTCGCAGACTCTCATTTTGTGAAAAACGAACAGTAGATAATATCATTTATGACCTTTTAGATATGAACATCATTCAAGAGAGCAACTCTCCATATTGTTCTCCCATAGTATTAACAAAGAAGAAATCAGGCGATTAACGCCTTCGTGTAGATTTTCGCACATTAAATAAATAACTCGTACGAAATCAGAGACCGCTTAAAAAATAAACAGTTATTCACACAGTTGGACATAAAGGATGTCTTATATCATGTTAGTTTAGACTTGGACTCTAGAAAATATACTTCTTTTATCATCCCTTCCGGTCAATATGAGTATTGTAAAATGCCTTTTGGGCTGAGTTCTAGCCCCTCAACCTTTGCAAGTTTCATAAATAAGATATTTAGTCACTTGACTGAGCAAGGGAAAGTTTTGATAATATACTAATTGCCAGAGAAACCTTTGATGAGAATGTTGACATTTTGGAAGAAGTGTTAACTCTACTAGCTGACAATTTATTAGAGTTAAGATTAGAAAAATGCCAATTCCTGCAAGCAAATATTGTCTTTTTAGATTATTTAGTAAATAACAAGGGTATACGCCCTTATCCTGCAAATATCGAGGCAATACAAAACTTCCCTGTGCCTTTAAATGTCAAACAAGTATATAGATTTTTAAGAATGTCTAGGCTTTTCCGTAAATTTGTTACAAACTTTACCACTTCAGCCCAACCCTCATACAAACTACGAAAAAAGAATGTTAAATTTATAATTAATACACAACAAATTAATCCATTTGAAATGATCAGAATGAAACTTATGTCTCAGCCCATTCTGTTAATATACAATCCTACTTATGAGACTGAACTGCATTGTGATGCTAGTTCTACAGGCTTCGGGTCGATATTAATGCAAAGGCGGAAAGATAATCAGTTCCACCCTGTCTGTTATTTTAGCAAACGAACAAGTGAATATGAATGAAAATATCACAGTTATGAATTGGAGTGCCTAGCTATCATTTATTTCATAAAAAGATTTCATGTTTACCTCCAGGGAATTCCATTCAAAATAGTGACACATTGTGGTAGCTTCCGGTATACCTTGGCAAAGAGAGACATCATTCATCGTATTATGAGATGGTGCCTCTACTTACAGGAGTACAATTACACAATCGAACATAGAGGTAACAAACGTATGCACCATGTTGATGAGTTGAGCCGTGCAAGTACGATCCTGATCCTCGAAGGAAATACTATTGAACAAACACTTGCAGTGAAACAAAGCACTGACGATAGTATAATGAGAATAAAAGAAACCCTTGAAAATTCAGGACACCCTTTTTATGCGCTACGCAATGTATTAGTTTACAGACAAGCCAATAACAATATTCTTTTTTATGTACCCGAGAGCATGGAGTTTACTATAATTCACAAATACCAAAATGAAATGGGACATTTTAAACTGGACAAAACCTTTGAAAACATTTCCAGAATATATTGGTTCCCAAAGATGAGAACTAAAATAAAAAATCACATTGCTACCGGCTTAAAATGCATTGAGTTCAACCTAAAAGGAGGTAAGGCTGAAGGTAACCTGTACAGAATACCAAAGGGAAACTTGCCATTTGGGACTATACATATAGTCCACTTAAATCCATGTACAGTAATAAACATTCATTCGAAATCATGGATGGGTTCACTTAATTCGTCAAATTTCACCCATACAAATCAGCAGATACGAAAGTCATCAAACATTTGAGGATTACTTTTCAAATTATAGCACACCTAAACTGATTGTGTCGGATAGAGGATAATGCTTTACTTCACACGATTCTACGGAATTTCTGGCTGAAAATGATATCAAACATGTACTGATAGCTACTGGATGCCCCAGAGCAAATGGACAGATTGAACGCATAAACAGATTATTATCCACATTATTAGGTAAAATAGTAGATGTAAAACAAATCGATTGGGTCTCGGTTATACGCGAAGTAGAGTTCTGCATCAATAACACTGTTAACCGATCCACAGCTGAAACCCCATCTAGATTACTATTTGGCAGAGATCAAGTAGGAAAAATTAGGGATAACTTGAAGGAGGTTCTAGAAACCATTAATTAGGAGGAAAGAGACTTATGCCAGCTACGATCAGATGCGGAGGAAAATAATAAAAAGGCACAGAAGGCCTATGAGAATTATTATAATGCTAAGCATAATGGGAGCCAAAAATTTGAAGTAGGACAGTATATGATAATAAGCAATTTAGACAATACCCCAGGAGCATCAAAGAAACTAATACCAAAGTTTAGAGGACCTTATGAAATAGTAAAAGTACTCTCTGAGGATAGGTATGTGATCAATAATATCATTGGCTTCCAAAACACGCAAATTCCTTATGAAGGCATAATAGACAGTAATAGGATGGAACCATATAACTCATAAAATTAAGTACATCAATGTATATACCAAAAAGTAATTATCTAATTAATTGTGTTATGGATGTGGCCCCTTAATTCATTAACCCTTATGTTTAATGCGCTGATCTCAATCATTGGATTGTGTATAATCGAGGTTATTATGCCATACCACAAATTGCTTACTGATTTTTACAAGTCCAATTATGGTATAATTTAGGTGGATCCATAATACAATGTTTAATTTTTTGATACATTTGATGTGACTGGGTTAGTCAATAATTATGTTGAAAATTATGTTAATTTTATAGCAAATATTTTGTTTTGTTTCATGGTCAAAAGCTTATGTTTAAATATTTATAATTATGTCACTTTTATGTTCAAACGCTTATGTTGAAATATTTATGATTATGTCACTTTTATGTTAAAACGCTTATGTTGAAATATTTATGATTATGTCACTTTCATGTTCAAACGCTTATGTTGAAATGTTTATGATTATGTCACTTTTATGTTTATTAAGAAGCTTGAAAATTATGTATCCTAAATTTATGTTAGTTTGAAATTAGTATTATTTATTATACATATATTCACTATGTTTGTATGTTTTTGTAAACTTATGTTGATTTTCTTCCGATTGAGGCCAATTAGTAGAGTCAGGACGGCCGAACTGTAGACACTAACGTTTATAATTTTAAACTTCGCGCCGTTCCTATTCTTCTTTTACCTACTTCCCGGTGGCTGGCTTAACGAGGCCATCTTCACTGTCTGAGGACACCAGCGGCAGTTTTACAATGTCATCGCAGGAGTTAACATGTGTTTTTCTTAAATGAATAGATTTTCAAAATCCAAGTTTGTGTTTAAATATTATTGAAATTAACTGCCCAAGACTATATTATGTAGCACTAATCAATATTGGTTGTCCTAACTTTATTCCAGATTTTGAACAATTTCTAAAATAAAAACTATTGTTGCAGGTAACAGGCATAGTTGGGAGAGCGGATGTTCTGGCATGCGTGTTTTCTCTTCTCTCACTACTTGCATATCACGGGTAAGTAGCTAAATGATTTTGCCTTCAATTCGTGGTATTATATCCACAAAAAGGAATGTAGTTCAAACTTTCAGTGAATGTTAAATAATCATTCATGTATTTGGTAACATTTTATTTTTAGAATTGTTTTCTTTATATTTAATATCTAAGCATATCAAATTGGGATGATTAAGGTTAATTTTTTGAACAGCAATGCGATACTTATGATCAGCTTTTTTAATTCAACCTCACAAACTGAATAACTCAAGTGAATATCAAATAAAAATGTTACCGTACAATTCCGCATGTCTTGCTATTGTCACAGATCTAACTAAATGTGTGGAAAGATACGAAATATCCTAACGATACATATGGTATACTAATTGTTTCGGAACCAAACATACTTGAAAGAATTTCACTTCTGATGGTGGTTGTAGAATTTGTAATAATATTTATCACACTCTTTTATATTTTGATCAAATACATTCAGTAAATATCAATATGACTGCTGTAGATGCTCCCTCTCCTTCCAATACAACAAAAAATTCTAATTTAGATCCTATTGATCTTTGAATCGCATCCAGTGTTGCACACGTCCGTACGTTCTGCTAATTTACTCCCTTCTGCCCAGGTAGACGTACTGGATAGCCGTGGAAACTTTCAAAAGGCTATATTTTTTTATTGATTGCTGTAGTCAAGTCTCTTTGATTACTGGAAAATGTGCCAACAGATTGGGTCTGCCGAGATGTATCACTCCTTTGCAAATAGGAGGAGTCGAAGATATTGGAACTTTCTCTAACAAGTCTCTAAGTTGTATTTTGAAACCTTTGAATGAATCAACTCCCTTATTTAATTTGGATGCTCAAATGGCGTCTTAAATCTGTAATTATATACAAGTTAAGTCACTCTCAGTCGATACATTTCCCTGTATTGGCTGACAAGATGTTTAGCATTACGTGTCTCATATAGACATGTTACTGAAAGCAGATATATTTGCAAAACTATTTAAACCTGACAAAGTTCTAACAGCAAAAGGAGAACCGATTGTTGTTAACTGAAAATTGATACCGCTAATGAACCAATAATCTTGCACACTTTTCTTTCATCATGTCTTATGTCCCTCAACGATACCCTTCAAAAATTTTGGGAACTTGAAAATATTCCTCGGTCTTTACCAATTTCTGATGGTGATGAAAAATGTTAAATGATATTCCAAAAAACTCCTCAAAGATTAAATGCAGGTCATTTTTGTGTCGCTCTTCCTTTCAAAACCGTGGATCCAATTTTTGGAGATACCAGATTATCTGGTAATAGCTTTATGAAAGATTATCTTTCCAGTAGTCGTCAGATGGTTGAGACCTCTCCAATTTCTTCATATATGCTCTTTCTTGTGGATCTCCCACAGGTTTCTCACCGAACGGTATGCTATTTATTGGGCCAAAGTTGCGAAAGGATATAATTGACATTTTTTTGCGATTCAGACTTCATCCCTCTACTTTTATTGCTGGTATTAAGCAAGTGTATAGGCAAATATCAATATGTATTATTTCACTTTTGACAATAAGATATATATTCAAAATCAAGGTTTACCAATGGGAAGCCCTATATCACGTTTTTTGGCAAACCTTTTAATGGACAATTTAGAAAGAAAAATCTTTGAAAGTAATATTTCGAAAAATATTTTATTTTGGTATAGATATGAAGATAACATATTAGCTTGTTTCATGGGTAGTGAACGACAATTAGATATATTTTTCAACCACATCAATAATTTAATCCCAAAAATTTAATTAACATTAGAAATTGAAGAAAAAAGCTCAATCAATTTTCTTGATTTCAAAATTCAAAGATTTAATAATGTACTTGATTATTCAATTTACCGAAAACCAACACAGACTGATGTGACAATTCCATTCAATTCCAATCACCCTATGTCACACAGACTAGCGACATATACAATACATAGAGCTTTTTCAGTTCCTATGAATAAATGTAATTTTGATAGAGACATTAATGCAATTAGACAAATAGCAACATCCAACGGTTATCCACTAGATATGATAAATGAGCTAATTAATAGAAAAGAGGAAAAAGTGGCATTTCAACTAATATTTCCTAAACAAGCTGATGAAATAAAAACTTATAAAACCATCACATATGCAGGAAATATTTCTAATAATATTTCAAAGATAATATCTTCAGCAACTAATACAACAGTTTCTTTTAAGACAGAAAGTAACGTTAGTACAAAATTGTTAAATGTAAAAACAAAAATACCACTATTAAAGAAGTCAGCTATATATGAGCTCAAATGTCCAGAATGTAATGCTGTCTATTTGGGTCAGACCCTTAGATATTTTGAAATCCGATACAGTGAACACTTACGAGCGTACAGATTAAAACAACCAGATAAATCCCACTACGCAAAACATCTACTTGATACCAATCATTCATTGACACCTAACACAAAACTAGAAGTGCTGCATATTTGTGAAAAGAAACAAGAACTGGATTTTCTCGATGAATTGGAAATTAGAAGACATTTGAGAAACTCACAATATGAAGTTGTCAATGAACAGTTAAATCTAGGGAGTTCTTCACTAATAAACTGTCTTCTTAAGTGATAATTGTAAAGATCAGCAGATATAGTTTTCCTGGTCTTCTGTATCATTGGACAGTTATACTGATCTTAATTGGAAAAATGATATCCAGGATATCACAGTAGGTAATACACGTATGTTCTGTGACACTTTATTGGATGAACAGGCGGATGGCCTATGGGTGGTTACCGATAGGAAGAAGTTTCCAGAGGGTTACGTGTATAAGATAGAGGGTGGTTTAGAAGAAGCGAAGGGGTTTTTAAGGGTAGCGTCTACGGGGATTATGCAAAAAGTAAGGGTGTATACAAAAACGGGGGGTTATGCAAAAAGTAAATAAGTGTGTATGTTGTTACGTGTATAAGGTAGAGGGTGGTTTAGAAGAAGCGAAGGGGTTTTTAAGGGTAGCGTCTACGGGGGTTTGGCCTGGGCCAATTGTCAAAATTTTTGGGATAATGACGGTAGCGGCTACGGGGGTTATGCAGAAAGTAAATGAGTGTGTATGTTGTTACGTGTATAAGGTAGAGGGTGGTTTAGAAGAAGCGAAGGGGTTTTTGAGGGTAGCGTCTACGGGGATTACGCAAAAAGCTGACGGCCGCCGCATGCGCAGATCGAATTGAGTCAAAAATTACCACGATGGACCTTGGCGATTTCCCATGTTAATTTGCATAAGGAATGAGCCAGAATCAGTGCTGCGAAGAGGGTTTTAAGGGTAGCGTCTACGGGGGAGGGGAGCGTCTACGGGGATTACGTAAATAAGGGTGTATACAAGAACGGGGGTTATGCAAAAAGTAAATAAGTGTGTATGTTTTTACGTGTATAAGGTAGAGGGTGATTTAGAAGAAGCGAAGAGGCTTTTAAGGGTAGCGTCTACGGGGGGTTGCGTAAAAAGTAAATAAGGATGTATACAAGAAGTAATTAGAAGAAAGAAAATATATGGAGGATTGTGTGTGTGTAAGAGATGAGGGGTAGTGCTCACGAGGGGGAGGGGCTATGCAGTTAGCTGATTTTTTGAGGGTTCCATATTTTGAAATTCTCAAAGGAATGTTATTAGATTGATAACCAACATTTTTTTTTAAACGGATATGTGTGTGAATTCATATCATTTTATAGAAGGTTTTTTATATTGTAATAAATGAAATCTCGCATTATTATGAATACATCTAAGACAAACAAACAGATTACAGCAACCACATTAGACGTTGCAACTTAGCAATAAGTGATGGGGATCTAACCATTGGTACAATATTTTGAAATTCTCAAAGGAATGTTATTAGATTGATAACCAAATTTTTTTAAAACGGATATGTGTGTGAATTTATATCATTTTATAGAAGGTTTTTTATATTGTAATAAATGAAATCTCGCATTATATTAAATTCGCTTAGTAGGTAATATTTATGTGTTATTTCTATAGCTAGCAAACACGTGCAGACCAAATAATTTATTCAGACAATAGCGAACTTGTTTCAAAATATGATAAGATTGGAATGTCATGATTTCTAGTTTATAATTGTTAGTAACAGATTAGATTGTACGAAATCGTAGAAAAATATAGTTTTCTGGAAATATGATGATGATATCAAAAATAACTCATTGGACTTGTGCATCCCCTCTATAATAAAATATTCTTTTAAATAGTGCTCACAGTAAATACTAGACAATAGACTGTACTTAGGGTTCCAGTGAAAAGTTGTCGTTTAAGGTTCCACAATTCATAGTAAGTTATTTATAAGTTTACTATTTTTTTTCATTCATATTTAACTATTTTAAAAAACTTAATTGTTAAATTATTATTATTATTATTCTGTTATCTTTTCAAATAATTCTTTCTTTATTACAGATGAATTTTTTAAATGAGATTAATACAATAAGCACTGCTTTTGCAGAAATAAAACCCGTTATAAAACTGAAAGATTTACCAAGGGATACACCACATAGAATAAACAGCGCAAAGGTGCACCAGGGGCAATTTGGAGTCCAAATACTTCTGGACCTGGACGAAAATATAGTATTTTTCCCCAAAAGAGTGACGGATGCATTTGCGTCGCATGTAAATCAATTTACGCCGGGGAAGTTCAGCATTACATTCCTGGGACTTCAAACTTTCCAAAGGGTTTCCCCTAGGACCCTCTTCAAAATAGAGGAGAATGTATAGAAAAACATAACAAAACAGTACATATTGAATTTCAACACCTTGAAAAATAATCTGGACACAGGTGAACAGCTTCAGTTTTCAAAATCGTAAGTTTTTATAATTTTTTGAAAATGAATTCTGATAATATTGTTAAAAAATTTCAATCAATTGAAAATATTTTATTTCAAAAAAAAATTGTACTATTTATGATATAGAAAAATGGTCAAAACAAGCTAAATGCCACATAAGACTTTGCAAATTAGCAATACGTGATGGGGATCTAACCATTGGTACATTACGTAAACTACAAACCAACTTGGGTCACTTAAAGCGGTTTAGAACAATAATTCAGAATCTAAGTAAATCTGGAAAGGGGCTTACTATTAATAATAAAAAAAGAAGTAATAGAGTAAAATGGGAAGATAATAATTCAATTTTTGAAAGTAGAGTTCCAACCGGGATTATTATAAATAAATCTCATAAAGATATCTTACAGTTTTTTATGATTCGTTGTTTCTTTTCAGCACTAGAATGAAAAACGCATTAAAAAAATGCAATATGTTGAAAGTAAATACTTGTTTTTGTGCAGAATTTATTAGAAAATCAGGTGATACTGAAATTACAGAAAATAAATATTTTTCTACAAAAAATGAAATAATTGATAATACAACTGACTTTAAAAAATGGTTTGCAGTTAATGTAAGAGATGTCATTTTAAGAAAACTTTTAGAATATTCTGAGGAAGGATCGGGGTGGGCCTTAAGTAAAATTATATCTCTGGAAATCAATATAAATAAATACGAGGTGGCTAGTGGAATATCATCATATATTAAATTACCAGACATAATAGCTAAAAGAAAGGCGTGTATCAACGTTCAGAATGACGATAATGCATGCTTTGCTTGGGCAATTGTTTCAGCTTTGTTCCCTTACGTTATTAATAAAAATCCTACACGTACTTGTTCATATCCTCATTATAGCAAAGTTTTGAACATAAACGGTCTTACATTTCCTGTACACCCAAATCAGATTACAACTTTCGAAAAAAATAATGGTAATATTTCGGTTAATGTTTTTGAATTGGAAATTTTCAGACCATCAAATTTTAGTGTTGTGCCAGTACGTTTAACAAAACAAAAAAGTGAAAAGCATGTCAATTTACTGATTATTCAAAATAAATATTTTCCTAGAAAGAATGATTGCGAACCAGAGTCAGATAATGATGATTATGATTTTAGTGATGATATACAGTATCACTATATTTGGATAAAAGATTTGTCAAGACTTTTATCCAAGCAACTCTCTAAAAATACTGGGAAAAAATATATATGTGATGGATGTTTGAATTATTTTGTTTCTCAAGAAAAATTGGATGACCATTTCAAATATTGTGAAAAAATTGATAATAATTGTAAAATTGAGTTTTCTAAAGATCCATATGTCAAGTTTAAAAATTTTGTATACAAAGAAAAAGTACCTCTTATTATTTATGCAGATTTTGAATCACTACTTATTCCTTATATTGATGTAGATGCTAGAATAAAATCTCAAAAGGGATATGGTTCGCAGTCGGTAACGAGAAGTGCTAGGTATCAAAAACATAAAGCTTATAGTGCTGGACTATATTTTAAATGTAATTTTAACGATAACTGGTCATTTTATGATAGTAATCGAAGTTCTGATTGTATGTTATGGTTTGTAGATAAAATTGAAAATATTGCAAAATTTGTAATGTCAAAATTCAAAAATGTTGAACCAATGAATGTTGAAGTGAATTTAAAAGATGCTTCAGATAAATGTCATATTTGTGAGGAGATATTTAAAAAAGGTGATAAGATTGTTAGGGAACATTGTCACCTAACAGGTAATTTTCGAGGTTTTGCTCACAACCACTGTAATCTTAATTATAAAAAATCATTTGTCATTCCAGTAGTTTTTCACAACCTAAGTGGTTATGATTCACATTTCATAATTAGAGATTTAGCTAACCGAAATTATGTTCAACTTTTACCTGTTGATAAAGAAAAATACATAAGTTTTACAATCTGGGATAATAATACAAATATTAGGTTTAGATTTATAGACTCTTTTAGATTTATGGGATGTTCAATAGATTCATTGGTATCAACATTAGAACCAGAAAATTTCATTCCACTTTGAAAAGAATTTTCTAATCTAAATACTGAACAATTTAGTTTATTAACTAGAAAAGGTGTTTTCTTTTATGATTATTTAGATGATATAAAGCGATTAGATGAAACTGCATTACCTAGTAAAGAATATTTTTACAACAAACTTAACGATGAACATATAAAAGATATTGACTATAGGCATGCAAAATTAGTTTGGTCAGCATTTAATATGAAAACCCTTGCTGATTACAGTGACTTGTATATGAAAACAGATATTTTACTTCTAGCGTCTGTTTTTGAAACATTTCGTGATACTTGCTGGAAAACATATGGTTTGGATCCTGATCATTCTTATACAGTTCCTGGTTACACTTGGGATTGTATGCTCAAGTATACTCATTGTAAATTAGAGACAGTGCAAGATATTGACATGCTGCTATTTTTTGAAAGAGGTATAAGGGGTGGAATATCTCAGTGTTGTAATCGATACGGTGAAGCCAACAACAAGTATATGCCTACGTATAATGAAAACAAACCTGTGAAGTATCTTTTATATACAGATATTAATAATCTTTATGGTTGGGCTATGAGTCAGGAGCTTCCCTACGGAGGATTTAAATGGGTAGATCATAATATTGATATAACTCAAATTCCAGATGATTCCCCTGAAGGGTACCTGCTCGAGGTTGATTTAGAGTATCCAAAAAATAAACACGATCTACACAAAGATCTGCCATTCTGTGCAGAACATATTTCACCACCAAATTCTAAACAAAAGAAATTAATGACTACTCTGTATAATAAAAAAAATTATATTATACATTACAAAAATTTAAAGCAAGCTATAGCTCATGGATTATTGCTTAAGAATGTTCATAGGGTATTAAAATTTCAGCAAAAATGTTGGTTGAAGCCTTATATAGAATTTAATACTTTGATGAGATCCCACGCAAAAAATAATTTTGAAAAAAATTTGTATAAACTTATGAATAATGCAGTATTTGGGAAAACGATGCAAAATTTGCGTAAACATCGGTTAGTGAAATTAGTTCGAACGTGGTATGGCATACGAGGAGCTAGAAATTTAATTGCAAGTCCCACATTTCATAGTCGTGTTATATTTAACGATGATGTTGAGAATCCTTTATTGGCTATAGAGCTTAAGAAAACTAAAATTGTATTTGACAAACTTCTTTATATAGGATTAGCAATTTTAGATATTCCAAAAATATGTGTTTATGAATTTCATTATGATTATATGCTGACCAAATTTTCACCTGAACAATGTAAATTACTTTATACCGATACTGATAGTTTAGTATACGAAATTCAATGTAATAACATATATGAAGAAGTAATAAAGGCGGATATTCACCGTTTTGATATTAGTGATTATCCTGTAAATAATGTGTGGGATATTCCTCTAGCTAATAAGAAAGTACCCGGAATTATGAAGGATGAAAATAACTCAAAAATTATGACACATTTTGTAGGTTTACGTTCTAAACAGTATGCCTTCAGAGTGTTAGGTGAGGAAAACGATGTAAAAAAAGCTAAAGGTATTAAGTCTAATGTGCTAAAGAAAAAAATAACTTTTGATGATTATATTCTCTGTTTGCAGAAATTTATAGAAAATCCTCAAGAAGAGTGTTTCATGCATGCAACTCAACGTTGTATACTATCAAAGTTACATGATGTATACACCACTGAACAGACAAAAATTGCTTTAAACCGATCAGATGATAAAAGATATTTGATACCTGGTTCACAGGACACTCTTCCGTGGGGACATTATAGTATTATGGAGTTATAATAAATTGATTGGAATTTATTTTCAGATGAAGAGTTTGGTAGATCTATGTACTAAGATAATTTGTAATCGTATTACTAGAATTTCAAGTTTTCTTGTACAAGCTCAAATTCCTCAGTTTTTGCTTTTATCTGTATAACTATATTCAATATGTACTGTCAAATGTA
This sequence comes from Galeruca laticollis, assembly GCA_963921935.1. Lineage (NCBI taxonomy): Eukaryota > Metazoa > Arthropoda > Insecta > Coleoptera > Chrysomelidae > Galeruca > Galeruca laticollis. The sequence continues at coordinate 136,782,502 of OY998179.1, read as the reverse complement.
TAATTTTCATTTTGCCTTTAATGTAATATGTACTGTTTTTTTATTTGATGTAATATGTATATAAATACAATTAATAAAACAATATTCATATAACCTTGAAACTTGATTTTTTATCCTAGCTCCTTCCCACAGGTTTTCAAGAATTTTTAACGTTATTACGTCGATTTGAAGTTTCATAAGTAGTACATGAGTAAGAAGTGCTGTTCCTTTAGACTGGTGTTTAAATTGTAAATTTGGAATTTTGTTGCCAAATATGCCTTTTCAGCAACATATGACGGTGATGCTTGAGGAAAATACCGATTTAGGTTAGTCTTTTTCCCATTTTGTTCTAACGCGATACGAATGTTCACCATCATGATCGTTTTCATTTACACTACATCGAGGTCTCTCTAATAGTTGAATAGTTGCAGGATTTAGAGTGCCATCTACAGGAAAATTTAATTTCTCTTGGAAAGCTATTAAAATCGATGACATATTTGTGATATCATGTTCCGACTTGTTAACATATCCAAATCTTTCGATAATTTACATCAATTTTCTCAGATGCCACTAAAGGTAGAATTATTATTAATAGTAAAAGAAACATCCTCCTCTTTCGATGTTCAATACTGATTCCAAATCAACATAAAAGTTTTCATCATCAGCATTACTTGTGTTAGAGGTGAAATGAAACAAAGAATATTCTCATAATTTTATAATGTTAAATCATTGATTACATGGACTTTGTAATAGTACAGATATTCTCTAAGTGCTCTTCCTATTAAACTGCTGTTGTCATAAGAATAAATATCACAAACAGCATACATAAAATCTAAACAATTGGTAAAGCCACATATTGGATTCGATATAAATGTTTTTAATAAATTAATGATATTATAATAAAAATCGCAAAAGTTCACTTTATTTAAAATTGAAATGTGATGTTGAAGCAAATTCTCATGAACACGTTGAATTTCTACAACTTCTTCTTCATCGAGGAAAACTGTTACATCATCTTTCTGAATTTTTACAAATTTTTGATTATCATAAATACTTTTAGTTATTTGACAAAAATCTTGGTACAACATGATGGGATTAGAATCTACAACATCATCATCTGGAGAATTGAAGAATAACTCGTTACTTTTATGCAGCACTTCTATGATCTAATCCCATTCTAAAGTATTGAATGACATTTTTGAAGGTTCCACGATAAACGATGATAAAATGATGGCAGGTGCAAAAGTTCTGACAGGACTCAGGCAACATCCAACTTCAAATCGACGACCAACATTGAAAACTGTATGCAATAAATAATGTCTTTCTTTTCTTATTGCAATTTCATAATTAAGTACAATTTGATCTAAATCACGATCATAATTTGGTTCTTCATCATAACTACTATTATCACTACATGACATTGTAACACTATAATACCCAGAATCGTGACTACTCATTATGATGACTTCTAAACTAATGTCGATCAATTTATATGTTTATCTCTGCCCTCCACTCAATTAAAGTTGATTGGTTGCTGGTGATCTATACTACTACGTCATCAGTGTTAATCCAACTGTTATGTTTTTCATCTAATCCTAACCATTTAACGTACATTTTGTTACGTTTCCTCTTCAACACCTTTTCAACGAGATAAATGTGGGGATTTTTGGTTTTTTGTAATTCTTCTTCATAGAAACAACCTCTAATAGGCGATCCAGTCATATCTTCTATCAAATACGTTACAGGACTCGTTATTTTGACTTTCGTAATTTTGAATAGTTCAGTTGTAAAATTGGGAGTGTAACCTTTTTCAAAAGCATGTTTCGCTTTACTTATTCGCACAATATCTCCCACATTTAATTTTCTGGGTCCGGCGATTTTCAAATAACTGAATTTCTTATTTAAAATCAATTTTTCTTTACTTCGATTCACCTCTGATGGTTTGTATCCAGTTTTACTATGTTTTGTGTCGTTGTATTCCTTTGTGATTTGAGGTAAAATATCGATCCATTGGTATTTCCCAATTAAGCTGAAATGTTTATAGAGTTTCGTTTTGAGCGTTCTAATAACTCTTTCTGCAATTGCAGCTTTCTTCGTACTAAATGTACTATAATGATTGATATTATGTTTTTTCATTAGCGATTTGAATTTACTATTGTAAAATTCCGTTCCCTGATCTGATTGTAGATTTTTTGGTGTTCGACTCCTGATAATACTCGAATATGCTCGTGTTATTTCTTCGGCTGTTTTCGTCTTGAGTGGACGAGTCCACATGAATTTCGAGAAACAATCGATAACCACCAAAATCATTTTAAATCCTTTATTATGCTTTGCATAAGGTCTCATTTCGGCTAAATCCATTTGCCATAAGTCATCAAGACCTTTGATTATTGTTCGTCGACGTGGATAATTTCGTCGAATCGGTTTATGCAATTCTTTAACAAGTTGAATCCTGTCTGCAGACATAATGTATAGTGAACAAAGAAGGTTATTTTGTTATATATATATTTTCTAAAGGTCAATTATTGTTCTTCTTCTAAATTACACTGTACGAGAAGATCCATACAAAAATAATCTCTACTACCCAATTTGAATTCTATTTTATCGTTATTCTTTATGCTAAGGCCGTTTAACTGTTGATACTGATATTCCATATTATTCTTCAATAAAACGCTGCCATCAGAAGCATAATGTTTACAATTTTCAATTTTACAATCAGAAGGGAATACAAAAGCCGTACCTTCCGTATCCAAAACGTAAAAGTTCTTGTTGAATTTCTTCGTGCCCCTAAAGCTGATTAGACACTTTGTGTGATACTTTTCTGCGAATTGGTGTATCTGTCTACTGATATTTGTCGATGAAACGAGATTATCGACATATTTTTTCATCGGAATGTTTGTATTGAGAGTAGCAATCTTTGAATCATAGTTTCTATGTATTTCATCCAATGTATCTTTCTTTTTTTTGTCAAGTATGTTTACTATAAATTTTCTATTTGATTCTATTGCATTATCCACATACTTTTGAGTTGATCCATTATTTATCAAGGATTTTATTTTATCATTTATTTTCTGAATACTTGTGTTCAACGACAATTGAGCTATTTCGATTTTTTTAAATCGTGCTTCGAGATTTGTATCATACTTCTTTTTATATGCGTCAGAATGTCGACCAAACTTGTCGAGACTCATTTTGAAAATGAACATAAATCAATCGATGGTTAATGTATATAATCGGCTTCACGAAGTTCATGTATAATGGCAACAATCTCATTATCATTGGAAGTGTTACCTGCATCCTTGGAAGCTATTAACTCTCTAAGTCTTTCAATATTCTCGTTTACATCGTCCCAGTAAACGTACTCTGTATCTTTATCATTATAGGTCATGATGTGATCAGGTAATCCTTTACCTACGATGTTAGTGGTAGTGTTTCATCTTATAATAAATTGCTCTGTAATAATAATAATATACTTCCACCGCTGAGAACCTTTTAGTGTTCTATCTTTTTTCAAATGAACCCCCGTTCGTTCCAATAATATTTTGTATGTAGGTAAATCATCTTCGATATATTTGGGATGTTGGTAGAAAAGTAATTGGTAAAGACCTGGAGTAGCAGGTATTCTATCCCATCCTTTATCTCCTTCTACGAATATATCTCCGTTTTTTGCGTCAAAGTTTATGCGTTTATTCCCCAGAGTCCACTGATCGTTTTCAGCATTATACTTTGGACCGTACAAATCATCGATTTGTGAGTCTTCGTTAAAGAAATCAATGACACATTGTCGACCCATTGTAGGATATTGTTCGATGTACTCGTTGACTGTTCGTGGTGAGAAATGTTCACTAGTATTCACTTGAGGTTCACCATCATCATCATCATCATCCGTAAATACTGATTCATTTTTCGGATCATAACTGTATAATTCTTCATCACTGATAAAATTGGGGACATGTTCTTTTTCCTCTTTAGATGATGTGGGCTGTGGTGGTGGTGGAGGTAGGGTTGCTGTAATCTGCTTGTTTGTCTTAGATGTATTCATAATATTTACGATATCTTTGAGTAGATTAGATATAGGTTTAAAAATTCTATTTAGTGTCTCATCATGCTCAGTTTTGTTCAGTTTAAAAGATAAATACTTTTTTCTAATCATTCGTTTCAGATCTGCAATTTTTCGTTTTCGCACAGCGTCTGCATCAGATGACATCATAATGAAAAATGAATGGTTAAATAATTATTATATTTTTATATACATATCGAATCCTTTACGATATCTACCATCTTGTAAATCAAAGTCTTTAACAATAACCAAAGCGCCATATTTATCATTCCAGCATTCAGAGCACATTTTCTTGAATTGTTCAAATGACATGTCGGGGGAAACGTGTTCGTTGAAGGCATGTTTAAGGTTAATTTCATCCTGTTTAAACATTACAATCATATTGCAGTTATCACGTATTAGCTGCTTTGGTATTTTCGAATAAGTCTGACATAGGTAGAAGACATCAATACTTCTGTGCCTACACATGGAAAAATATTCTTGAATTGTTTGTTGTTTGTCGCATGACACATCGTCAAAAATGAAAATCGAATTCGGTTTGGATTGTGTAGGACTTACAATTTCATCGTTTTCTTTAAACGGATAATATCCCACACCTTTTACACCAGTCAATACTTCTTCGAGCAGTTGGTATTTTGGTTGATATAGAGATTTAGAATAAACGTAGACATTTTTAAATTTTACACCATTTGGATTGAACAGCAATGATAGCACAATATTTGTTTTCCCACATTCGCTGGGGCCACAAATAACAGCACGAAACGAATCAGGTAATAAAAGTCCATGTTTTCGGCTACGTCTATCTTCCAAAACGCTATCGAAATTTTCAATCGGTAATGACTGCTCTTGTTTAACAATCTCCATCTTATGATACTTTTTCAAACAGTGCAGCTATAATTATAGGTTCCATCGTGAACAAATAGTCAGTCTTCATGTTGATTCACGAAGGTGAAGGTGTGCTAAATTCACTCATAAACAATTTGCCTTTTGAGCTTCATTTTCCTGGCTACCAATACTGTGGACGTAAGTTTTACTATTTTTATTTTTTCACAATATTAAATCCTCTATTTATATAGCTGGAACGCGTCTGAAAAAGCGGCTACTACGAGGAGATACAGGTGTCAACGCTCTCGACGCAGCTTGCAAAAATCACGATATCGCATACGCATCTAACAAGTCACTCACAGATCGTCATTAAGCTGATTTGGTACTATAAAACGCCGATTGGGAGCGAGTAAAGTCAAAAGACGCTGAATTAGGTGAAAAGGCAGCCGCCTGGCTCGTTACCACTGGAATGAAGGTCAAACGCAAGTTGGGAATGGGTATGAAGCCGAAGCGTCGTAGATCTTTTCATCGTGATGTTGTTATGAAGGTGAAGAAATCCATGAAAAAGGGATCTTCGCTGTCAGATACAGCGATGTTTGCATTGCGAGCAGCAAAATCTCTTATTCAAAAATTCGGAGGCCGAAAACATGTTGCAATACCTAGAATAATACCTGTAGCTAAATCTGGAGGATTTTTACCTCTAATACCTCTTTTCGCTGGACTTTCAGCTTTGAGAGCATTATCAGGCGGTGCTGCGGGTATTGCGAAAACTGTGATCGATGCAAAAAATGCTCAAAAGAAATTGGAAGAAGATCATCGTTATAATAAAGCTATGGAGCCTATAGGTAAAGGATTGTATTTGCGAAAGAACGCTAAAGGTGGATATGGATTATTCTTGAAAAAAAACTACCATTGAAGCTACCCAATAGAGCATTATTCGACTATGAATTAATCAAGTTTGCCAAATTATAAAAAATAAAATATTTTCGAGATGTGTACATGCGCGATTCTCTACCGAAAAACGGACCTCGACGATGTGAATCAGCAATACTAAATTTGGATGTGTCTAAAAACTCAGGCACGCATTGGGTAGCATATAGGAAGATGAATGACTGCGTCGAATATTTCGATTCATTTGGTAATCTGAAGCCTCCGAGAGAACTTGTCACTTATCTTGCTGGCAGTAAAATATTTCACAATTACGAGCAATACCAAAATTACAATCAGATCAACTGTGGACATTTGTGTTTGCAATTCCTCTATAATGTTTGAAGCATGGTTGGTTGGCGAAACACAATTGTTGTCGTCTTTCACAAGTGCCGAATTGAGAACTATTCCTCTAAAGTATTTGGTAGAGCGAGTTAAACCTTGGGATTTATTAGAAAATTGGCATAAATTACCAAAAGAATATCAATCGAATTTCAACTTGCAAATTTGCTTGCCTTGTTTTGTGCATTACAATCGACCGGATCAACGTACTCATGTCGATGGTCCGGTTAGCTCACAACGCAACTGTCATGCATGTAATTATTATTTGAAAAAATAAAATTGTTTTTTCTAATCTAGTAATATTATTTAAATAAACCACTCCCATAAACATCACAGTCATGTCTCAACTGTTGACCTTAACGTCCACATAGAATGAATTCTTCTTCACTCCTCCCACACCGATAATATTGAAACCTGAAAAAGAATACTTTATTGGTGTGTTGGGGTTTCATTCGTATCATTCTATACCGAATATCGATGGTGAGAAATTTTATTTCTACAATAAAAATGATCGTAAGAAAGGACTCATCACCATTAACTTCCCGTCAGGATGTTACGAAATCACAGATATTGAAGCTTATCTCATCGATCAATTCAAATTGAAGACGGATACAACTGTGGCCGATATATCTTTGAAGCCCAACAACAACACTCTTCAGTGTGAAATTTACAGTCGACAGCACGCCATCGATTTTGAATACTCTGATAGTTTGAGTAAAATACTAGGATTTTCTCCAAAGATACTAGATCCTGGTAAAGTCCACCGTTCCGATCTACCTGTTAACATTTGTAAAATATCAACTTTACTATTCGATTGCAATATTGCTGAAGGATCGTTTGACGGAGATAAGCCTGCTCATACAATATTCAGTTTCCCAATTACAGTGGACCCTGGTTATGCAATCAACGAACGACCAAACAATCCGATTTACTTAGCTGTGAGCAGCACAAACGGAATTATCAACATTACCGTAAGAGTGTTGAATCAATATCTCGAACCAGTAAATTTTCGAGGAGAAAAAAGCACGTTACTTTTACATCTATTGGAACGTTAATGGGTCTACTTATCAACAACGACTATTATAAAAGTCCCTCATCCTCTACAACAGAATTAGTCTCTTGCAGATCGTTCAAAAGAACGAAGCTTCATCTAACTCCTGCAAATCGGGCGTTTCTCAAAGCAATCGGATTGAAGTTGAAGAAGAATGACACTTAAAAGAAAGTACGTGCGTTCTGATAGGACACCACCATCAACGAAAATATCTTCGATATTTGACCTTTACCGAGATCCACAATATGAAGAGTCGATAAGAAAAGAAGATTTTCACACCTATGTTCCTTATGTAAAATCATTCAATAACAGCGATTCTGTGGAATTTGACATACAACAAACTGACGCATTTCTTTTCATGTACGAAACTCAACTTAAAATTAAGGGAAAATTAGAAGTTAGTGGCGGAGGAGGACATATTAATCTGACGCCAAATTGCGGTGCATTCCTCTTCGATTCTTGTTCCTACATTCAAAGTGGAAAGGAAATAGAAATAGTACGAGATCCCGGTATAGTAACTACCGCAAGAAGTTTGTTGTGTTATAATCCACAATCGAAAGAAATGGCTTTAGCTGGCTGGAATTATCCCAATAAACCGCTATTGAATGATGTTGATAAATCGTTTAGTTTGTTGATTCCTCTAAAACACATTTTCAATGTATTCAATGACTATACTAAAATCACATATGGAAAACAAACTTTTCGATTCATACGTGCTCGTCGTGATAACGATGCTGTAATAGTAAATGAAGTAACAACAGGTACTACGACATCTAACACTACAATAAAATTTGTTATAGATAGCATGGCATTGAAAGTTAAACACGTCTATCCTAACGATGAAATAAAATTACGTATGATGGAGCAAATAAAAAGTGATCGACCAATATTCATTCCGTTCAGGAAATGGGAACTTTGTGTATTGCCTACGTTAACGAAAGACGCTAAAAATGAGATTTGGTCAGTTAAAACGAGCTCGTCTGTCGAGAGACCTCGATATGTTATCGTATGCTTTCAAATAGATAGACGCAACATGAAGACAAACGATCCTTCGCAATTCGATCACTTGAACACCAACAATGTAAGATTGGCTTTGAACGGAGATTTTTGGCCCACCGAACGATTAACCCATTAGCGCCCGGAACTATTTTTGGTTTTTTTTTATTCTACCTGGCTTATATTAGTTGAGATTAGTGTAATAACAATAAAAAAAATAATAAAAAAAACTAAAATTGTTTGAAAACAGAAATATTAGCTGATACCATGTGGTATCACTGGGCGGTTAAGGTACAATGAATTAACCCAAGAAACAAATCTTTATTCGTTTGCATTTATAAAGTTATATTGTGTATTATCTTTGAAAATAATGTAGACACATGTATATATCTATAGAAGTAGTACCTAGGACGTGTAACTGTTTACTCATTTGTATGATATTTGGCGAAACAAGGAACACATAACCCAACATCACACTTTGTACACATGGTCCTTCCAAAAGATTTACAGTCCATACCAGCACAGCGGCGTCTGTTACATGGAGCAACGTAATGGTGCATACCATCAAAACGTACTGATGGAAGAAGAGTCCTGGAAGTGGAAGTTTTTGCTGGTCCTGGCATTTTAGGAGCTACACCGTAACGCACCAAGTATACCTGTACTAGTTCCCTCCTAAACTGTAGATTTGTGGTTTTACTATTGCGTTTTCTGTATAGTAACCAGGCGTTGTTTATTGCAGCATCCAATATCCATGTAAATATATTCCAGTACCACTTTTTGCTTCTTATGCCAACCCGATAACTGGAAATACACTCATCCATGAGGCCGGTTCCGCCCATATTTTGATTATATTTGGCGACGCAATATGGGCGATCTACTAATATAGTTTTTTTCCCGGCCTGTGAGAATCGTTTGACGGATCCCAATGGGGATACTCCTGCATCGGTGGAAGCCATGGTAACTACAGAATTATCTAGCCATCTGACTAAAAGTATTCCAGAATTTTTTTCCAAGACGTGCCGATATTCGCCCCTCTTTTTTTTGGAAAACGACTTTTTATTGAGTAATGGACATGATTTCGGTATACGGTTTTCTCTTATGGTACCTACAGCACCATAGCCTAAAAATCGTAGATAACCAAATAGGTTAAACCCTGTAAACAGATTATCGACATGAATATTATAGCGTAAATCTGGATGACGTAATTCTTCAAGCATCAGTACTAATGGGGATGCTGATTTCCCAAAGAGTGTCTCGTATTTTTCATTTCCACGAGGATTTTTGCCCTGGTATAGGTCAAAATTCACCAGATAACCCTCTGTCGAGTTCAACGACCACATTTTGTAGCCAAATCTAATTGGCTTGCCACGGATGAATTGTTTACAGCCGTGGCGGCCGTAGTACCGTATCATTGACTCATCAAAGTCAAGATTCTGAACAGGCACAAAATTATCTAAAAATCGTTTTTTAATTTTATCCATCAATGGACGAATCTTCCACGCCTTATCTGAAACATCCATTTTAGTATTGTCGGCGAAATGGAGAAATATTTGTATTTGTATAAAGCGATTTCTCCTCATAGAGTTACTAACCAATATGTTTTTTGCATCTTCCTTTAAATCCCAATACATACGCTTAGACGGAAGGGTATTATAGCCGCTCAAAATTAGGATACCCAGGAAACATTTGATTTCGGCTGCTGAAATTTTTGGATCGGGTTGATTTAAAAAAATTGCATATTTTTGAGTCTCTTCTACCAGATATTCGATAATCTCATTGTCAAAAAACATCTCAAATATATCGACACATGACAAGCTCTCATACTGGGAATAATTTGCCTCTGGAAAACTGTGCCGTCCAGTTTCTAAATCACCTTCGGTCCAAATGCAATCCAATTTTTTATCAAGACGGTCATTGATCCAAATGTAGTTGGGTTGTACATCATGCTCTGTCTGATCGGTCTGACTTTGAGATCCTTTCTGAATCACCTCAGCGGTTGAAGGTAGATATTCCTCAGCTACCGTCATAGGTTCGACACTATTGTTACCCATTCGAGTATTGTCTATTAGTTTGATTTCCACCGGTGCCCGTAGCTGTCTTCCCGTTAGGTTTTGAACCGTACCTCCTTCGTCTTCATCTGCAGAGTCTTCGTCGCTCTCTATGTTACTCTCAGGGGGCTCTATAAATATTTCATCTACTTCATTAGCAATATTTTCGTCTTCAAAAACCATATCCAAAGCTTCGGACAAAGTTAGTCCTCCTCTGAAATAAAACCGTATTTTATAGTAGTTGAAACGCCCAGTGATACCATTTGATATCACCGACTTTTGGACACCCTATACAATGTTACTTTTAAAAAATGAGTAAAGTACATAATGTCCTATCAAAGTATACACCAATCCTAATATATTGTACTGCTTTCGTTAAAAAAAAAGTTTAGACAACGGAATAAATTCACTTACGTAAAACGAATGTCCATGATTTGTCGATGTTGGAAAATTCCACAGTAAAAACACGTGTTCACAGCTGCTACGTCCGCACAGATTCTACCGCGATCGTTGTCGTACAACTGATGGTCTTTGGTTAAGCCAAATAGAGAATAAAATTTGACCCCCTCCTATTTGTGTTGGAAAGCCTGTCCCTATAGTTACCGCGGATTTGTCGATACCATACGGTATCACTGGGCGTTAATGGGTTAAAGATGGATTTCGGAAAAAAACGACTATACTCTTGCCTATCATAATTACGCCTCATTCTATAGAAGCTATACCAATTCCAGCATAGTACATCCAACATTGGACTATGAAGCATTCAAAGATCGTGCTCTCTTTGTCATAGACTGTTCCAAACAGGAGGAGGGTATGAGGGCATCGACAGTTGATATAAAAGTGGAAATTGAAGTAGGTGTAGGATTTCCTGCAAATACTAGAGCATATTGTATAATTATACATGACTGTTTATTAGAGTATTACCCCCTAACGGAAATTATCAAAACGATCATATAATACCAGTGTTGAAATACACAGCGAGACAGTTACAAATAAACCACGATGAGAATAGCATTCATTGACATTCAAGGCTTCATTATCGAGGGTACATTCCATCCTAAGGAATTGTCCATCGAAATCGGATATAAACATAGACACTACATATTTAAGCCGCCACAACCCCTTCATTTGCTAAGCAATCAAGATAAAATAACAAACAACTTTTTGGAACACCATATCCATGGAATCAAGTATTCTTCTGGCGATGTTGATTATTCAAAATTGGACGAGATTTTGAAAAGTACAATGTCTAATGTCGATTGTATTTACGTTCGCGGTAATCAGAAATATAAATTTTTACAAAAGAAATGTGAAGAATATGGAATTTCTACGACAACTGTTGTTGATGTCTGCAAGTTTGATGGAACGTCCTCAGCCATGGAAAGTTTAAAGAAACATTCGAATGCTTGTCATGCCGATGGGGCTTTCAATTGTACACAAATTAATGTAGAACGATTACGATGTTGGTTTTTAAATGTAATACCATTGTAATTTTACTCAAATAAATAGAAAAAATTGATGAGTTGTTTTATTGAAACACATTGTATACTCATTTATGTCTATACTACATGAAGACTTAAACTTTCGTTTTACAATATTCAATATAATTTTCAATATTAAAATAAATACTGATGTTAGAATTATACATGTCATTGCAAAAACGTTATTAGTTTCATCCTTGATGGCATCCTGTTGTTCCCGAATTGTATTATTCATCATATTGTAGCCGGTTCAATTCTGTGGATATTTTTTTGTAGGCTGCGATTTTTGAAGACGTTATCCTCCAAGCACATTCGCTCCAATTGCTTTATCAGTTTAATCTTATTTTCATAAATTGAAATATCTTTACTCAATTCTCGAACGCTTTTAGAAAATTCCTCCAATTTGCGTCTATACTCTCCCGATGACATTGTGATACAAACACTCAATTCTCTCATTCATTTATTATAAAAGAAATCATGCACATGCTTTCAAGACTTTCAAAATACCCCGTATAAAAAAAAACATCAGTTAAATATGATTTTAAAAAAACTGCAACATAAAATCTATTTTTATTAATTCGATAGAAAACTAGATTCTGCTGTTTCATGAATAAACTCAGTTTAGATTTTATCGTAAATGACTAATACAATATCAAGTTGATATCATATATTTTTTAAAAGATACTTAAGTAATATTCCGTAATATGAAGTAATATTCCCTTATCATGACATTCCAATCTTATCATATTTTGAAACAAGTTCGCTATTGTCTGAATAAATGATTTGGTCTGCACGTGTTTGCTAGCTATAGAAATAACACATAAATATTACCTACTAAGCGAATTTAATATAATGCGAGATTTCATTTATTACAATATAAAAAACCTTCTATAAAATGATATGAATTCACACACATATCCGTTTTAAAAAAAGTTGGTTATCAATCTAATAACATTCCTTTGAGAATTTCAAAATATTGTACCAATGGTTAGATCCCCATCACTTATTGCTAAGTTGCAACGTCTAATGTGGTTGCCGTAATATGTTTGTTTGTCTTAGATGTATTCATAATAATGCGAGATTTCATTTATTACAATATAAAAAACCTTCTATAAAATGATATGAATTCACACACGTATCCGTTTTAAAAAAAATGTTGGTTATCAATCTAATAACATTCCTTTGAGAATTTCAAAATATAGAACCCTTAAAAAATCAGCTAACGTGAGCACTACCCCTCATCTCTTACACACACACAATCCTCCATATATTTTCTTTCTTCTAATTACTTCTTGTATACATACTTATTTACTTTTTACGCAACCCCCCGTAGACGCTACCCTCAAAAGCCTCTTCGCTTCTTCTAAATCACCCTCTACCTTATACACGTAAAAACATAAACACTTATTTACTTTTTGCATAACCTCCGTTCTTGTATACACCCTTATTTACGTAATCCCCGTAGACGCTCCCCTCCCCCGTAGACGCTACCCTTAAAACCCTCTTTGCAGCACTGATTCTGGCTCATTCCTTATGCGAATTGACATGGGAAATCGCCAAGGTCCATCGTGGTAATTTTTGACTCAATTCGATCTGCGCATGCGGCGGCCGTCAGCTTTTTGCGTAATCCCCGTAGACGCTACCCTTAAAAACCCCTTCGCTTCTTCTAAACCACCCTCTACCTTATACACGTAACAACATACACACTTATTTACTTTCTGCATAACCCCCGTAGCCGCTACCGTCATTATCCCAAAAATTTTGACAATTGGCCCTTGCAAACCCCCGTAGACGCTACCCTTAAAAACCCCCTCGCTTCTTCTAAACCACCCTCTACCTTATAAACGTAACAACATACACACTTATTTACTTTTTGCATAACCCCCGTTCTTGTATACACCCTTACTTTTTGCGTAATCCCTGTAGACGCTACCCTCAAAAACCCCTTCGCTTCTTCTAAACCACCCTCTATCTTATACACGTAACAACATACACACTTATTTACTTTTTGCATAACCCCCATAGACGCTACCGTCATTACTTGCTAACCATCTAGAGACTTCTTTTACTTCTTGTAAACCCTCTGGAAACTTCTTCCTATCGGCAACCACCCATAGTCCGTCCGCCTGTTCATCCGATAAAGTGTCACAGAACATACGTGTATTACCTACTTATCACCATAGGGCTAATAATATCTAAGCTTCAATATTTGTAATATCACATCTTCTTCTTTTTTCTCTAAACATATATTAAGTAAATCACAAGTTAGGTCACTTCTTGGTCTAGCCAAAAATAACTACTAACATTAGGTAGGCATCAAATGAAATGTAACTTCTGTCATTCTGACGATGGTATTGGTTTATCGAAGCAATTGTCAATTTTTTAGAATTTTCAATAACTTTTATTATATTGTGGAATTAACTAGAAACCGTGAGTTCCAATTAAAACACTATCATGAGCAGAATCCACGAAGTAAGGGTCGAGACAGTTAATTTTAGATATTACTATATTTTCACGAAAGGATACGTGATGAATAAACGTAATTGAAATACGGTATGAGATTTCTAATTGTTCTCCATAGTTTATTGAACAGTGACAAAATTGGGTATTGCATTTGTCTCTTAGTTTTTGTAGCTCTTTTTTAATCAGTTTATAGTTCGCATACGAACATACGCATTCTTCAAATTTTTCCTCTCATCTCCCACTTGAGCTGATATACATATTTTCCCGGCTTCTGGTCTCATGTATTCGTACCGTTTCATCAACGGCCTTCTCATGCTTGGCTTTCATCTGAAAATTTTGCTTACAATTTTACTCGAATACTGTGGGATCGTTTAATTTTATATGCACAACAAGAAATATATACCCAGAGTGTATTGCTGGAGAAATTCAAGGTTATAACAATGAATCAAAAGTATTTCGAGGACTGGACAAAGCGCTGACACACTTTGTTTCAGAGATGGCGTTCAAATTGCAATATATATTTGTTTTCTACCAAATGTGGGCCACAAATCTGAGGAAATCGTGAATCTAGTTCTAGAACTCTTTAGAAAACTTGAATTGGACATTTCTATTTGCAGAACTCAGTCATAGAACAACGCTTCAAACATACGAGTTTACAGGCGTCCAGGCTCGTATCAAGGAACTTGATCAAATGCTGGTAGTCTCAGATAATTAAACGAACAGCAAGCAAACAGTTTTATTCCAATTTATTGATAACCTTCCATAATTTAACCAATTAAGTATCTGAGAGAGGTCACTTTTGATTTTTGCCACAAAGTATCCTTATAAAAATTATATCATCCGCATAACTGATAGGAAATAAGTTATTTATGCACATAGTGGAAGATATCGGTCCCAGAACTGTTCATTGAGGAACTCCACATTCAACATATTATGGTTCACTAATATAGTTTCCAGTTTTTTCATCTTGTGATCTCTTACTCAAACATGACTCGATAAGTGTTAGAGGAGTACCTATTAAACCCAAATTATTCATGACTTTTAGTAACTGTTGATGGTTAACAGTGGCAAACTCTTTGGCCAAGTCCAAGAAAACAACAATACAATAATTATTTCTTTCATCCAGGGAGCGATATGAATCTGAGATTACTGTGGAAATAGCGTCTTCTGTACATTATCCTTCTCTGAAACCAAATTGATTGTCGTTTAACAGTTTACATTTTTTTAGTATAATTCCTTATAATTCTAATTTCTCGAATATTTTGGTCAGATTTGTGATTATAGAGATAGGTGTGTAATTGGAAGAGATTTTATGATCTCCATACTCTCTGACAGCAATTTTATAATTCATTGGACAGATTCTTTTGTGAGGGTGCGTCAGTGTGGTAGAGCATAAGAGGAGTTGGATGGTTAGATATATTTCTTTATTCAACCTACAATTAAAACCTACAACTCTGTACAATAAGTATATATACAAGATTTATTTGTCCTGGGGGCGGGCAGTCCCTCTAGGGTGGTCGTCGGATTGGGTCGCGGATTATTCTTCTCGGTTGTCCAGCTTCCTTACTGAGACGCCAGGTTCCTATAACCAAAGGGGTGTATGTGTCAGGGTCGAGATCCCGCGTTCAACGCACAGCGTGATCTCGGAGGTCGGGAGTTTGCTTCCGTCCCGGGCTCAACGCGCTCCGGAATTTCGGCTAATCGGAAAGGCCTCGGTCCTGCGCTCAACACGCTGCAGGACTTGACCTAGGGTAGTTGGCGTCCACCCTAAGCTCAACACGCTTCAGGACTTCGTCCGATATACAGGTTCGCTTAGCGTCTAGCCTCGAGTTCAACGCTCACCGAGGGGTCAACGAGAAGCGGGATATTCATGTGTTCACGATTCCTGAGCTCAACACGCTCCGAAATATAGTGCAACACTTCGGTTATTTTCAGTTGAAGCTTCCTATCGTTATTCTACGTAAGGTAGAACTTGCCTGGTATATCGTGGAACGTATGCTTTGATAGTATCGGTCAAGTTATTAGCGGAAAGGCGAAGGTGCTGCCCTCTCGGTGCTGGGTGCCCAACTCCGTCTAGTTTGGTTCGTGTAGAGTTCTGTATTCTGATTATTTATCGGGGTTATTTCATGTTCAGACGACTGTGTCGTTACACTTTGCTGAAAAAATTAATAATTAGGTAACTAATTGGAGCTGATATTTCGTTAGAAACATAATTTCAAATTTCTGCTGATATACTATCTTTCCCTGTTGCTTTTTTGTTTTTTGATGTTTGTATTATATCCATAACCTCGTTTTTATTCCACGATTTCAGAAGATAGTGCTAATTTGCTATATAGAACTCTACCAACGTTAGTAAGGTATTTGTTAAATGCGTTGGAAATATCGAGTTCATTTCCGAGTATTTTATTTTCGCTGGTAATTATTTATTTGTTTAGAAGTTGAGCTTTATTTTTTTCCATTTGTTAAAGTATTTATTATATTCCGTATTCCTTTATCTGTATTTGTTTTTACAGTTTATTTTTATAATAATCTTCTTTGGATCTTTTTCAATAATGTATCCAAATAATTTTTGTAATTTCGGTACTGAACTTTTAAATTGTTTTCATTTGAATACCTTCTGCATTGTCTATACAAAAAATCTTTATGATTTATAGAAGTTAATAATTCATTTGTGATCCATTCCTTCCTTTTAATTTTTGATTTTGGAATTTCTATTATCTTTGTACTATGTGTAACCTTTTCCACAATCACATCAGTTATGTAGCTAGCCAATAACTCTACATCAGTCAATTCATAATAAACTTTCCACGCATTTATTTTAAATACTGTATGGAGCAGATTGAAATCTGTTCTCTTGAAAGTATTTGTATAGTTTTTTCCGACGAACCAATTATATGAGGTGCTACGGAATTGTGATCAGTAATATTGAAACGAAATATAAAAGATTTAGTGCTGTGTTCATATATCCCTCTGCATTTAACGAAAATAGATCCAAACAGATTCCTCCTCCATTTGGATTGGGTCGTGTTACATAATTTATAGTGCATTCCACAGCAAATAGTTTGTGACAATTTGCCTTTTTCAAGTTTCGAATATTTGCAGAAAAGTGGTGTCTGAAATAGTTACTTCCAGCCCAATGCACCCGAAGTCTGACGGGTTATCAGAAAAAGCCGTTAGTATTTCTAAATCTATTCTAAAACAGTGTGAAGAGGATGGAGTGAGTGTATCTGAAGCACTTTCAGAATATAGAAATCTACCGATATCCGCTATGGATGTGTCACCATCAGAACTGTTAATGTCTAGGAAAGTACGAACACTCTCACCTATTATGAAATCGCAGTTGAAACCGAAAGCTCATAATATACAAGACTTGTTGAAGTTGCGTCAAGCAAAGCAGAAAGAATGTTATGACAGATCTGCACAAATAAGAGAGGGTTTTAGTCAGAATGAAAATGTCGTATATCAACATAGGGGCGTCTAGAAACCTGCCGTTGTTACTAAAATAGAAAGTACACCGAGGTCATATACTATAATGAATTAATGGGGAAATGAAATAAAACGTAACTCTGTACATTTGAAAGTCATTCCATAGACCTGTGATTGGATCATCTGAGTATAATGAAATCATACCTGATTAGATGTTGTCTGTGAATGTTAATAGTGATAAGAGTGTAGTTTTAGAGAACTCAAATGTAGTTAAAGACAACGACTCTGAAAATTGGACAATGACAAGATCTAGTCGTCAGTCAAGAAAGCCTGACAAGTTTCAAGACTTTGTGATGTCTAGGAATCATGGGCAACTGCCATGTCGGATATAATCAGAGAGATGTACAAAAATAAGAAACGTCAATAAAAAATGAAGTAACGTTATCTATAATCATCTTTAAATAAACCGTAATATTATTAATAAATAAACAAAACCACAGCAATACACCAACAATAAAATTAAATGTCTCTACCCTTACTTCGTGCAATCTACTCATATTAGTGTTTTCAAAGAAACTCAATGTTTCTAGCTAACTCCACAATATAATGAAAAAAGTTGAAAATTCTAAAAAATTGACAATTGTTTCGATAACTGAATAACATCGTCAGAATGACAGAAGTTACATCTCATTTGATGCCTACCTGTTGTTTAGTAGTTATTTTTGGCTAGAACAAGAAGTGATTGACTTAATATGTTAATAGAAAAAAGGAGAAGATGTGATATTACAAATATTGAAGCTTATATGTTATTAGCCCTATGGTGATATCCTGGATATCATTTTTCAATTAAAATCAGTATAACTGTGCAATTATATAGAAAACCAGGAGAACTATATCTGCTGATCTTCACAATTATCACTAAAGAAGACAGTTTAATAGTGGAGAACTCCCTAGATCTATCTATTACGCAAAACATCTACTTGACACCAATCATTCATTGACACCTAACACAGAACTAGAAATTCTACACATTTGTGATAAGAAACAAGAACTGGATTTCCTTGAAGAGTTGGAAATTAGAAGACACTTAAGAAACCCACAATATGAAGTCGTCAATGAACAGATAAATCTAGGGAGTTCTCCACTATCAAACTGTCTTCTTAAGTGATAATTGTAAAGATCAGTAGATATAGTTTTCCTGGTTTTCTATATCATTGCACAGTCATACTGATCTGAATTGGAAAAATGCTATCCAGGATATCACCATAGGGCTAATAATATCCAAGCTTCAATATTTGTAAAAGCACATCTTCTTCATTTTTCTATTAACATATATTAAGTCAATCACAAGTTAGTTCACCTCTTGGTCTAGCCAAAAATTACTACTAAACATCAGGTGGGCATCAAATGAAATGTAACTTCTGTCATTCTGACTTTGATGTTCAGTTATCGAAACAATTGTCAATTTTTTAGAATTTTCAATATTTTTCAATATTGTTTGTGGAAACATTGAGTTCCATTTAAAACAATAACACCAACATTACGTAATAATAAACAAATTCGACGATAGCAAACATTTGTTAATTATCACTGAGCTTTTGCTTTCGGTGTACAACTCGGAAAAATATTTCATTTTTTTCTACTGACCCTGTTGTATGCGGCACTACGTCCCATGAAACGTGCATATAATGAAGATGCAATAAATATTTTGCTCCTGAAAATTTTTATGAAGAATATAAAAAAAATTTAGTTTAATTGAAATATATAAATCAATAGTGCAACTATACGCAGCGTTATGAAAGAGAGAATATTATCTTAAAACAGTGGTCGCCAACCTCTCAATGTGTTGAGCTACTTTGTTAATTTTAGAATAAACAGCGAGCTACGCACACGGAAGCCACGTAACGCAACGTAAATGAAATAATCGTAAGTTAATTTATCATTATATGTATTTATTTCACTATTTAACTGGTAATACATAATACATAGGTACTAATAATAAACTAATAACAAAATAAATAATATTACTAGTACGTACTTGTTCATAGCTACATACCTGCCTACCAAACAAAGGTGATTGAAAAATAAACAAAAACTTTTTTCCAGCCACAACGGCATGTCACGTTAGATTTAAAAATAGTTAATAATAACAACAACAAAGTAAGGCACTATCATGAACATAAACATTGAAAACTAAAACAGCACGTTCAATGAGAAGGCTGACACTCAGACTCATCAATAATTTTTTTAATGTTTGCAGTATAATTTGATACAGCCATTCGAATACAATTATCCAAATGTTCATCTGTAAGTCGATTGCGATATTTGTTCTTAATAAACTTCATATTGGAAAAAGAAGATTCACACAAATATGATGAGCTGAATAATACTTTCACTTTCAAGGCAACACGGCATAGAACTGAATATTTGTCTTTACTTACAATAGGCCAGATACATTTGGTACTTGAGACTAACGATTTTGAGGCTTAATCATTTTTAAACTCAATTACTTCCATTTCTGTTGCAGCGATGTCTTCGCCAAAGTTCTGCATAACACAAGTTGCAAACTGATGGATATCAATTTCCATAAAAGGTGAAACAACAAACTGCGCTACTAAAACCATTTTGTTGAAATCCTTGAAACGATTTTTGAAGTTATTCTTCAGGGTAGAAACTATTTCTACATGATATTTGCTGTCTTAGGGTTCTAATGGAATTTGAGATATTTTTTCTAAAAGAATAGGAAAATGCTTGGCATCGCTGTTAATTACGTTTTGTTTCCAAAACTCCAGCTCTTTAATAAATGCTTTTATATCAGAAATCATTTCCGCTAGATCTTTGTCTCTTTCCTGAAGCTGCAAATTAAGTTCGTTCAATTTGTCTGTAATGTCCACGAGAAAACCAAAATCTCTAAGCCAGATTGAATTATCTAGTGTCGGAATCCGTTCATCGCGTTGTTCCAAAAATTGAACTATGCCAGATAGGACATCATTAAAACGTTTCAGTATCCGTCCTCTACTTAACCATCGGACTTCAGAGTGAAGTAGTAGATCCCCGTAATAATAGTCAACTTCATCGGCCAAGGTTTTGAATAATCTTCTTTGTCACGCTTGCGCTCTAATCCTGTTCACAATTTTTACCACCAGTTTCATAACGTGATTTAGTTTCAGAGAATTTCTACATTATGCTTGCTGATGGATAATGCAGTGGTAACAGAGAAATTGCGGAAAAGTTTCATCTTTACGACATAACGCCACCGGACCCTTATCACAACCCACCATAGCTGGAGCGCCATCGGTTGTCGAGCCTACCATTTTGGATATTGGAATTTTCTTGGAAGAAATAATATTTTTTAAATGAGAAAACAACTCCTGTCCAGTAGTGTGTCCTTTCAATGGAATAAACTTCAAAAGATCTTCATTAATCGTAAAATCACTAAAAACCATCCCGACGAACACGGCCACCTGGGCAGTGTCAACGACATCTGTTTATTCATCCAGTTGAAGTTAAAAATAAACACAGTTATCTCAGTCAGTTCTTAACTGTGAAAAAATATCATGGCTCATTACTTCTACACGTCTCATCACTGTATTAGCAGAAAGTTGCATAGATTTTATAGCTGAAACTATCTCGTCTTTATTTCTAAAGTTGGCAAATAACGAATCAGCAGCTTCTAAAAACGCCTGTTTTATCATTTCCCCGTCTTCATAAGGTTTCTCTTCTGTGCAATTATCTGGGACACACGGTTGCAGCCTTATTTTTGCCGACTGTTCCTAAAAATATTGATTGTTGTTCAATTAACTGCTTTTTTAACTGTTTCAGTCTCTTCTTTCTGGCGGCAGAATGTAGTGGGAATGATTTTTCAAAATTAGAATGTACAGTTTTATGATGTCTCTCAATATTTTCTTTTTTAGCAACGAATTTTTATCTCCAACTTCTGTAAAAAAATATTGTTCTACCCATTCCGACTAAAAGTGGTATGTCTTTACCTTCTTACAACTGCTTGCCATAATAATATGTTTTGTTGTTCTCTACTAACCCAACCGCTGGACGTTGGTTACGCGTTCAGTTTTAAACTAAGCGCAATGTCGCCACGCCGTGCCTATTTATCCCGTTCAAAGCAATCCTTATCGTTCTCGAACACTAAAGCGCTGGTCCGGCTGGTCGGTCTAGCCGATTCTAGTTTGATGGCGTCAGCGGCAGATCGCTCACCGCAACGTTGCCGCTGTTTATATTTAATATTATGACAATTAGATTTTTTTGTGGAATTTTCGGAAGCTTCTCTGATTTTTGTAGTTTGTAGTTTTTGAATTCAAATCGTTGTGAGAGCTACCAGAATTGCCTTCGCGAGCTACCGGTAGCTCGCGATCGACAGGTTGGCAACCACTGTCTTAAAACCATATAACGGTAAATGTGGCGAAGAAATAAATCAAATTCCTATTCTTGATACTATCGATGATTCCAAACAGTTTTTAACCATAACTTTATTAGTTCAATCAAGGCTTGATCTTGATTATTTAGTTATGCCCACTGTTTTATGTGGTAACATATAATCATAATATTCATCTCTATCTTATCATATTATTTGTTGTTTTCACTCCAGCTCATAAATTACACAAACGAGATATCATGGCCTGTTTGTGTTCCAAGCTAGTAATTCTGAGGGTACTAAAGGATAGTTTATTCAAAGCACCCCATTAAGAGATAAATTGTAGACCGACATCAAACTAACATGGACGTTATCTATTAAATTGTAAAATCGCAGGAAAAACACTGAATTTTTACGATTTTGTAGATACGAATACTCGTAAATGAAAATTCATGCGGAAACTTTGAGTTTCACAGTAATTTGAAGTTTTAACAGTAATAATTTTTGAAGAATAATAACTTCAGTCAGAAGTCGGAACTCTGGATAGTGATTCAGTGTTTTATGAATTGTTATATAATAATATATACCTCATAGTATGAATACTCATTTTATTTCAACCACTTACACCAAATGAAATTGACTGTCTCGACCCTTACTTCGTGGAATATGCTCATATTAGTGTTTTTAAATGAAACTCAAGATCTCTAGTTAATTCCACAATATAATACAAGTTATTGAAAATTCTAAAAAATTGACAATTGTTTCGATAAATCAATATCATCGTCAGAATGACAGAAGTTCTGTCATTCTGACGATGATATTGATTTATCGAAACAATTGTCAATTTTTTAGAATTTTCAATAACTTGTATTATATTGTGGAATTAACTAGAGACCTTGAGTTTCATTTAAAAACCACTTACACCAAGTTTTCATTCACTTACACATCAATTTGAACCAAGTATAGTCTAAGATCTGAACTTAGGTCGACCTTCATTCATCTGCTTACCAGATGAAATTATTATTTTTTCAAATTAAATATGTTTTTGAACATGTACCAATAGGGTCGCCATGAAAAATATGGTCAATGTATACGGTGTTTGACCTGAGATAGAAAAAAACACCTCAAACTTCCCTCATAATTCGCGTAAGAAACTTCATTATAACATTGTTTGCATTAGGTGCGTTCTTTTTGACTGAGATCTCGGATAATCTCATCTCACATCAGTAATATGAGCGTTTTTCTTGTTTTACACACTTCTAAGTAAGCTGAGATTTTCCCCCTCCCCCCTTCACCTATGCTGAATGTGTTGTAAGGGGGTATCAGTTGGACTTGTGTCGAAAATAAAGTGGAGGGGATGAAGAAATATTTGATTTGCTTTGGTTATTTGTAGTTTTAACCAAGGTTATCTATGGTTTTAACACACATAATCTATTTCTCTTTTGTTAGAAATTATGGATAATACCATTATTAGATGCTGTCGTATAGTTTAAATCTATCCTTTGAAGTTACACAGAGGGCGAAGGAAGGTAACAACTAATAATGTGGGAACATTAGCCATAATACAAATTTTAACTCAAAGAACTATTTGAAAGTAAAAATAACAAAATCAAGCGTGGTTATCAGATATATCGAGATATGTTATGTTTATATGTTTTATCTCTTATTAACGTATGCGTCGACAGATCGCGAGCTTCAATTAAGATGTCGTTCTTTTTGGTGCTTACTCACATCACTCTATCTCAGATCACCTTAACTGAAGTGATCTGAGATCTCAGTCAAAAAGAACGCACCTGGTGTCACAATGAAATCTCTTTGAATGCATTTTTAGTAATTTTTATTGTCATACAGTTGGTTATTGTTCACGTTTGTATTTGACTTTTGATTTTAACAATTTATAAAATGGTCTGGCGTGGTTCTATCTAGCAAATTAATATATTATATGGTTTTAAGGGGAATTGGAACAAATTATATATAAAAAAATTTAACTGTCTCAACCCTTACTTTGTGAAATCTACTCATATTAGTGCTTTAAATGAAACTTACTGTTTCTAGTTTACTCCACTGTGGAGTTAACTAGAAACAGTAAGTTTCATTTAAAACACTAATTAAAAAATTTACGTACACCCACTTCCATTATTCTGACCAAAACAACTCACTAAAAAATATACCGTATCGTAGAATATCTTGAATTATTGTTTTCAGAGGTGATTGATCAGCTTATTATCAATAATTTTAGCCGAATAAAACAATGACTGTGAAAACCGTCACTGTCCCACCATGCAGAGAAATTATGGCTGATGGGACAAGACGGTGGCAACCGGTCGACGTAATTTTACATTAAATGCTTTTATTATGAATTTAGAACATTATAAAACAGAAGAAATCAGTTGTTTTCTGTATGCCACCTTTCGAAACACGGTTCGGGGCAAAGGGATGGAGTGGCCTGGTATGTCTTACATCTCCAATGGGTTTCTGTCCTCTTCTTCTCTTTTGACTGTTCACATCGTAGGTGATGAAAGTTTCTACTATAGTTGTCTGGGCTTGGTATACGTTTTTGGAAGTGTTGGGATGGTGCACGGGTAGCAGAATGAGGTCTTGGACCAGTAGGTTGGTGTATTGGATTTAACTTGACAAGAAAGCGACCATCCTTTAGGTTGCTATCGATACCTAATAGTGGTCTAATAAGAGCTTCTCTGTTTTATACGTATCTCTATATTTTCGTGTTTTGTGTCACTTTTCTGTACAAAAAATAGGAATTGCAAACTGTTATATCCAATAAATGAAAAATAACTTTTTTATACCAGTAAATCGCTTCTCGAGGATACGAATAATATGATATCATTTGGTCGGAGCGATGAATTTCAGACATAAAATTATTATATTCAATAATTCCCACCGGCTTCATTCGTATTTTATTGTAGCAATTTCTGGCCTCAATCAAAGTAGGATGATGAGCAGTTGTTAGGCAAATAACATCTACTTCCACTTCGAAACTTACATCTTTCCTTGTTGTTTCCAAATGTGGTGCCCTTTTCGAAGACGTTTACTCACAACTACTATTGAGTTTCCCCGTCTATTAGAGCGAAGGGTACCTGTAACATGTGTCTGATTCTGCAACAATATGTTGGCAAGTGTGATACTGTTCTAGTAATTATCCATAAAAAAGTGGTATCCCTTATTTACATATGGCTGCATTAGTTTCATAACGACACGTTCCAAAATTGTCTAATGTCTGGCCCGTTTTCTCCCTGACCTTTATAAATGTCTACATTCAACACGTATCCGTCATGAGAACAAAGTTCATAGAATTTGAACCCGTACTTTGTTTTTTTTTTATTTTTCATGTAGGTTCGAAATGAGAGCCGCCCACGGAATAGTAGTAAATACTCATCAAGAGATAACTCTTTAGCTGGAGTATAAGCATCTTGAAAATTTCGAAGACATATATTCAGTAAGCTTCTGATCCTTCGAAGTCGATCATTGGTATCAGGATTTTCGGCGCCACTGTGCACAGAAACACACCGTAACAATTGTTCGAAGCGGCTTCCAGTCATCATCGAAAAAAATATTGGATGTTAGTTCAACGGATCCAAACTAAAAAGTTTTCTGATACTCTGGCCTTTGATCTGACCTTGCAATAAACATAAACCTCTCGAATTGTCTCTTTGAAAGAGGAACTTCTTGAATTTCTGGTTTTAGGGTGTGCTTGGCTAATTAAGGACTTTCCATAATTATTCGTGGAATTCACCAATAATTCCATTATATCGTTATTCCATAGTTGACTGAAGATTTCGTATGGTGACGAATTCAAATCTCCATATAACTTGACTCCTATTTGTGTATAGTCAAATAAGAAGTGAGGTATACTCGCAGTATCACTGTTCCATGCATCAGTTTTATCAGTATGCTCATTGGCTCCTTCTCCAACCCAGTTCTCTATAAATATTATTTTCGGAGTTTGATTCTTGACAAACTTCCGCAGGAACATTGTCTCGCATATTAGGAATTTCTTCGACCTGTAAGACCGTATCCAAAAATAAACTCAAAAATAAAAATTCACCTGAAACTCACCTCTGATTCAATACTACTGTCAGAAAAATATATTCCAACTTTTTGAGGATGATAGGTGTTATCTGCCTCCGAATCAGACGACACATTGCTATAGCGGTCATACTCATCACTGTCTATTTCCTCAAAAATTTTCATTACATATTTTTCTTGTTTTGGATCCATTGCAAATTCCAACGAAAAATACTTTGGTTATTTGTCAGCTCTCTAACGCTCAAATAACTATTCTAATGAAACTAAAACTCAAAATAACTGCACGTTTCACTATAATGAATCATACATAACCTATCCTATATACACGACACCACATTACTCATTATAAACTCGACTGCATTACATGGTGTTAGATGCTCTATCCATAGGCAATCAATATTACACTTATGTTTCGTGGGACACTAAAACTGCTTTTTACAAGTATTTACTAGGAAATATACCTGCTACAACCGGTCTGGCCTATAAAGCGAACTATTTTTTGACGGCTGCAGCCGGTCTGACACAGTATACCTGACGGCTGTACCAGGTCTATCCGTCAATGTGTTAAGTAAAGTTCGCTAACGTTTTGTCAATTGTTAATTTTTTTTATTATAATACATAGGTATACATACCGTTCGAGTTTTGTGATAAATTACGAGATACCTATGCGAAGATATACTACAGAAATGATTCTGTTCATGATATAATATGAATAGCAAATCATATTTTCAGAGTAGCCAACTCTTAAATTCAAATCACTGGTACTAGTTTGAAAACAGGGATAATTGGTGTCAGAAGTGGGATAATATAAATAAATATCTACGTAAAAATGGCCAAGAGACTAAGTGACTTGAATGTGACAGAGCTAAAGGTAGAATTGGAAAATCGCGAGTTGGAAACTAATATGGACGAGAAGATTTCCACTATGGAAACGATATTACTACTAATATGTACGAAAAGAATTCAACTAGAAAGAATGTATGTATGATATGTACACTATAATTGATGATATTTTTACTAATATGGACAAGAATATTCCCACTATAAAGTATGACATTTCTGCCGATATCTTATCGTTGGAAAATGACATTGCTGCTGACGTCGAGAATAAAATTGCGTCTCTAATATCGGATATTGAGGATAAGATGACAACGATAGACGAGAAAATCGAGAATCAAGGAATTAGAGAGAAATATGGCAGATTCAAGTACACAAGACACGCCGGTAGAAGAAAAGGAGATTTAACATATAAAACCCTGCAAGCCAGAAATAAACTCCAGGAAAAAAGACATTGGCAGTTTTGCCCAAGTCAAGGCAACAATATACGACGGAAAGACATAGAGGACCAGTTATATGAAACAGTTTGAAGCAGCTGCTAGAGTGAATAATTGGTCCGACAGGGAGAAGGCAGTGAACTTAACTATCGCGCTTAAGGGAGACGCCTTAGATAAACTCCAGACGATACCACTGGAAGGAACGGATGACCTTGAGCAGCTGAAGAAGAGGTTGGACATGCGATACGGTCACGAACTTCTGGAACATTTGTACCAGTCCCAGCTAAAGAACTGAAGGCAGAAACGTGACGAAGCCCTTCAAGAGTATGATGTGGATATTGCCCGACTCGTTCGATTTGCTTATACATCAGCACCAGAGAACATGATGGAATGTCTGGGCATCTAGGCCTTTATTGATGGCTAACGTGACCCTGATATGCAGGGGACGCTCCGTTTAGCCCATCCCAAAACATTACTTGACGCATTGACAGCTGCTCTTAAAAATGAAGCAGCAACGAAGGCTTCGGGTTACAACATAGTTAGGAACATCCGAGATAAAGACGACGAGGACAGGTTTAAGCAGATATCGTCAGCATGATCAAAAGTATGATGGACAAGAATCCGAGGAAGATGAGATGCTTGAATTGTGGCGAGGTGGGGCATATACGCAGTTCGTGTAAGCGCCCCAGAACTGCTGCAAACCAAGAACCCCAGTCGCACGAAAACTAGAACAGGTCGGCTACGAGGAGGCAGCACCGACCCAAGACCGTTCCAAAGACCCTCCCATACTGATAGCTGCTCTCAGATGTCGCTACGACAGTGTTTATATAGATGGACAAGTGAATGGCAAGAAATATACTCTGCTGGTGAACACTGGAGCAACTAGAACCATTATACGACCAGAGATAATAAATTCGAAGAAGAAGCTTTTACAAAAGAGACTGAGACTGCGGACTGCCACAGGTGAGAGTGCCAAAGAGATAAGATTTCAGCCGAATTGACGAGATGAATGATAATCTCCCATCAAAAACCTTTAAACGACCAATGCAATATCTAACAGCTAGTTCCTTACATCCGAAAAAGATCCAATGAAAGTGGCAACTAATAAAAAAGAACAAAAGATCATAAGAAAAAAACCCGAACAATGCCCTTCTGCAATCAGACAAAAACCGAATACCGAAGATCTGGAAACTGTTGAAAAATTCTTCTTAGTGTTTTTAAATGAAACTCAAGGTCTCTAGTTAATTCCACAATATAATACAAGTTATTGAAAATTCTAAAAAATTGACAATTGTTTCGATAAATCAATATCATCGTCGATGGAAAAAAATAGAAAACTTTACAAACACACACAGTCTTATAAAAATAAACTCTGGAGCGGGTACTGGATTAAATCCAACAGGAGAATTATCTCCTATTGACCTAACCATTTGTGACGCACGAATTGCACCAAACCTGAGTTGGTAACCAAACTCATACTTATATGGAAGCGACCACCTATCTATAAGCATATAATTTTATTCCATAAAAAACAAGAACGATCAACTTAACTCAATGGAAGAATGGAATTAGAGACGAGCAAATTGGTTTAAGTTTACTGAGTATATAGAAAGAAATATTTCAGAAATTGATCATATTGAAGATAACATCGACGAAATAACGAATGTACTTACCGATACCATTATACAAGCAGCAGAAATACTCATTGGGTATGTAACACCACTTAAAACGAAAATTCTAGTACCTTGGTAGACACCACAATACAAAGAAGCTATTTAAGCAAGCAAAAGAGCGTTATATAAGTTAAAAAAGAACGAGAACTAAACTAACTTATATGAGTTTAAAAGACTCAGAGCAAGATACGTCAGTAAGCAAGCTAAAAAGGACTCCTGGAAATCATTTGTTTCAACAATCACTCCGAATACTTCAAACTCCGAGATATGGACAAAAATGAAAGAAATTTCATCAAAACATAAAATAACAAGTTTATCCCACACTACGACAGGGAAGAGTTAGAAGAGGTGCTGAAACAATGCAGCGATGAATCCAGCCCGGAACCTGACCAAATCCACTACACTTTTTCAAAAAACCTCCCAATAACTGGTAAAAACTATTTGCTACAGACATACAATAAAATTTACTTTGATCACAAATTTCCAAAATCATCGTCAGAAGCTATCATAATACCAATACCCAAGCCACACAAACCAAAGAACTTGGTAACGTCTTACAGACCAATAACCCTAACATGTACAATGTGCAAAGTTTTAGAGAAGATATTGAACCGCAGGTTAATGTGGCATCTGGAAAAACATAACCTTATATTGATACATCAAAACGGATTTTGAAAAAAACAGGTCAGCAAACGATAGCATCATAAACCTGGAATCCGAGATACACAATGCATTTGCTAACGGTCGGGTACTGCTAGGTGTATTCATGGATCTTGAAAAAGCTTAAAACTTAACCTGGCAACATAAAATTCTACAAACTCTGGTAGATTGGAACATTAATGGAAATATAACAGCATTTATCGAAAAAATTTTGACACAACGTAATATTGTAGTCAAAACAAATGGTGAGTTATCTACCAAAAGATAACCAGAGAATGGAATTCCCCAAGGATCTTCCTTAAGCACAATAATATGTCTTGTCGCCATAATTGACTTCACCTCTTGTATCACTTCTCCGCTGACGATATTGTATTATACGGAAAAGGTAAAAATATTAAAACAATGCAATCCCTAATTCAAACTGGATTAAACAAAATTTATGAATGGAAAAACAAGTCAGGCTTCAAAATTACTCACGACAAAACAAAATGTGTCTTATATGCACGAAAAGCCCAGAAAGAATACCCGGAATTGATCATAGGAAACACCAAACTCAGTATTACGGAAGATATCCAATTTTTGGGAATCATTTTTGATGATAAACTTAACTGGAAAAACAACTTTGACTATCTTAAATAGTATGTAAAGCTTAAACATATTAAAAATCCTATCACATTAAAAATGGGGAGCAGATATAAACAGCTTACTTAACATTCACAGAAGTACCATTAGTTCTAAAATAGAATATGAAGCCGTGACTTTCCAAACCTCTAAAAAAAATTATATAAAAACTGTGGAAATGATTTCAAATAATAATAGGTGCGTTCCCAACAACCCCCACAGACAGTCTCTGTGAACTTCTTGGAGAAATGCCATTCATATATAAATTTCAACATTTATCTTTATCTTACTCGACAAAAATGCTGGCCCTTCCTAACCACCCTTACGATAGAAAAATTTGCACTAGATCAGTGCAAACAGCTCCTCCCGCAAATATCAATATTACACCACCTTTTTACAACACAAACGTATATGGCAGAAATCAGCTACAGTTTTCCTGAAATAATTCCTATAATTCCTATAAACAGCTATAATTTTGCCCCCTGGATTCTCTCACCTATCTCCGTAAACAGAGAACTTTCCAAATTCAATAAAAATGAAGCACATCCTTCTCTACTGAAAAACGAATTCAATAAAATATGTGGAATTTACAAAGTATTAGAAGATTTATTCACTGATGCTTCAAAAAATAAATCAAATCGTTCAGTAGGCTCATCAGTAGTTATAGAAATTATACATAAAAATTCCGGCTACCAGAGGAGTGAAGTGTATATACAGGAGAAGAGTTCGCCATTCATCAAGCTTTAGTTTACGTAATGAGTAACCCAAAGACAAAATATGCAATCTGTTCTGACTCACTAAGTGCCATAGAATCGATTTGACAAATGTATGCAAGCAACCCTTCAGTGCCACAAATCCAACACTTTTTCCACCAATTATTTACGCTACAATTAAAAGTCACACTTATCTACGCCTCCTCACATGTAGGAATCGGCGGCAACCAGTCAGTTGATACAGCTGCCCAAGAAGCAACATCGTTAGAAATCGGAAGGTCTCAAATTTGTATTCACAGTGATATCGACAACTTTCTCAAGAAGTTAATTAAGAAAAAGATGCAAACAAAATGGAATAATGAACAAAATAGCCTCAGAAGCATTAAATCGCAATTTACTGACCAATTAATATTAACACCCAGCCGGTTAGAACAAATAAAAATATCAAGACTAAGACTTGGCCACACTCGTATAACGCACGGTTATAGAATATCTAAAGAAGAACCCCCCAAATGTAACAAGTGCAATGTAAGACTGTCCATTAAACACATCCTTGTTGATTGTCCAAAATTTAAAGAGTAAAGACAAGAGAACAAAATCTCCACAGATGTTAGTGAAAATCTAAAAACACTGGAACAAATACGAAAAACAATACAGTACCTAAACGATATGAAACTCTATAATTATATCTAGTGAATATTACGTGAATACTTAGTGAATATTTTTAGTGAATATTTAGTCAATGTAATGCTGTAATTTACTATGTAAAAGAATGATATTGTAATTGCTAATGACCCTTAGCGGTCGAAGCACATCCTCACAAAAAAAACTCCCAATATTGAACAGATGTTCTAATGTCAATTATAAAGTTCCAATTCTTGTAGCTTCACAGTTTCATTCTTATTGCTAAATAGTAGATGTCATTCTTCTCGCTTTGATGAGATGTTTACTTGTAAGTAACCCGTAGTATATTACAATTCCTGCTTCCATTTGTCCATTTAATGGAAAGTATCTCTCTTTTTTATGTAGATCGATATGTAGTATTCCATTCCTATTTCTGTTATCTTCCGTAATTTTATCGAACATACGAAATATTTCAGAACTATCCTGTCGGCTTTAACGCTTAAGGTCTTCGCTCACTACACCGTACCATGCCATGACCGTGAACGGAACGTATTCAGCCCGTTGCCGGAGCCGATTCGGTATCCCTCGCTCATTTCAACGGGTGGGCAGCGTGCGGACGCCTACAACACGGTACCAGTTTCATCAATCCCAATTTGCCAGCAACGATGCATAATTTATATAGTTTTTACAGGAATTATTATTTCTGTCACTGTGTGACTGAAAGTGGGTCTTAGTAGATATAACAATAGGGAATTAATTAAGGTTCTCTTCTGTAATACAAGGAAGAAGAAACTGAGAAAAACATTATTCCAATCTGTATTGAATTAGTGATAGTTTAAAAATACGCAAATCTTAACAAAAATACTGCAAATGAATCTCGACAACTCGTTGAAGACGAAAAGTTCTATCAGTATTTCCGCATGACTTCATTTCCACACGTATTGCAGGCTTCAGAAATCGGTCTTATCATGTGAGTGCCAAGCAGTGCCGGAAAAATATTCTCCAGAAGATACTGAATCGGATCGTTCAAGGCATGGTATGGTCCCAGTAGAACCGTATAGTGGGCGACGTGTAATAAGATTCTATACAAAGTATACTTTTTTAATGTGTCAGTACTGTTTTGGTGAAGACACGGTACGGTATAGTGAGCGGAGACCTTCAATTTTGAGACAAAAATTCTTAAATTAAACTGGAAACATATCACATTAATGTAATGGAAAAATTCTTGTACATGCATTCAAAAATTGGAAAGTGTGGTTATCTTCTGTTCATTAACCACTGTTCTCTTATAGTATCATTATTCAACGTTGTATTATTTCCAGTATTATTTTAATCAATACGTCGATTTTTATAATACAAATTGTCAGTCTTTGTTTCTGAAGTCCTAATTCCCATTTTTTTAGTAGTTCAACTATAAACCTGTCGTCTTTTCTGAGCACGTAACATTCTTTCATTTTCCAGGCGTCTGAAAGTAGATTAAAATCCGGACGTCTATTACTCTCCAGCCCACTTAGAATAAAAACGGCTTTTTCTTCTCTAAGGAAATTATATTCGTCGGTTTAATGAATAAAGCATTCTATAAGCTAGTATATTCGATATAAATTATTTGTGGACAAAACAAAATATCCATCCAAACAGTAGTTGGATCAAATGCTGCTAATTTTGAGCTCAGTTACTCGAGTGATTTGCTAAATAAATGAATGAACACGTCCAGAATTTTGCCAAAAAAGTATCCTGATAGTTATGAATTTATCCCATTAGAATTGACGACGTAATTATTCAATTTACCTAGATTTAATATACCAAATTTTAATTTTAATGCAGTTTTATATTTGAGTAGAGAATATCAATACCTGATTTTGTGTCTAATGAACTCTTTTGTTTTGATTCTAGTCGGGCTGATGGAATTTCCCATGTTTGGATCAGTATCCTACTGGGTGGCCTTAGCATGCTGTCGAAGGAAACTGGAGTTACAATTCTAATTATCAATTTGGCTTACGACTTTTTCCTTCATTGGCACGGCTTGAAACGGTAAGTGGAATTAACTTACATCCAATCATACTGTTTCCCACAATTCATATATATATATATATATATATATATATATATATATATATATATATTTATATATGTATATGTATATATATATATATATATATATATATATATATATTATAACGTATAAATAAAGATAGAAACACTGGTGTAAAACAGATTAGTTGGAAACTGATTAGAAATTAAAACATTAGACTATATTTTATTAGAATCATAAATACGAGACATTAAAATTGCTCATATTAACTAAAAAAGTAATACAACTTATGTATATAATTAATAATCTGAGAAGACTCACATAGAATTGACAAAAGAAACATTACCTTGATCATATGTCCAAAAGCCATAGAGTAAATATCGTCCATCGTATTAAATACCTCATGTCAGAAAAAACGATGAACATATAATCTAGAAAAGAAACATGAATTAATAAATATTCGAAATAAAAAGGATATTGTCCAATATTATAACGCATTTTTACTAGAAACATATGGGTTAGAATATTTAACGTTGTAATACCAATACGCTTAGCGACATACGCTAGCGACAAAATATAGATGTCAATATGTATCAGCGACAAACGTTGAAAGTAGAGTGATTCCATAGATGAAATGAATAGAAATTAATAAATGTGTTTAATTGAATATAATGAACATAAATAATTAGATTAAGGGATATTAATAAATGTTTTAAAAGAATTTATGTTGATGGCTAAACACAATTGCTAATTATAATAAGAAAATTGAACTGAACATTGATATTAAAGACTATTGTATATCGCCTAAGAAAAACTATTCGTCCCATAATAACAAGATGAACTTCAATATTGAATAAACAATTTTTAGTGAGACTAATTTTTTGTGTGTAGGTAAAGATATTAGAATGTGAAGTGAAATCATAATTTGAGTGCGTTAAAAAAGAAAACGGTGATTGGTTTATGTGACATGACAGAAGGAACTTTCAAACAATAACAAGTGTAACAAATTGAATATAGTGAGCTGAATTAAACAAAAGACTGATTGTTGATTGTTGAATAAAGTGGAAGAAAAAGAGTCGGTGGCTTGGTTTCGTTGTCTAGAAGGTTGGGTTTTGAAGTTCTCCAGAAATTTAAGAAATTATTCTCAAAATGAGGATAAAAACATAGCAAACTATCGATAAAACATGCACATGTACTTACCCAATGATTGTAGCTGATTTTCCAGAGTGAAAATCATATTTTCACATATTTATTCAACTGTAAACTTCGGAAGCTGCTTTCCAGAAGTTTCGAGAGGCAGATCCTGGTTCCTGAACACAAGGTCAGTGTATTGTTGTACAACAAGAGTTATAAAAAAAATATTAACGTCAATCAAATGTTTTCTTTAAAATCTCATGAGTAAAATAAACTTTGAAATAATGATCGATCTGAAAAAGAATTAAAATTAAAGACTCAATATAGCTATATTATTAAATAATTCTAAATGATAAATGGCCAATCTAAAGAAATAAAATTTAATACTTACGCATTTCTCAATTAAGAAACTTAAGAAAGATACATCCAACTCTTTAATGTAACATTTAAACTCTATGTATATAAATTTCATAACTATTTCTTGTACCATATTATTTGTATTTCTGTATGTATAAATCTCCCAGCATAAATTTTTTTAACTTGTATATAATTTGAAACATATTCTATGACACAGCATAGAAGCTCGCTGTGAAACTGAACAGACCCGACGCGTCTATCAAATGTTTACTCTAGCGCATCGTCACCTCATGTTCTTGAGCATGCGCACAGAACGACACACATAATAATAAAATCAATAATTTCATTTGACTCATACATGGGCGTCGAATAAAATTTTTATAAATAAAATTAAAATATTGTTTTCAAGTAAAATGTTTCTTTATTTATTTATCAACTGAATTTATTCACAACCGTAAGAACCCAGATAACAGAAGAATCTCATACTCTATACATACATAAAATTCATCATAATAATTTCGTCCCAACGTAGTGGGCTATTCAAATATTCAATTAATTATATCATTATTGTAACATTTATATATTAAGTATTATAATATATATATATATATATATATATATATATATATATATATATATATATATATATATATATATATATATTGGAACAGTATAAACTGTCCATAATAAGGACTATCCTAATTACTTTTGTTAGGAAAAATTAAGCAAAAATGCTGATAAATACAAAAAACAAAAGGTTAAGAAAAGAAACTAAACCTACGACATTTGATAAAGGTGATTAAGTGTTAATAAAACATTTAAGAGTACCTAACAGGTACAATAACGTTTGTAAAAAGTTGCAGCTATATTTAGAGGGCCCATTCGAAATTCTAACCGAAAACGGTTATGAATTAATATATCCAGGTACTAAATATTGAAGGGATTTGAACTTATCGTAGCAAATTTTGAAGAGAATAAGACACGAATATATGAAATTTTTAACTTTGTAAAATAACAAATAGAGATTACTTTCTTCAGACAGATAGAATTATCATTTCTACGTGTAATAATAAGTAAGAAATATATCTCATATCAAACAAAACACATATGATATCAATTGTGAGTCATAAATTTTAATTCATTTCCTTGGTAAATTATAAATTCACTTTCTTATTACCAGCACAGATGATGACTTGTATATTTTATGTAGAATATCAAAATTAATCTGAAAGGAACATAAAGTTTTTATTAGACAATAATAAACAGGATATTTGATACTAATATACAGACAAGTTATCACAGTTGTTGAAATGAAACTGAAATGTCAATACAGAAGTATTTATGTTCTGAATTATTGATTATTTCCAAAGCATATAGGATGTTTGGAAAAATGTAACTGTATTAAATAATAGGCCAAATTTATATAAGATAATTGTTGAATCAAATATAAGGAATGAATTGGAAGGCATTATCAAAGATTTTAAGGAGGTAATGATTGTAAATTCATTGATATATAAATTTAAAGTTGGATAAATATAATCATTGTATATAAATATAAGGTATATTTTTGGAAATATTTACATGTAAGTAGGTGTTAGGAATTATTTTGAAATTTTACATAAACAGTTAATAACAATAGGAATAAGAGAAAGTCAATTAAATTGAATATTAAACATTAAATAAAAAAGACTATGATATATCTAGTAACTTGTTAGTGTTTTGTACGAAAATAACAAAGCTAGGAACAGAAGTTTTGTTGATTGAAAAAACAAAAGTGTGTGTTGGGTGATGTGAAAGCAAATGGACATGTAAGAAATTTTTTTCTAAAATTTAATTAAAAATATGTGGAAATTATTTGATATTAAAGTCAAAACCTTATACAAATGCTAAATTATAACCTTAGAAACATTTATAGCAGAAATTATCAGTAAATAGTAATTATTTGTGAAAAAATACAGATAATTGAAACTTCAGAAGGGACGCTATGCGTAAACTTTGATGAAGTGACCACAGTACAGTCTTAAATACTAGATAAAAAACATTTATTTGACTCTTCTGAATCGGCTAAAGATAGAAAAAGGAGTGATATCATAGAGGTCGAATGGGTATGTTCCACATAGTTACTCAAAGCTTTTGGAGGAGATAATGTTAATGCAATATTTAGAAAATACAAATTTCATATATTTCAATTTAATCTGGAATCCCACGGGAGTAGAGTGTTCTCATGTTCTCCATTAATTAATAAGAAATAAAAAAAAATATTAATAAATTACCCTGAGCTAGCTATTTAATTTAAACCATAAACAAAGAAACAATAATCAAATAAAAACATAGACAAAATATATACATAGATAAGTTAATTTTAATAAATATATCAATAATCAAAGTAAAACTGTATTAATTTATTATAATATATATATATATATATATATATATATATATATATATATATATATATATATATATATATATATAAAACTGGTGAATATTGGGGAAAGCAGCAAGAAGAAAACGGAAAACGTGTACTCTTAACGGAACATTTTCAAGCTTTCGAGGATGATTGTCCTCATCATCAGGAATACTGAAATGGAAAAACAGCATTAAGATACTGTAGTTGATAAGTATTATATAATATAGAAGAAATCGCAACAGGTGCGAACTTACCTCCGAATTGAGGTTAGGATCCATTATGTTATATAAAAATAAACTACGGACATTCAAGTATGAAACAGTTCACTAAAAAAGGTTTAAAATATCACAATCACAATCAGATGACTAAAAAAGCCAACATCTAACACCATTTTGCAGACAAACGAAACACGAGTGCTTTTTTATTGTCAAAAGCCGGCAGGAAACTGATATCAAATTCTTCTAATTTGGAGGGATTGAATTGACAGGCAATGATGCCAACCAATAGTTGAGTGGATGAACGTGACAACAAGTACCATAAGAGAATGGTCTCCGTTGTGAAAGTTCCTATTAAGGATGGAAAAGAAGAATGCAGAGGGGTTGAGAAATTGCATTCATAAGAAAGAAGAAGAGGAAATTGATTTATCCCAATGATAAGAGTTTTGTATAACAACAAAACATATACCTTGGAGGACAAAACACAACACCAGCCAAAAAAGACAAAATCAAAAGGAATTAAGTAATAATAATATTGTAATATAGTAATTATTAAAGTAAAAATAATAATAATTATGTAATATATATATGTATACTAAAAATGTGATAATGGGTGCATCTACCAACACCAATGCACCCAAAATAAAAGATGTTTTAAGAGATATGTTAGTTATCCGCAAAAGGGGTAGTGTCAATTGAGGGAATGTGATTGTCATTAGTGGAGAGAAGGTTATAGTTGTAATCTAGGGATAACAAAAAGGAATAAATCTCACTCAAGTGGTCTGTGTCAGTCTTTTTGTTAATTACATTGTTTGATTGTGAAATAAAAGCCATTTCTAGGAATGATCTCTTAATTTTATTAGAATCTGTCGCCAACACCCTTACAGCCTCAAAATTCATACGATGGTCAAGATAATGAGGCTGTAAGGGTGTTGGCGACAGAGTCTAACAAAATTAAGAGATCATTCCTAGAAATGGCTTTTATTTCACAATCAAACAATGTAATTATTAAAAAGACTGACACAGACCACTTGAGTGAGATTTATTCCTTCTTGTTATCCCTAGATTACAACTATAACCTTCTCTCCACTAATGACAATCACATTCCCTCAATTGACACTACCCTTTTTGCGGATAACTAACATATCTCTTAAAACAGTTTTCTGATATATTAATTATATCCTTGGTTCGATGATAATGATCCATTAGCTGTGTATGTTTTTTTTCGATGGTTTATTGCAGTATACTTCTACATCTGTGTTTTTACAAATGTATTGTATATATTTTAACACCTTTGTGATCTGGTTTGGTTCATATTTTTAGGTGAGTTTTTCTTCAATTTTTGTTACACTTTGGTGATTCAATTTGTCTTTGTTTTACATTTCAATTTTTAGCTGTATGCTGCAATTTATTGTAAAACTAAATTTTTATTTATATTTATTGTTTAATTGTTTAATTATATATATATATAAATTTTCAATTTATATATAATTAATGGTTCTTCGCCAACTTCTTTTATAAGAAATAAAACTTCAAAAGCTTTTCTTTTTTTATTTTTCCAACGTTTCGAATCCTTTATTTGGGTTCATCATCAGGGCTATTCATACAATACACATAATGAATGTTCTATTACAATTTCGTTATAAGACAATCTGCAACAATACCTTACAATGATAAAAACTTTTCTTATTTTTATTTAAAGATGATATTAACATTATTTAAACAAGGTTGAAAATATGAAATTGAGAGTTTACAACAAACATTAGTCAAATATCCTTATTTTTTCTTATATTACAAAACTGAAAATTGAAAAACTCACCAGCTACTTTCACATATCCATTTTGGTTTTATTTTAAAACATTTATAATGGAACATACATATAAGACGAGGATAGTGAACTTTTTAGAATCATCTAAGTCATTTTCATAATGAAATTGTGGTAATTTTTATGGTCTACATATTTCCATTGATCAATTCATTTTATAATTCAAATAGGTGGAGAAATCTTCACTGTATGTATTGCTGGCGATATGAATTAATTTCTTCTTAAACACAAAAACACCAAAATAATAAAAACATTTTAGTACGGTTGTAGATGATATATTGAAACGGGAAGGTGGAGAGATCACAAGTTTGAAATTAAATTTTGTTTAGTAGATTGCTATATACATTATCCAATTTATCTACATCTTCACGAAAATTAAGTGAATTGTTAGTTTTCTTGATGTGAATCATTTCTTTGATACATCTTTTATGAAAATTGGTTTCAGTATCCAAAATCTGAGAACTGTTGAAATCAAATTCGTGGCCAGTATTAAAAGAATGACTGGACAGAACTGTATTATTTTTTAAATTCTTGACATCATTCTGGTGGTTACGTAATCTTATTTTCAAGTACTGTGAGGTTTGTCCTATATATGATTGGTTGCAGTTGTTACAATCAATTTTATAAACTGTATTAGGTGTTTCTGTTTTTGGAATAGCAGGTTTGAATTTAGTGAAAAATTGTTTAGTTTGATTTAGTGGTTTGTCGGCAATTTGTATATTGAAAGGTTTGCAAATATTCTTAATTTTTCTGTTAACATTAGGGATGTAGGGTGAAGCAATGTATATGTTATTATTTTTATCATTATCGTTATCATCATTATTATTATTTCTATTGTCCACTTTTTGATTTGAATTTGTGTTATTATTATTTTTAATTTTTTTTTAATATTAATTGGTCTGATCATAGGGTGTGAAAGCTTCATGGCTCTATCTGTTAGGCTCTTAACAACACTTTTTTTATATTTGTTAGGAACATTAGATTCGAAATTCAAATATCTTCCAGACAAGATACTTTTTGTATACGAATTTGTGATAATTTTTCCTTGTGAGTTGTTGGTGATAATAATATCAATGAAATTCATTGATTTATTATTTTCTTGTTCAATTGTAAATTGGATTTTATTATTATAGCAGTTGACTTTATAAAGCATATAATTTAATTTATTTTTAGGTATACATGCAATACAATCAACCACGTATGTTTTAAAAAATCAGGGTTGAAAATCAAGATCATTCAATACATCTCCCTCCAAATCCTCCATTACTCAATTGGCTATAGTGGCAGAAATAGGTGAGTCCATGGCAACACCTTCTATTTGTGAGAAAAAATCTGAATTATATTTGAAAACTGTAGATTGTAAACAGAGTTTAATGCCTTTGGAAAATTCATTTGAAGGTTGTGAAGTACATTTTCTGATCTCATCCCAATGTCTTTCAATACTCTTAATAGCAAGGCTTATAGGAATGTTAGTATAAAGTGAAATAACATCTAGAGAAACAAGGATGTGATCATCAGGAAAACCTTGACACTCTATAAAATCACAAAAATCCCATGAATCTTTAACATGAAATGGAGATTTACCAACAACATTGGAAATACAGTTCGAAAAAAACATTGATAGTTCATATGTGGGAGAACCAATACAATCAAATAATGGGTCTAAGAGGTTTTATGTAATTTAGGTAGTCCATATATATATATATATATATATATATATATATATATATATATATATATATATATATATATATATATATATTAAGTGCAAATCCATTATAACATGTAAGTTTATTTTTCGTATTAAAGTCTATCAGTTTATTTTTAAACCACGATATAATTAATTTGTTCAAGTTATTTTGTATTTTGTTGGTTTCATCAGATCTTTTTTTTTAAATGTAGAAATATCAGACAACATATTGTTCATTTTGTTATGGTATTCATCTTTGTACATAGTGACAGATAGGATGTAGATATTTGGATCGTTTTTAATGAAATCATTCGTTTGTCTAAAGAAATAATTGATAATGAACCTAAATAAAGGATTCGAATTGTTGGAAAAAGAAAAAAAGAGAATCTTTTGAAGTTTTATTTCTTATAAAAGAAGTTGGCGAAGAACTATTAATTATATATATTTTTATTGTTCGGTATTGTTTCTTGTAGCCCCGATTAAGGTTACAAATTGTACCGAAACGATGGCACAAAAATAAAAAAAGTTAAAATGATAGTTATTTTTTATCAGCTTCCACGAAAACTTTCACAAATTTTCATTCGGATACGAAGCATCATTACATCAAAAATTATGTTCGATACTTACGATTGTGGAACACGCTGCAGGGCCACTATGAGTTAATCAATATTTGATTTGCCAACTGCTTGCCTAATGTTTATTGACTAGGAAACTAGGATGGAAAGAAGAAGTGTCACTATCTTTACTTCCATAACGGAAATATTGGAAAAATGCATTGAACTTTGTAGATCCAAATATAAGCCCAGTTTGTATGTTACAATTGACGAGCAGCTTGTGGAATTCAGATGCCGCTGTCCGTTTTGAATGTACATACCGAATAAGCAAAATACGCACCAAAACTGGGTTTACTATGTGAAGATTCCACAAAATATCTAATAACTGCCAGTGGGTAATGGGTAAATCTACTCAATACTGCAATTTATGCTGACACATGGATTACAGTTTTAGGAAAAATTAGGAAATACACACATTCCACCAACATTGGTCGAAAATTATATAAAACGCCAGGTGGGAACATTATTGTATGCGTACAGTTCCAATAGCACTATTAACAGAAAACCAATAAAATAGTTACCGTTTTAACTACAATGCACACATCACCTGAAACTATTAATGAAAATTCCAATTGAATCTGAAATTATTCATACCTATAAAGCAACTAAAGGTGCAGTGGACCATTTTGACCATATGTGTCGAATCAGTGTGCCAATCTAAAAATAAAGGTGGCCAATGTGCATATTCTATAACATGATAAGTATGGCCTCTATAAACTCGTATGTAATTTACTATCATAATGTTATTTATCAGGGAGGAGAGTCAATAACTAGGAAAA
Source organism: Galeruca laticollis (assembly GCA_963921935.1). Lineage (NCBI taxonomy): Eukaryota > Metazoa > Arthropoda > Insecta > Coleoptera > Chrysomelidae > Galeruca > Galeruca laticollis. The sequence goes on along the minus strand of OY998179.1, from coordinate 136,739,870 downwards.
TGAATATGCTATACCTATATAAAAAACTAACAGAGCCTCATCAGATTAGTCGATTGCAAACGGTACCTAACATGAATCATGAATTAAAGAAAAAATATTAAGACTGTACTGGAAAAGGAAACAGTAAGCGAATTATAAGAATCCCCAGAAGATAACAACATTAATATAAACGCCCAAGAAAATACTGTCTCGAAAGTTCCATCGCTAAGAAGAGAAAGACTACAACATACTGTTCGAAATGCAAAAAAAAATATGTGGCCAGCATCAACTTAGAATATGTCCAGTTTGTTCTTGAAAAACACTCCGACTGCTATTTTTGTTCTATGTTATTAGTTTTGTTTCTTTACTATTTTTGGGTTCCTTCGAAGAAAATTGTGGTTAATAACTACTATCATGATATATCAATCGTTTATTCCATTATAAGTAAATTTTTCGTCTCGATAGTATTAGGCGATTTTCAAAATAACTTCTTATATTAACTCGATTATTTCCGATAATATACTGCTTAAGATGTTTTTTAAAACTATGTATATTCAATTCGTAAATCTTGTGAAGTTTGTATTGTATAATTCATGGGCTAAATAAGAGTGAGACCTTATGAGAAACTGTGTTGTCACGAAGGGAACCACAAAATACTGATTTAGTCTCATATCGTACGTATGAGTAGGTAACTTATTATTTGAAAATTAAACTTCACAATAAGGATTTATTTTTAACAAGAAATATACAAAACATATGCTATTTATCTTGTGTCGTCTGAAAGTTCCATTTCTTCTGGTACATCTATTTTTGAGCTACCAGAACCAATTAATAATCAATCATTTAATCGACTATTTCTGACACATTTACAAATTTCAAGCATCTACGTATCAATGACAATGCCGAATGCACACTATATAATATTACCTATTTCAAATTCCACTAAATAAAATACATTTTCCTAGACATTTTTTGAATAGAACATAAAGTGTGTTACTCGTACATAACCAGACTTAATTAATTGGTCTTTGTTATTGGCCTCGCGCGCAAGCGAGCCCTGCCAATAAACTCGACTCTTCCAATATAATATTAGATTATGTACATGTTACATAAATAGCTATTATGGGCTTTTTATTCTTTGTTAGGTTTGTTAATTGCTGAACTACTTTCCATAATTTTTTTGTGGTGCTCGAATTTTATTAATTATTTATTGACAATATTTTGATTTTGCTTTAACAATTAGTGCATTCAGCTTATTTCAATATAGTTTATAATCACTTTTCATAAGAATGTTGTTTATCTTTTTTGACAATCTCCATAACATCGTGTTCGTTTCATTTATCAAATCAAGTAAGGCCGTAATTAACCAAGGAGCTAATTTATCGCGTTTTCTGATCACTTGTTTTCGTTCAGTGCATTGGTTTAACTCGTTTGTAAAAATTCGTTTGTTGTAGTATCTGGATTATCAGCAGCGTACACTGAATCCTAACAAATGTGCTGCTGCTGAATTAGTTAATTTATTTTCATTAATAAAATTGATATATCTATTGTTACCTATTTCATGTACAGCTTTATTTTCATAACCAATTTGCAAGATGGTTGCAAACTGGTCAGTTATAGTTGTTTTTAACACCAAGGGCAAATTGTTTCGTAATTTTTTGGATTCGTCTTAAGGAATATGTGATCTTAACAGCTTCCACTATTAGCTTGGACCCGTGTTAGGTCATTGATGGTAGATTTATACCCAAATTCGTTCAGTATATTGAGGTACTCCGCTGTATGCCCATCATGTGGCTCTGGTAAATTAATATTTAAGTCACCCAAATAAAATTTAAACTCGTTTTCATTATTTTCGTGCCACTCTAGGAATGTATTCAGGCTCGCATTGAATTTATTTATGTTTTTTTAAAACCGGCCAGAAATTAGTACTTTCCAGTTTATTTTTAGGTCAGAAAATCACATTTTGTCGGACCGAGCCAAAAAATTATTGTGGTAGTCCGGTTAAAGCTTTTGTTGGACTCATTTTTATTTACTGTCCAGCCTATCTTCAATGAAAAAAATAAAATAGTCTAAGATAGCGGTTAATTGGTTTCTATAGTAACCGAGTTTTGTATTATTTAAAACTATAAAATAACTTGACATATTTTGACGTTTACTTGAAAACGAGATATTTATTATAAAATGGATATTCAAAATTATGCATTTGATTGTGAATTAATGGAAGATGAAATTCTACCAGATGAAATTGTTAAGGCGGCCACCCAAGCATCGTTTGATATATTACCGTCGAAGTCTCGGACACGATATGAACAAACATACCAAATTTTTGAAAAGTGGTGCCTGGAAAAGAAGGTAATAAGAATTTGTGAGGATGTGTTATTGGCATATTGGTCAGAAAAATCAGAAACGCTGAAATCTTCTTCGTTGTGGAGTTTATATTCGATGCTGAAGACCATGCTAGGTACCAGAAGAAATATCGACATAAGCAAATATTTTATATTAACAGCGTTTATGAAGCAAAAATCCGTAGGGTATAACGCAAAGAAGTCTAGAGTACTTAATAAAGAGGATATCGATAAGTTTTTAGTAGAAGCTTCAGACGAACAATATCTAATGACCAAAGTGTTGTTGATTATGGATTATACTGGTGCATGTCGACAAGAAGAAATCACTAATATATTAATTGACGACATAGAAGACAAGCAAACTATGCTTTTGGTTAAAATTTTCAAACATCAAAACAAACAAATCAAGATCATAAATTTGTATAGGAAGTATATTTATAGTATATAGCGCCTGCGGCTCGCCCTGCGATTTGCTCACTCGTCCAGTAAAAGACCACTTTCGGGACTTGTTACGTAAACTACTATAACAGTTGGTGAGTTATAAAATGCCGTAACAAGAACAGATCCATTGATATTTGATGAATTATTAATCGTTGATGTATTGATATTATTGTGCAATGGTAATATATTAAACTTGAAATCATCCATCATTTTGACTGAAATGGCTTTCATTATAGATCAATTCATACCCATTTATGTCAAAAATGCCCCGTTCTATTATTTTCCACGTCTCACTTCAAACTATATAATCAAATCCTCAATTCAAATTCTGTAGTAGTACTAAAAATTCGTCAATATTTGTATTGATACTACGTATTTATATATATATATATATATATATATATATATATATATATATATATATATATATATACATTGTTACCATAATTACACAATGTTAATGCTTTCTAAGAGAGGATACAGAAATGGATTGATATGTGAATAAAAATTTCAAATTAATTAGGTACTAGTTGCTAAAACACGAGACTATAAAACGACGTAAAAAGTAGTACAATGGGAAGAAGATTATTATGATGCTAACGAATTTACTTTTTTGACTGAGAACGCGAACGTGATTTCGGACCACTTTTAGTAATTCTACTTTTGTTCACCGCAGTAAAAGTGGCTTCATCTAGATTTGTTGAGTTCTGATCATTAATTCCAAGTTGTGGAGGTTGCCTCATCACTTTTAGGTTGTAACTCTTCAAGGAATAAATTTAGAAATTTGTCCAATGTGTTACCATCTAAATTTAGTTTATTATTGCTGATAAATAATTTTTCATACTTCTTAGTAGCAGGGAATTTTACCAGATATGGTTTGAGGTTTCTATAGGTCACTCTTTGTTGGGGGGATACGTTATTTGCTATAAATACTCCAGATCCCTTTAGCTGTTTTACTTGATTTAGGACTGCCTGTTTCGCAAAGAATGAAACTAATTATATCTTTATTGGTGCTGAGTCACGAGAAAGTATATATTTTCAATTTCTGTTTCCTCTAGATCCATTAATTCCGTCGCATATATATTTTGGTACTAATAATTCGTTTCGAGGTTTTTTTAGTTCAGAGATATCTAAATTGTTGATACGATTTTTCTTTTCCAGATCTTCCACTGCTTGTTTCTGATCTTCATTTTCTTCTTCAATCGTTCTAATTTTTATGTTTAGTTTGGTAATTTCTAGCAGCAAATTTTTTTCTGAATATTCTATAACCTTTTTTTAATTCTAATTTAGACTTTTTGAGTTTCGCAAGAATTTTTTTAGTGTTGTCTTCAAGTAATCGTTTAATAACTGTCTCAGTCATAGTTTTCGTGATTAAAAACCATGTGTTTAACAAATACAAACTTTGAGTGTGCTTTAATATATAAATGAACTGTGTTATCAGTCGGAGGAATTTTTTTAACTTATTTTAATTGTTTTTCTTTTTATTAGCTTATTCAGTGTTGAATTTTGTAGCTTCAGTGAAACATTCTTAATAAAAAAACATAATACATACAGTTTATTGATACTACTGGATTACTTGAAATTTTCTTCTTATGATTTTTGTTAACACATCATTCTTACTTCCATACTTCCTAAGTTATTTAGGATTTTACACGAGCTCACGACACGCACACACACGAAGTATACAGTAAGTAAGTGAGTGAATATGTACAGCATATTATTGAGAGTTTCCCTCAACAGATCAGAGACTGGCAGAAGTTATTCGTTGTCAGCGTCCAGACCCTGTATATTCCGAAGTTGATCAAAAATTGTGGTGGGGGTTAGACTCCACGTGATAAGTTATCTCAAGAGACAATTCCAAACTGGGAACATTGGAATGGCATCACCTCATAAGAAGAACTTCTGATGAAAGGTAGTCGAATTATTATTCCACATTAATTAAGGAGAGATCCTCTAGCAAAATTACATGTTGGCCATCAAGGAATCAGTAAATGTCGATCTTTAGCTAGATAATCTGTGTAGTGACCAGAAGTATCGTTACATATTGAGGAACTGATTAAAAACTGTGTTCCTTGTATTGAACAAGAGCCAAATCCAGTTGCACCATTATTGTCATCTGAATTTCCAGATCTCCCTAGGCAGATTGTTGGGACAGACTCAGCTGGATAGAAACCGGTATATTATAGCATCTGACTATTATTCAAGGATTTATCGAAGTAGCTAAATTAGAAAAGTTAGCTGCATCATGTGTCACTACTTATCTCAAGTCACTATTTGCACGCCTTGGAGTACCGAAAGTCGTCAGAAATGAAAATGGTTAACAATTTTCACAGTTAGCACGTTCAGAGTACCAGCAATTTTATGAAAATCATAAATGTGTGATCGCTATGTTTAGTCCCTTATTTAGTCAGAGCAGAGTGAAGGTTCGTATAAAATTATGTTAGCCTTTGGAACAATACCCATCCAAAACGGGTGGAGTGCTGCAGTATTATTGATTTGAAGGAAGTTGAGAGGATGCCAATGTTCTCTAAAGAAATATATCCGGTTACACTTGATCTCTTTGTCATCCTTGAAAAAGAGAAAGAAGGGATAGTCAAAAACCAAATTTTGATTCTGCTTATGAGCCCAAGGATCAACACGAACTTCAAAAATGCCAGCATGTTTGGATTTCAGATTTACGTCAATCGGGTATTCTTAAGTCTAAGCAACATTCACCCCGGTCATATATTGTACGTACTGCCAAATGTGCCTATCGAAGAAATCGAATGATCCTTCACCATCTCCCTAGAAGAACGCCTGATGAAAAGGGACATTGTTCTCAGACTGAGCAGCCCACACAACTGGTACCTCGTCGGAGTTCGTCGTCGGAGCGAGAGAAAAGTGAAATCACTTCCCTTCTAGATCATTAAAGGGTGAGATAAGATGTAAATGTTTTATATTCACGAAGAACATCAATTAATAAATTTATATAGATTATATCAGTTAATTTTCATTAGAACATTTATTGATTTGTACTTTTGGCTATTGATAGAACTAGCAATAATATCACACTATGTTCACGATTGAATCCCTCAACAAACCATATGACGGAATTGGTATAATATACATCGAGTTAATCATGGTAGAATTCCTTACTAGAATATATTTGACACCATTTCAATGTTATGTCATTTATTTCATAATGCTTACTAATTCTAGATTAAGTGAGAATTGAATATTAAGCTCTTTTTTGCTCTCCAAAATTTTACTCATAAGGTGTTAACATACTTGAGCCAAAGCCATACCCAACGGCTCATGCCACAATTGAGTTCTCCGGCCAAAAAATTGTTAATTCCAGGGACTTTATATCAAAAAAGTGAGTAAATAGGGAGTGATAAGTCATCAATGCCGCATTGGGAATGGAACTTTAAGCAACCAATCTCATAGTAGAGAATGTTGAATAGAGCATTTGACTAGCCCATCACTATAAGCAACTCCAACGACTTTGAGCTCCATAAGTGTATCGGACCTAAAATTAATGAGATTGCCTCACAGGTTCGCTTCTATCATTACTGAGCGTTATGGAACTCGATATTGATTGATAAATTCCATTAAGTCTCACGAAATTGCATCGTTGATGTCCATGTTGCAACCAAATTGTTGGAAGAGCGAAGAATTCAGTTTTCTTACAATATAAAATGTGTCCCACTTTCCCATCGATTTTATTGAAAAAGTGACAATTTAAAAATATTATAATGACTATTTGCGGACAACTTAATAGAAATTGTCCGCACATAAGTTTCATGATAATTTTGATAAGACATTTGTCTGACTCACACGATAACTTGCCTTCAAGAAAGTGATTGGTATGAATAGGATTAATCTGATCAATTAGATCGCAATAAAGTGTTTCCTGTCTCTGAGGCTGCAGACGGGAATGGCACAATCTGTGAAAATTTGAGAATGAGATGATTTAAAGTGGATATGAAGTATATTTGAAACTGTTGGAGGTGGAGAAAGATTTCTGATTAATTTTGCTACTGTCTAGCCGACTCTATAATTCTTTGGTGCACTAATTTATTCTCCATAATCTATGGCAATCATTCTCATGATATATTACAAAAATCGCTAGTTCCTTGGAACAGTGTTTACCTACGCAATTGGCGCACTGGTAAACTAAGGTACAAAAATAGAATTCTAAAAAGATGAAAAATGCAGAATAACAAGTTTGCGATATAATTGTTGATTCAGATCTGTGGTTATTGTGCAAATTGTGAAATAAAGATGGTCAATATGATTTGTGTCTACAAAATAAGTACACTTTCAAATGATGCATTATAATTCACATTAGATTTTGAAAATTACTCAAATAATCTTGAAAATACAAGATGCCTGATGTGGATTTTGGAATTCCATTCATCTTCTTGAATAAAACATGTAAAGTCTCCCCTATTATAATCTACAAGTTAATGTAGGCAAATCGCGTAACTGGCACTAGAAAATAAATCTAATTGCAGTAATGTCTCTTTGGCGTCGTTCGTCGGTCGGGTATGAATGGTCACATTGTATTATTCAGGATTGATCATCAGTATTCAACTTGTACAAAATTTTCAATTAGTCTGGAGACCTACTTCCTTAATGTCTAATTCCCTGGAACTTGCGGTACATTTCCACTGAAAATGTACGGGATCAGTGTCGTCAGCAGAATCGATTTGGAAGAGGATTAGAAATAAATTACAGCGGTAATCCTATTGTAACTTCCGTGTAAATTTGTATGAGGGTTGGATATAATTCAAGATAAAACACTATAGTATAAGAACAGTGTCGATTTCAATAATATCTAAACAAGAGAATATAATAGTATAACTGTGACAGTATACAAAGGAATAAGGAAAGATGTCAATTCAAAAGTAGGAAAGGAAGATAATCGAAAAAAATTCAAAGATTTAGAAAATAAATTTCATAATTTAAAATTAGGAAGACTAAGTCAAAACGTAGAAATTAGAATTATGAAAAATTGTCAAAGTACCCAGAAAAAATAGTGAATTTGATGGTAATATTCAAAAAATACACCCTATTTCGTTTACAAAGACATTTAAAAATAAGACAAAGTATATAAAAGATATGGAAGAGCTTAAAGATGTTATAAGGGGGGGGGGGCATTCAGAGACTTAGATTCACTACTTACCTCAACAGAACAGAAAGCAACTGAAGAAATTATATAGATTCATGAACGAAACAATGAAAATCAGGTCGCTCATAATCAACGGATAATGACCGAAAAATGTTTAGAAATACATACAAAGGTACAATAAATGTATTATTTAAGAAATTTTTTAGTAAATCAGCCGTTCATAAGGTTCATTGGCCAAGAACTAAATATTAAAAATTTCAATGATTTTCAACTGATATTTATTAATAAGTATTGGGGAGAAAATGCACAACTAATAAGGGACAAATTACAATTTGGGAAACTTGATGAAACAAGAAGTAGGAATTATAATAATTACGCTATTCAATTATGTGCCATAGCACAATATTTAAAACCATCTATGAATGCAGAGGAAATAGTAGGAAGCGTTAGCAGATATTTTAACCAAGAAATTTTTGAAATAATAAACATTTGCATGAGATGAAAACAATGGGTAGATGTTAGATTAAGTGAGTATTTATTACAATAAGAAAGGGCATCAGCATACAGAAATTGGGATAGTAGAAATTATAATTATAATAAAAGAGAATACAACAGAAAGCTATCATAAAATAAAAAGACAAAATAGGAGTCAAAATCAAAATTATGAATGATAGACAAAATAATGAGAAAAACAACACAAACAGAAATATAAATTATTACAAAATAATAATAATAATGATAGAGCAAATGTAAATAATACGGAAAAATATTACGAACAAAACTGTAATAGAAATCATAGACCGTATAATAGGAACATCAATAGAAACAAATAGGAACATCAATAGAGACATGATCAGGATAGATTACAATAGGAAAGAACAAAACAATAATTTTGAACGAAATAACAATAATGAACGCAGCAGGTAAGTACATTTCCAACGCATGGAAAATAGTGTATACAGACAACGTAAGAAAGAGACACAGAGACAAACGAAAACCAGAATCAAATAAACGGCTCAAGAACAAATGACGAAAATTTTCAATAGATGAACCATATGATAGACAGGACCACTCAAAATATGAACACCCAATTGAATTTATAAAATTTCAGGCAAATGAGAATTTGAAAGGTACAATTATTTTATAATCCGAAATAGGAGAAAAATAAGGGAAATTTTTAATAGATACTGGATCTGAGGCATCATTAATAAATGAAAATGTAGTATAATAAAATAGAAATTCCAAATAAAATAGTCATAATAACGAAGACCAATTTAGTGGGGATAAATGGGAAAATGCTTGATAAGAACATAGAATTGCAAATATTGATTGTACAAAATATAGAGGTAGACACAATTTTATTGTTTGTACTGATCAATTGGGAAAGAAAAATGTGAAAATCTATTATGGAAGAAAAGGAACAGAAGTATCTAAACAGTGGTTTGAATTTGAAGAAAATAATAAAGAAACATAGTTAGAACAGAAAATTTTGTGTATTAGAATTATGAATGACATAAAAGAGGGTTAATATAATATGAGAAATGATATAAATAAAAATAACAATAATGGAAAATATGAATGTAAGGGGGAATATAGAGAAGTTATAAAAGAATTATTAAAAGAATATATCCAACTAATGATATGTGAATCGAGAGTTGCTAGGAAATATGTACACAAGAATGAAGTTAAAGATGTGGAAAAGTTTAAATCGAAAAGTTATCCTATTCCGTACAAATTCAGACAAACAGATAAAATGGATAAACAAGGATTTATTGAAAGAACTACCAGTAGTAATAACAATCCAATAGTTTTCGTGCAGATGAAAAATACTGAGATTAGACTATGTTTAGATGTAAGGGAATAAAATAAAATAGCCACTTCACAATATGAATCTCCTGGCAATATTGGCTAGAATAACTAATACAAAAATTTTCTCCAAAATTGACCATAAACACAGTTTTTGATTAATACCACTTCATGAGAGTATGAGACATTCTATAGGATTCAGTATAGAGGGTATAATATACAGATTTGGTGTTGGACCATATGGTTTACAATCTGCCTGTCCAGCATTATAAACAGCGCTACACAAAATATTAGACAAATACGAGAATTTTGTACTACACTATGTCGATGATATTTTGATTCATTCAGAAAATGAGACGAAACAAAGAACATATAGGAAAGTATTAGAACTGTTAAGTTATAGACTAACCAAAGAAGGGTTTAAAATAGATCCTGCAAGGCTAAAGACGATAAGAGAATACCCAATACCTCATGACTTAAAAACACTCAGCCGATTTTTAGGAATATTAAATTAAATATGACCTGGATATTGCCCGTCTGGTTCGATTTGCTTATCCATCAGCATCAGAGAACATGATGGAATGTTTGGGCATCCAGGCCTTTATTGACGACTTATGTGATCACGAAAAAGAGAGGACGCTTCGATCAGTTCATCTCAAAACCATGGTAGATGTATTGACAGCTGCTCTTGAATATCCAGCAGCTGCAAAGGCTTCGTGTTACAACAAAGGTAGGATCACGCAGGAAGAAGGTAACGATGATATATTTGCCCGGATCGTAAACTTGAGGAAATGTAAGATGAACAAGAAGCCAAAAAAGATCAGATGCTGTAATTGTTGGGAGCTAGAGCATGTACGTAGTTAGCGTAAGCTCCCTACGAGTCCTGCAAACCAAGAACTTCTTGATTATTAAGCAGCGACAAAGGCTTCGGGTAACAACAAAGTGAGGACCCTGCAAGAAGAAGGTGACGAAGACAGACAGGACCCAGATCGTCAAATTGTTGAAGAGTATGACAGACAAGAAGCAGAAGAAGATAAAATGCGGGAAATGTGGCTAGTGCATCTACGTAGTTCGTCTAATGGCCTCAGGGCTCCTGAAATCCAAGAACTCCAGTCACAGCAAAAATGTTACGGGTGCAAGCATCGAGCTGGTGTGAGTCACCGAAATGTCGACTATCTGACTAGACGGTCATGCCCAGCAGGCTATTGTAACTGCAAGAAGCAGTTTCAAGAATTACGGTAGTCAACGAAGAGTGGTCACCTACCAGGATCAGAGAAGATCAGGATGTGACGGGTATTGAACCGAAAGGCCACAACAGATATAGGAAGATTTAGTTAGTAAGAATAAGCCACGGATCATTAGAAATACTAGTAATTAGAAGGTAGTAGACACTTTCACGGTTGTACGCGCCAAATAGACCAAATAACTGACTCAACAAGGCTAACGCCGGTTAGTGTAAACAAAGCGACGAACTGTGTGTATTCATTTAATATGTGGAAGGAAGAAAATCGGCGACCTACCAGGCACGAAGTGTCAAAATTTTCACAGACACTCAAGGCATATTGGGCTCAGTGGGACTCACTTGTCTTGGAAGAAGAGCTGTTGAAAAGAATCCTTGAAAACGATGATGGTTCGGAGAAGAAAAGAGAGTTAGTTCCCCCAGATAACGAGAGTAGTTGAGATACTGAGGAGGCTACACGACAGTCTATCAGGAGGCCATATGGGAGTGAAGAGACTCCATCAGCGAGTTTGTGAAAGTTTTTATTGGGGAGCAGCTCCGACGATGTCAAAGACTTGTGGTACCAGTAATGGGCCACATCGCAACAGAAGGGCACCACTGATACAATATAGTGTTGGAAGCCATTTCAAAAGGATTGCTTTAGATATCGCTGGATAATTACGGATGACCGAATATAGTGGCAAATGCATACTGGTTGTAACGTATTATTTCATAAAGTTGGTGGAAATTTACACCATCCTGAATCAAAAGGCCACAGCTGTCACGGATGTACTGGTGAAAGAATTCATCAGCCGATATGAAGTGCCCTTTGAAGTCTCCAGCTACAGGTGAAACATCTGCGAAGATCCTATTTGGAAGTGAAATGAGACTTCCTCCTGACCTGGAATTTTGCTGTCGGCCTGGCAAATAAATAGCAGGGGACGATTAAGTGATCAGATTGGGAAGAAGGATGGTCGATGTACACGAACTGGTTCGAACGATTCTTTAAGTTGCCAGCGACAGAATGAAAAAACGGTAGGACACGCAGGTTACAGGGAAAGGAGACAAAGTATGGCTGCACAACCTCACGAGGAGAAACGGCGTTTCTCCAGAATAATAGAAATCTTAGAAATGTCCGTACTTAATCCAGAAAAAGATAAATAATAATAATGTTTATTCATCATAAATGTACAATCAAGTATAATTTTGATAAAACAATGTCAATTGACTAGTACTTGTGAGCTGAGTGAAATAAACAATGGCATCACTGAAGGAGCAATCGTAGAAAATTACTCCTTGTGCGTGATATAGCCTCTAAATATAATGAAAATACTTATTTAAAATTAGATAAAGTATAAGTATAAAACATATGGGTAGAAATTGCATCACATAAAATAAAATATCAGAATTGGTAAAATTATCACTTTCAAGTAAGTTACACATAAAGTGTTTATCATAATCGGGTTCAGTGTCTCATATACACATATATTACAGTCATACGATTTTGATCCCATGTGAGTATCACATAAGATTTAATATCATAATTGGTAAAATGGTAACATCCAGGTAGGTTTCACATAATGTGTCATAATCGGGGTTGAGGTCACATACACATGCATTACAGTATTATACGTTTGATGAATAATTTGTTGAGGGTTTAAATTATTTTTTGGAATATCTGTCTACCATAGCATTGAAGCCAATTCTTAACTCTTATTTTAAAAATTCTGTTGCTTCGGCTGGTTTTTATTGTTTCAGGTAACAATTCCCAAATTTTTGGATCTAGAAAGCTGCAGTGCCTCTGACCCACTGTTTTAATACATTTCGGTACCACGACGCTGTAGTTTCGCCTTCTTGTATTATATAGATGATCTGGGTGCGTTATTTCAATTTTATTATTGTAAATTCCTTGTAACATATTTTGGCAATAGAGTTGTCTAATATCAAAAATGCCGCATTCGTTATACAAATTATCGGTAGAGGATGTCTTTCCTTTGCCAAGGATTATTTTGAGAATCATCTTCTGCACGATATTCAGTCTATTTAAATGCGTATCATTTACACCTCCCTATCCTATGATACCGTATATATGTTGGGATTGGATTAGGCTATAATATATAGTTTTCAACTGAGAATTTTCAAGGAATTCTTTCAACAGTTTGAATCTTGATATGAATCCACGTAGTTTTCCTGTTAGGTACGATATATGTAAGTTCCATTTCATATGTCTGTCAATTTGTATACCAAGGTATTTTATTGAGCTGGCTTCTGGAATGGATATATACTGATTTATATTTAATGGACCCATATTCGGCAAGTTATTGCTATAGGAGGTGAAAGGTAAGTATTTGGTCTTTTCCGCGTTCACAGTTAATTTATTGTATTGGAACCATTTGAAGATGTTGTTGAAGTCTTTTTCCGTCTATGCTTTCAGTTGTTGCCATGTGTTGTCATCTATCGCATAAGTAATATCCCCATTGGAAAGCCGAAAGTAGTGTCCACTAAAACCGACTAGCGCCATTCAAAGGAGACCATGACCTAGAGAACGGAGTGACCCATATCATAGTAGAGCCTGACCCTGCCATCGAAGAATTTATGGGCGCATATGAAGGTACCCGGAAGGCTAGATATGGAGTTACTACAGAACAATGACAAGATTTGTTAACGCTCCCGGAAGAGTATTCACAGCCACACAACATATCCGCCAGTAACAAATACGCATGAGGGTTGGCAACGGTCGAAAAAAGTTGGGGCAATTAGGAAAGCTTGAAGATCTGATTCCCAGCCGTGGCAAGACACTGAGACTCACACACAATTCGCGGTACGTCTTCTACCTAGTTACTACAAGTGAAATTCAGGATCGATCCACCTACCGGAATATACCGGAATATGTGGGAACCGGTACAATATCTTCGAGATCATGTGCTGGAATCTCATGTAGAAAAACTAGCAATGCCCAATATGGAGAGCCACCAGTTAGATTGGCGAGTCATCAGGGTCATCTTCCAAGATACTGGTGTCCACATATTAGTTTACAGCTACAACACCCGTTATCAGTATCCGATAAAGACGGTGCCCCTTTATTTACATACGGTGGCCCATTATTTACATACGACCGGAAAGTGTAGAAATGGGCCAGTGGCCGATTCAAACATCCAGTATAGGCTATACAAAAGTTCCGTATTTGGAGTGGGTAATTTTACGAAATAGCACACTGTAGTAGTTCCTGATGCCGTCTCTGCTCTAGTTCGATAGCTGAAGTTGAAATTTTGGCGGGAGCATACGGTTTTCTGGGAAGGACTTGGTATTTTCTTCATTGATTCTATAGAGACATTGTGAGAAAGTCGATTGTTTGTTTGGAGCTGCAATCGAGAAGTTCCAGGTTCTAGAAGAGAGCTGCCATATATAAGCATCTACCTGAGAACCAAGAGTCAGTGTACAGTTTGATTGCATAGCCAACAGAGCACAACAATTTAACAATAAAAGCGAACTCCACCTGTGTATTTAATATATATATATATATATATATATATATATATTAATTTATATATATATATATATATATATATATATATATATAACAACAACAAAGAGATTCATGCGTAATTCACGCAAAATAAAGGGCTACTGAAATAGAGTGGTAACCGTGGACATCCATGTTTCTGGCTCATTTTGCCTCTTCAGCACGGCATAACCAAATAAGAATGTGGAATTTGGGAGCAAAGATGTTAATTGAAACATGGGGAAACACAAAATAACGGAATTCAGCAGGGAAACCAAACGCTCATTTGTGTCTTCAATTGGAAGATCCCGAGTTTTCAGGACAACAACCAACATCGACACGGTTACCACTCTATTTCAGTAGCCCTTTATTTTGCGTGAATTACCCATGAATCTCTTTGTTGTTGTTAACATATCACGCGATATTCCTACATCTTCTTTATATATATATATATATATATATATATATATATATATATATATATATATATATATATATATATATTATATATATCTGTGAAAACGTACGTGCCAGGTAGTGACCGTTATGCAAACAAACTGTAAACAAAGTAGTTGGGATGCGGTCAATATAGGGCTAATTAAACAACTATTTTTTGACTAGTTTAGCTTTCGGAAATAATTTATTTCCTTCATCAGAACATCTACAAATGGACAAAATTTGAAATAATAAGCAGTTTTTCAGTTTTATTAATTCAAATTTTGTCCATTTGTAGATGTTCTGATGAAGGAAATAAATTATTTCCGAAAGCTAAACTAGTCAAAAAATAGTTGTTTAATTAGCCCTATATTGACCGCATCCCAACTACTTTGTTTACAGTTTATTTATATATATATATATATATATATATATATATATATATATATATATATATATATATAAGATGTACGAAACGAATAGTGCATGACATATGAATAATAAGCAACGAAGAGATTAGCGGGTATTGCACGTTGAATGAAACATGAGAAAATATAACAGAATTCAGCAGGACAGTCAAACACAACATTTGTGCCAGTAATATTAGAAGATCTCGAATATTCGAGACAACAACCAACATGTTTCATTCAACACCTTTGCTCCCATGTTTCACATCTTTTCTTGGTTGTACCGTACCGATGACGGCTAATGAGCCAGAAACATACATGTCTGCGTTTACCACGCTTTTCAGTAGCTCGTTCTTCTATTTGCGTGCAATACCCACTAATCTATTCGTTGCTTATTGTTCATAAGTCACGCAATATTCGTACATCTTGTTATCATTTCATTAGTCTGTGTCGGAAATTTCAGATGGGAGTGTTACATGCACCTCCGTGTCCATGTTGGTTGTTGTCTCGAATATTCGAGATCTTCTAATATTACTGACACAAAAGTTGTGTGTGACTATCCTGCTGAATTCTGTTATATTTTCTCATGTTCCATTCAACACGTTTGCTCCCATGTTTCACATCTTTTCTTGGTTGTACAGTACCGAGGACGGCTAATGAGCTAGAAACATGCATGTCTGCGGTTACCACTCATTTCAGTAGCTCCTTCTTCTATTTGCGTGCAATACCCACTAATCTATTCGTTGCTTATTTATATATATATATATATATATATATATATATATATATATATATATATATATATACGGTATCCGCCAAAACAAACAGTACCGAAACAGAGAGTGCTGTGGAGTTGTTTATGTAATATGGATTTGTCATATTTGACTTAATTGTCATTAGTTGATATATTAATAGTACGCTGCAGTTAAATTTGATTTAAAAATGGTTCTAACAACGGAAGAAAAAGTTTTTTTGGTAGAGCATTATTTTCGTTCATACGGAAAAGGTCGTATGGATGGTCCAAGCTTAGAACAGGTGTCAATAAAATATCAACAAAAATTTAATAAAGCAGCTCCTAGTAAAAGTGTGATGTTAGCTGTTGTTGAAAAATTTCGTCGCACTGGTAGTGTATTGTGTCAACGTAAAGGTTCTTCAGGTCGTCGAAAAACAGTATGCACTAACGAAAATGAAGGACGTGTTTTTAACCAAGTTGTGCAATCACCTCAAAGAAGTCTTGTAAGAACTGCATGTAAACTCAACATTAGTGAAACGTCTTTACGTCGCATGTTCAAATCAATTGGTGGTTATCCATACCGTATTCAAGTTGGACAACGACTGAATACTGCGGACAAACGTGCAAGAGAAATTTACTGTGCTCGCATGTTGAGTTTAATTTACGAAGATCCCGAATTTTTGAAAAACATATGGTTTTCAGACGAGAGTCACGTTCATCTTAGCGGCTATATTAATCGACAAACAACTAGATTCCTTGGATTTGAAAGTCCTGATGTCATTGTAGAGAAACCACTCCACAGTCTTCGAGTTACCGTTTGGTGCGCGGTATCTGGTCATGGAATGATTGGTCCTTATTACGTTGTAGATGATAATCAGAATCCACTTACGGTCAACCAAGAGCGTTATAGAGAGAAAATTATTATACCTTTTGTGAGAGATCTAAATAACTTTTGACGTGCACGAAACTACAGTTTCGCACACAATGGTTCCAACAAGATGGTGCAACGAGCCATACAGCTGTGCGCACCTTAGACTTACCCCGTCAGCATTTCGATAATAGAATAATTTCTCGGGGAACAGACTTCGAATATCCTTCTCATTCACCTGATCTGACGCCACCTGACGCATACATTTGGGGCATAATGAAGGACAAAATATTTCACTTAGAAAATCCGCCGGCGAATATTGCCGAACTACGGGAAAGAATACAAAATATTTTTCGGCAGTTACATCAACCACTTTTTATAAATATGTTTATTGACTTACAAAATCGATATGAAGCTTGTTTGCGTCGAAATGGTGGACATTTTGAACACTTACATTACAGGAATTAGAAATTAATTTTTATTTTCGGTACTGTTTATTTTGGCGGATACTGTATATACAGGGTGTCCCGGGACTAATGGGAAAAAAGTCAGGAGCGTATAATATGAGCCAAAATAATGTTAGTACTTCAAAACTTTTTCTATGCAGGCCCTCGTTTTCGAGTTATGGGCCTCCAAAGTTTGAATTGTGAATTTGGTTTTAATTTTTATTTTTTGTACTAGTTGTTTGATCTTCATAAAATTTACGGCAAAGCTATAATGTACGTATATGCTTATTTTGGAAAGGTAAATAGATTTACAGATGTGCCTTGAAGCCAGGGACGGACTACCCGCAATGGTTAGTGTTCCAAAAAATTTGCAGGGATGGCACACCCTGTATCAAATTATCGAAATTGACTTCCACACATATAAGGCTAACGAAAAGGTACTCTTGTTATAACTCGATAAAATAAGCCGTTTGGCTAATATTTACAGTTTTATGAATGCACTACGTACCAATTTACGTAACTAACTTATTATTACGATGACCAAGATTTACACCTACAGTACTACAACAAAATAATTTAACGATAGCAGAAGATAAAAAACCATAACGACTTATTAATTCAAAAGTTGGTAGAAACTTTTTAAAAGTGTTTTTACCGTTTATGAAGTAACCATAGGATTATTTGAAAAACGTTGTGTAGAATAGTTCGTAGTCAATAATTCATAAGTCCTTAATTTAACAGTTACTATGGCAGAATTCACTTTTATTCAGTGCGCAGATATGCATTTAATGTATGGACTGGCTTCTCGAAACGGTTTAGAGGCCAGAAGGCTTTATGCAGAGCATTTTGCAAACAGAGCATTGCCAGATAGACGAATGTTTGAGCGTATTGATTTCAGCTTACGAGAAACAGGTATGAATAAGTAAATGTAACTTTCCATGTATACAAAACAAAATTCTCTATTTTAGGAAGTTTTTTGCCAAAAAAAGTGGAGAAGGTCCAGTACGAAGCGTACATACTGTGGCAGTAGAACAAGACTTTTTAAATGCAGTTGATGATGAACCATCAACGAGTTTACGAAAATTATCAAGAGAACATAACGACTCGAAATCAGTTGTTCATCGCGTCCTAAAAGAACAGTTTTTCACATGAAAAAAGTACACAGTATGACAGTGGCTGATTATCCTGCACGACTTGAGTATAGCCAGTGGTTTCTGCGACAACAACAAGCAGACAATACATTTATTAGTAACGTTCTTTTTACGGACGAATCTGGTTTCACCAGAGATGGATTCATTAATTCTCACAATATGCATTTATGGAATGATGTGAATCCACATGGCATTATCCAAACTAGGAACCAGCATAGATTCCTGGTTAATGTTTGGGCAATCATCTGATAAGACCGTACTTTATTGACGGTACTTTGACAGGTCAGAGATATTTGGAGTTTTTGCAAAATGAGTTATGGAACCTGTTTAAAGATATGCTAATACAATCTGGTAGGAATTTATGGTTCATACATGATGGGGCCCTTCCTCATTTCAGTTTAGATGTACGCCAGCATTTACACACAAGGTTTCCTAATAGATGGATTGGTCGTGAAGGCCCTTTTCAATGGCCACCGCGATCAGGAGACGTTAATCCTATACATTTCATTCTCTGGGGTTATCTCAAAAGTAAGGTATACGCAACACATGTGCAAACAAGGCAAGATTTAATAGACAGAATTATGTTACACTGCAATGTTATTAGAAATAATATGGGATTGCTCTTTCAAGTGCAAAGAAACAGTCTTCGTAGACTTAGAATGGGCGTGGAAGTGGGAGGAGCTGATATTGAACATTTATTACAATAACGTTAGTTTTTGTTGTTGTTTAGGAATTAGTTTTTGTCAAATGTTTTTGAACTTGTCTTTTTAGAGGTTTTCTTAATGGCTTAATAATGTTGTGTTCGTAATTTTGATTAAACGCAACTAATTACGTTGTTTCCGTTCCTATTTAATTCCCATTAAATGAGTTCTTAATGTTTCTATCATTTGCTATCATCAAATTATTTTTTTGTAGTACTGTAGGCAAATCTTGGACATCGTATTAATAAGTTAGTTAGGTAAATTGGTAGTTAGTGCATTAATAAAACTGTAAATATTAGCCAAACGGCTCATTTTATCGAATTCCAACAAGAGTACCTTTTCGTTAGCGTAATGTGTGAGGAAGTCAATTTCGATATATACATACAGGGTGTGTCATCCCTGCAAAAGTTTTGGATCACTAGCCATTGCGGGTAGTCCGTCCCTGGCTTCAAGACACAACTGTAAATCTGTTTACCTTTCCAAAATAAACGTACACGTACATTATAGCTTTGCCGTAAATTTTATAAAGATCAAATAACTAGTACAAAAAATAAAAATTAAAACCCAATTCAAAATTAAAACTTTGGGGGCCTATAACTCGAAAACGAGGGCCTGCATAGAAAAAGTTTATATGAAGTAATAACATTATTTTGGTCACATTATACGCTCCTGACTTTTTTCCCATTAGTCCTGGGACACCCTGTATATATATATATATATATATATATATATATATATATATATATATATATATATATATATATATATATATATATATATATATATATATATATATATATATATTTATATATATATATATATCTATATATATATATATATATATATATCTATATATATATATATATGTATATATATATATATATATATACACATATATATATATATATATATATAGAAAGTAGTTATTTTGCCAATAACTAGTTAGAAACAAATATTAGTGGGGGATTTGGCATCTGAGACAAAGAATACTCTGTTTAATTAGTCCGAGCTTTCGAAAATGTTTATTTCCATCCTCAGGGACACTACAATTGATAAAAATAGTCAAAATTTAAAATCAAACAATAAAATTAACACTTACATTATGTGAGGTTATTTGTCATTGAGTTGGTGTAAATGTGAAAACAACATCAATGTGCTTTTTCTTTCCTTGAAAAATGGTTCTTACTAATTACACTGTACAAAATTGCATGTTAAAATTATCATAGTATCTAGAATTTCTCTAATATATACAATTTTTTGTGATTAAAACAGATCAGCTACCACGTGAAAACTTAATAAAATTTTAAGGTTAGGAAACTGTCACTAAAGAATTCTTCTCTTCCATTGACGCCTTGATTGAGACTTATACATTTGGTTATCTAGTTATATAAATCAATGAAAGGAGGCCGCTTGAGTGAAGTTCTCTCAAAACAATACTGTTTATAAATTTATGTTATTGAAGTATGTGACAGTTGTGTATTGAAATTGATTGTTAACAGGTATGAATAAATAGAACTAAGGTTATCAATATCTGTACGTTTGTTAATAATGTTAGGTGTCTGCGAAATATATGTCATTTCCAAGAACGTTCTCTTGGTATTATTAGTTTCGGTGGCTAAAATACGAAAATTGTCATAATCCATTACATGACCCTCACTGCGCACATGTTCCGCCAAAGCGCATCTGTCAGGGTGCAGTCTACTATCACTCTTATGAGATGTTATACGGTCTTTTACTGGTCTCGAGGTCTGGCCAATGTATACCTTATCACAATTTGTACAAGGGATGGAGTAAACTACATCTGACATCTGCGCCCTAGGGACTCTATCTTTAAGTACTGAGAAAATAGAATACACCGTCAGGACACTTCTGTTCGCAATGACAATGCCAGGTACTATTTCAAAAATCTTCTTCAACTTGGGTGTTATTTCCTCTATATATGGCAAAGAAACATATTTTTTTAATGACTGATGGTTTGCTGAGCCCGTCACCTCCGTGGGAGAAATATGAGTTTCTAACGCTGAGTTATTATGATAAATTAATTGGTTCAGTAATGCATACGGGTAGGAATTGCTCAGAAACATACCAAACAGAATTTTATAGTTTTTTTGGTGAAAGGAGGGGTCAGACAACTGGGAGACTCTATTCTTCATCTGTTTAATCAAATTCACCTTCATAGACTTTTTGTGGTATGACCAATAGTTGAGGTATCTACCTGAACTCATTGGTTTCTGGTACCAATCAATAAGTACGATGTTGTTTGTTGTACGAATAAACTTAATGTCTAAGAACGGGACTGATTGTTGGTTATCTTCAGTTTCTATAGTAAACTGTATGTGAGGATCGAGATCATTAAATACGTATAGAATCTCGTCTATACCATCTCTCGGGATAGAAAGGATTATGTCATCGACATATTTCTTAACAAAAAAAGGTTTATAAGTTAGTACTGGTAGAACAATATCCAACACGTCATCCATTACATAACAAGCCAAAATGGGCGATAATGTTGCACCCATTGGTGTTCCAAAAATTTGCTTGTAAAATTGATTATTAAACGAAAAGTAGTTATTCTCAAACACGAAAGTGATACACTCCACAAACATTACTAACGACATTTCGCAATAATTGCTAATGCAATTCCACCTCTTAGTGATGGATCTAATGCAAGCTTCCAAATATACATTGCTGAGAAGGGAAACAACATCCAGGCTGGCCAACACGTAGCCATCTGGTAATTGACTTCTATTGAATTGTTTAAAGAGATCAAAAGAGTCCTTCACAAAATACTCGTTATCACAATCGTAAGCTTTGGTTAAAATATCAGTCAAAAAATTGCCTAACGGTTCAATGCATGTGTTCAACGATGATACAATTGGTCTACCACACAAAGTTGGCTTGTGTATCTTTGGAAGACAGTAAAATTTGGGGGACTGAGCCTTGTATGTCGTCAGAGACTTTTTTTTAATTTCATCGATAAAATTATTGTTTTTCAATTTTTTAATTAAGTTGTTACATTTTCTTTGAATATTAGCAGTAGGATCTTTACTCAATGCACTATACGAGGTTTCATCATTGATTAATTCTAATGAAATATCAAGATATTGTTGTTTAGTGAGTACTACCGTTACATTACATTTGTCTGATTTTGTTACCATCAAATGAGGATTAGTTTTTAAAAATTTTTTTGTTATGCTGTGTAAGTGACGATACAAGTTATATTCATACTTAGAACTGTGTATGTGATTAGTTATAATGTTAGTTGATTTGGCTATAGTAACATTCAATACACAACTGTCACATACTTCAATAACATAAATTTATAAACAGTATTGTTTTGAGAGAACTTCACTCAAGCGGCCTCCTTTCATTGATTTATATAACTAGATAACCAAATGTATAAGTCTCAATCAAGGCGTCAATGGAAGAGAAGAATTCTTTAGTGACAGTTTCCTAACCTTAAAATTTTATTAAGTTTTCACGTGGTAGCTGATCTGTTTTAATCACAAAAAATTGTATATATTAGAGAAATTCTAGATACTATGATAATTTTAACATGCAATTTTGTACAGTGTAATTAGTAAGAACCATTTTTCAAGGAAAGAAAAAGCACATTGATGTTGTTTTCACATTTACACCAACTCAATGACAAATAACCTCACTTAATGTAAGTGTTAATTTTATTGTTTGATTTTAAATTTTGACTATTTTTATCAATTGTAGTGTCCCTGAGGATGGAAATAAACATTTTCGAAAGCTCGGACTAATTAAACAGAGTATTCTTTGTCTCAGATGCCAAATCCCCCACTATATATATATATATATATATATATATATATATATATATATATACAGTGCTATTCAAAAGTCCCCTTCCCCCTCGTATCTTTTGAACGGCTACACTTATATTAATAAAATTTGGAGGGTGAAAATAAAGTGTTGTAAACTTTTCTACGTATGGTAACAGGTAACAGAATAATTTTAAATAGGACCTTATGGCAAGTGATATCTCGTTTGAAAGGCATTGACATTGGCTACATAGCAATATTAATTTTGTTTGGGTTTAAATTAATTTTGACGGATAAATTAAATAAATACCAAAATTATTTAAATTATTTTTTTAAATTTAATTAATCAAATATCAACAATGGATTCCTATAGCAAGTGTTCGAAATGTGCTCCGTCTACTTCCTGACAGTAATACATCCTATTAGTAAACTCTTGTCGTACTCGTTCGAATGTGTCAGCTGAAATAGCATTGCATTCTTCAGTAATTCGTTCTTTTTCAAAATGCCAATGCTAATTTTACAGTAGTCGTATTTATCACACGATTTTCGGAACCAATTTACGAGGGATAATGATAAAGTTTTGTTACACTTACGACTCATTTCCACAATCAATGCATTAATCATATTTTATTTCATGAGAAATTTAGTTGGATATTCCAACGTACCATAATGTTTCTCTTATTTATTTGAATGTACAACGGGTGGGATAAATTTATATACACAGTTAATTCTAATATATATATATATATATATATATATATATATATATATATATATATATATATATATATATATATATATATATATATATATATATATATATATATATATATATATATATATATATATATATATATATATATATATATATATATATATATATAAATTATTTGTTTTTCTTTATCCTTATATATAATTTTATTTCCATTTTTCTTGGGCATCAGGTTATAAACGTATATTCTGTATCAATTTATGTTTCTATTGAAGTTTCGCTCTCTAATTCGGAGCATTTTCAAAAAATTTTTACATCGATGTCAAACAATAAAATGAAAACGATTGAAAGATTAAAATTGAATGTACACACAGAGACGACAAAAACTGGTAACTAATAAAATAATTTCAAAAACAATAAAACTGAAAATACCTGCCTTAGAAACAACTCTTTACAATATACCAGGGACATTCATGTTGATGTTATTATTATAATGAATTATAATATATCTGGTTTAGATTTTTGATATCTTGTTTATCGTTTACAGCATTGTTCTCTTTTTTTATATGTATCATTTCTTTTATTGTTAGTTTTTTGGATTTGGAATCTTCGTTTATTAATTTTTTGAAGATGCTCCGAATTAGAGAGCCAAACGTCAATAAAAACATAAATTGATACAGAATTTACGTTTATAACCTGATGCCCAAGAAAAATGGAAATGAAATTATATATAAGGATAAAGAAAAACAAATAATATATATATATATATATATATATATATATATATATATATATATATATATATTAGAATTAACTGTGTATATAAATTTATCCCACCCGTTGTACATTCAAATAAATAAGAGAAACATTATGGTACGTTGGAATATCCAACTAAATTTCTCATGAAATAAAATATGATTAATGCATTGATTGTGGAAATGAGTCGTAAGTGTAACAAAACTTTATCATTATCCCTCGTAAATTGGTTCCGAAAATCGTGTGATAAATACGACTACTGTAAAATTTACTTATTTAAACAAAGAAAATGAGTAGGGCTGGAAATACTACATAACTTTATACCTCCATTACAATATTTCGTAGTACCCAGCTCCATTCATATTTTATCCATCTTGTATATGTATATCCCTAACATACCCAATAAATTCAACACTCGACAATTTTCCCAACTCTGTAAGTCAACCAAAAGCTTTAGTACGTGCAGGAAATTCACAAATTATTGACTCTCAAATCCCAAAATTACTCGCCTGCTACCTGAACAACGGAATGATTATATAATTAACCCTACGAAGGAGGAAGATGTCATTTTTAGGGACCTAGAATATAAACAAATGGATATATTTGAAAACCAAATGTATATTTCAAGTATGTGTTCTAATGATGTCAAAATCAAACATCGCTCATATGAAAAGAAAAATTCGATGAACGTGAATATCATTATTTTAAAATGCCCTAATATGACATATTATATTATCTTAGGGTATCACACATGGATAAGATACCACACGTCTTTGTTGGAGTTCTATATACAGAGTGATTGACTATGAGTGATACGGCCTTACTTCTTGATTTGTTATACAGCTCCTCTAAAGATGATTAATATATAGAATGTGATATGCAATGTGAAATTCCAAAAGGAGAAAAATTTGGATAGAGCCTCAGATAAATGAAAGAAAATACCGCAGCACGGAGCACCCTACGCTGCGTCCGCGTTGAATCGTAATCACCAAGTATTTATATTAACCCATTAGTGCCTGAGTAATTTTTTTTGTCGATTTCTGTTATTTTTCCAGGATGAGTTACAATTGGCATCTAGATTAACTATGTAAAAGTGTTTAACATTGAGTCTTTGTTTAGAGTAGATTTTTTTCACGTATGATATATCATACGGTAGGCATATGGGGGTTTTCATTATGAGGTATGAGGGTAAAATACGAATTTATGTATAAATGCCTGAAATAAAAGTTTTATTGATTTAAATTGATAAAGCAATAATTATTGATTCCAAGTGGGCCAATTATTTTGATGGTTTATGCTATAAGCCGAAACAGCTGTCTGAATGTAATCCAATATTATAATTGGCACAGGAAAATTTGGGCACATTTCTTACAACAACCACATCGTATTTATGTAGCCTGTTTATCAACTAGATGGTCGACACCATCAAATCTCACGTCTTGCAGGATGCTTCTAGTGCACGTGGGCTTAGGTCTAGCTAAATACATTGGAGAACTCAGCAGAGAAAGCACAATCCTTCGTATGAACTGTATAAGGCTGATTTCAGGATGAGCAAATCTATATAGCATCCACTTATTCACAACTGCACCGTTGAGACAAAATCTAATAAATGGCCAAAACCATTTCCTTGATCGAATTCTGACACGATACAATCCTCGCATTTTGTCAAATAAGTCGACACCTCCCATTCCTTGATTATATAAGTGTATTATGTTGGGTTGATCGACATCTACACGTTTCTTTTCTTCTTTTGACCATCTTTTGCAGTATCCTTTGGTTAAGCATGTACCATTTTCTACATAATAATTAGTCCCGATGGTATCTTGACTATTGTCATGTCATCTGATCAGAACTAAATTAGTTTTCGTTTCCCTCAACACATGCGATGTACCTTGTTTTTGTTTTTTCGGATCAGTTAGTGGAACGTTTTGAATTCTATCAGATCGCACCAATACAATAAATGGTATTTGCTGTGAGAGTTTCCAATAGTGAAAGCGAATTGAAAAAGTTGTCGATGTCAGGTAAACAGCCAATGCAGAGAGTTTCAGTAACACTAGAACCTGAAGTTTTTCCTTCTATTCTGTCTCCTTCACCACAATACGGGTTGATTTTCAAAATATATCCTTCTGAAGTAGTAAGGCACCATAATTTGAAACCATATCTAATTGGTTTTCCTCTGATGAACTGTTTCATGTGGTGATTTCCAAAATATGGTTCCATTGCCTCGACTAGTGAGAAGGACTTTCCTAGAGGCTGGGCTGAGTCTTGAGATACCTTGTTTATCTGATCTAGTAGTGTTTGAATTTTATATGTTTTGTTATTTGGATCTATGGAATTATTATCGTTGAAATGTAAATAGCGATAAATTGTTTCAAATCTGTCACAAGATATGCTGTTACTTACAAAACAATTATATGTGTGTGCTTTAGTCTTCCAGTACATTCTTCGAAAATGTTGTTTACAATAACCAGAAAGAAGCAGTATGCCAAAATATATGTACGTTTCCTAAGTAGAAACAACAAGGTCGTGTTTTTCTTTGAATTATGCATACTTTTGTGCCTCATTGCAGATTTCCTTGATGAACTCTTCCGTGAAAAATATTTTGAATAGATCTACTGGTGACATATTATCATCCCTGATTTTCTGTACTATAGCAGGTTCTTTCCTTTTAACT
The DNA here is from genome assembly GCA_963921935.1 of Galeruca laticollis. Taxonomy (NCBI): domain Eukaryota; kingdom Metazoa; phylum Arthropoda; class Insecta; order Coleoptera; family Chrysomelidae; genus Galeruca; species Galeruca laticollis. The sequence continues at coordinate 136,712,794 of OY998179.1, read as the reverse complement.
GCTGTTCTGTCCAACTTCTAATAATTTTCTCTTCTTTTTTCTGTTTACTGTTCATATTTTCAATTTTTTTTCAGGTTTCTCTTTACATGGTCTATTAAGTTTCATTTTTTTGTCCACATATCTGAAGGAATATTGTCGTCACTAGTATCTGCATCAAAAATGATTTCTTCTTTTAGCTCGTTCGTACCTACATCATCTTCCTCATTGTCATGAACTGCAGTGAATTCCAGTTTTGTATCGTCATCACTAGTTTCTTTATAGATTAGTCTTTTTTCGGTTGGAACGTTCAGACTCACGTCATTTTTTTCACCATCATGAACAGCGATAACTTTCATTGGTTGTATCCATACACCTTTTCCAGTGTCATGAATACTGTGGCCCATGCCATCATCACTTGATGCATCATCCACGTCACTTTCGTTGCCATCTGCTGGTGGAAATATTACAAAGTCCAATCTTTGACAACTATTTACTCGTTCATGATCTTCGTCGTCCGAATTGAGCTCTTCTAGGTAATTTAAAAGGTCTTCCGCATCACGATTATCTGATGAATCATAAAATTTCTTTCTGCAATAAAAATACATTTATTTGCATGATATATCATACGCAATTTTTCTCAGTGTAGAGTAAAGTACAAGTCACAGCCAAACTCTCTGTTGAATCGTAAGTATTCCTCAGTATGTGATAGTCATATTTTGATGCCTTTACTCCTGATAAAATTACAGCCAAACCAGATAAAACAACATAACGTCACCTGTTACTCATTCTGTCGAACTGGAAAATACAATGCAACAAACTTTGATGGAAACCGTATTAACAATTATTATTGTGTTAACAAGTGATTATTTGTATATATGACGTAATTAACGACTGTTTTAATCACATGAGATGCACACGCCGTGAATTCAAAATGGATTCTAACATATTTTTAGTTTATAGTTTTCCATTTATTTTAGTACATAAGTTCGATTGATTGATTATATTGGATATAGTGAATTTTGTTATTAGTAGTAAAGTTATTATCAATAAAGTATCTTTTTAAAAAGTTTGTAGCATAGAGGAAAAACCCTTATTGATCCTCATCATTTTTGAACGTTTATCCAATTCAAAAACCCTTGTGAAACGTTGAAGTTCGTCCAAAAGTGTCGGAAGAAAAAGAAAAGTGAGTAAATTTTATCCATAATTATTATAAAAAAGATAAAGGATCAAATTAAGTAAATATGAAAAACCTTTGGAAAACCAGGTCGAGTTGATCGAAAAGACTTAGAATTCAAGAATAACGGAGAAAAGGAAATTATCAACCGGGATGTACCTTAGCATCATCGTTAACCTGTCATAATTTATATTTTCTCCCATTTTCCTCTATGTCAGGTACACCCCAAGTAATCACTCATAAGACCTCTCAATCAATACTACGTCCTCCAATCCTAAATTTAAACGTACCTGTCCTCATAATTACCGCACCTCAAATCAACATCATGCCTGATTTCAATCCAAATCACCTAGACACCCTATTCTCATTCGATAGATATCACACGAGCAGTACAACTTCGTTATTTCCGCTACTCTTCGCTTAAGCCATATCTGGGACAATAACAACACCCAAAATTTTCAAAATCCCCTCCTATTCCAAGGTATCCTAAGTAAACTGACAAGAAGAAATGAGGAAGTCAACTCAGTCTACGGAAGTAGAGAATGAGAACATACCAAATAAACTTTTATCCAAAACGTCACCGACCAACGTAATGAGAATGATCTTACAAGAGATTCAGTAAATCCACGCCAATGAATCCCCACAGCAGTACTTCGAAAAAGTAAAGGTGTCGCTAAATACAATATCCAACTACATAGAACTTCACGACGGTTATATTATTATTAAGGCAAGTAAGAAAAGCATTTTCCAGAAACAAGCTTTAGCAATTTGCCTAGCAGGACTTAGGGATCCCTTATGATTCACCAACAGAGCAATGAGAGTAAGCGATATATCTACGGTAATGCAGTACATCCAGGTGAAGAAAAAACAATATAAATTATGACCAGAACGCAGTAAACCCTCAACCAAAAACCAACAGGTACATGAGCGCTAACCAGCAACATAAATCACCAACACCTCTTATGTCTTCACAATGACAACCATCAACTTTCAGACCACGTTGGTAACCATCAGCTCTCCGACCACAATGGCAGCCACAACCTCAACAGTTTGGATTTAGACCACCGGCGCCGCTATTTAATTTCATTCCAAAAGGCCCGAAAGTATTTCCTGGACCGTCAAGGTTTCAATAATTCAGTAAATCACAACAACAGAAATCACCTGAAGTAGTAAGCCTATAATATCCCATCATCATGAACCAACACTAGTGAGCATTATCACTAGAGATAGGACTCAGAACCGAAACTGGAGACATCAGCAATTTCTACAAATATTAACATCCGAAGAATTATGTAACATTGAATATGCTAATGAAGCATATGGTTAGGATACTAACGGATTTGATGATGGAGCAGCTTACGACTATTACCATCAAGAAAATTAGTACAACTAAAGGAAAATTCGTTCTTTTGAAATTTGGAAAATATGGGTATGTCAGCACAATAATCTTGGGAATTATTTTGGGAAATGGAGGCTATTATGAAAGGTTCAGGTTGGATATTATCATGGAGATATATCGAGACAATGTCGGGATTCAGGAAAGATTTGGTAGCACCAGTGTGGATAAGTAGTTTAAGAGGAGGGTGGGAGATGGTTATATAGGGTAATTCCCTTTTATCTTGGTAATAATTTAGCTGTACTATGTCACGTTGCTGTTTTCGTAATTTTATCATAAATTTGTCGTTTGTTCTTCGTAGTAATTTTGAGAAGTTTCTTCATACGGGTCTGTGGTCTCACAAAACTAATTTTCTTATCCATAGCTCAAATGTGACTAGTATTACAACTAATGAAAAACTCAAAGTCAAAATGTAATTTTATTATAATGAAGTTTCACAAAGCCTCCATAAGCTGAGCAACTAGTTTCGGCCCACAATGGCCATCTTCAGGCTACAAAGAATGTCTGGGTTGAGGAAGAAAACATTAAACAATCTGTATATCTTACTTGAATGGAAGTAATTATTAGTGAAATTGACTGACTCGACCCTTACTTCGTGGAACATGCTCATATTAGTGTTTTTAAATGAAATTCAAGGTCTCTAGTTAATTCCACAATATAAGTTATTGAAAATTCTAAAAAATTGACAATTGTTTCGATAAATCAATATCATCGTCAGAATGACAGAAGTTACATTTCATTTTATGCCTACCTGATGTTTAGTAGTTAATTTTGGCTAGACCAAGAAGTAACCTAACTTGTGATTGGCTTAATATATGTTTATAGAAAACAGAAGAAGATGTGATATTACAAATATTGAAGCTTAGATATTATTAGCTACAGAACCTTGAACACACACAACATAAAATTCAATACTCAAAACATCATGAAACTGTAAGTACCTACATACCAACACACTTTGCACCACGTTTTGAAAACCTTTCAGACACTAATTGTACAAATAGTGAAATAGAATTTTTAAATAAAGGTTTAAAGTACAGCATACCACCTAAATTTACGAATAATATTAAACAAATTATAGCTACAGAATCAGAAATCTAATTCAAATAATTTTCTTTATGAGAAAATAAAAATTGCCAATTTAATCAAAAATATTGAACCTTCAAAAGTTAAACGTCAAACAAAAAATGACATTTCAGTTTTAAACGCAATAAAAAAGAAGGTGGAGAATAATAACCTAACAGTCACAAAATCTGATAAGGGGAATGCTACTGTCATTTTGACGACTGAAAATTACAATTCCAAAGTATATAACTTTATAAAATCTAGCGATGTAAAAGTTCTTAAAGCAGACCCAACAAAGAAGTTTTCTAATAATGTAAGGGATATTGTTAATAATTCAAATTATCTTTTAAATGATTACGAAAAGAGGTCTATCATACATAAGAATCCTCATTGTCCACAATTATATGGAACAGTTAAATTACATAAAATAACGAAACCAATTAGACCTGTAGTCTCTTATGTTAATGCTCCTAATAATATATTGGCAAAGAAGCTCAACAATATACTCAATACTTACGGATATGAATCTCAGTACTCAATTAGAAATTCAATAGAACTAATCAAAAAGTTGAAATCAATCCACTTGCAAGATAACTATAAACTCATATCGTTCGATGTAACTAATATGTTCACTAAAATTCCTCCTAAAGAATGTCTAATACTTGTAAGAAAATTACTAGAAGATAAAAATATTGATCCAGGAATAATATCAGATATACTTAATTTATTTGATTTATGCATTAATCAGAATTATTTCACTTTTGACAATAAGATATATATTCAAAATGAAGGTTTACCAATGGGAAGCCCTATATCACCTATTTTAGCAAACATTTTTATAGACAATTTAGAAAGAAAGATCTTTGAAAGTAATATTTCGAAAAATATTTTATTTTGGTATAGATATGTAGATGACATATTAGCTTGTTTTATGGGTAGTGAACGACAATTAGATGTATTTTTCAACCACATCAATAATTTACACCCGAAAATTAAATTTACATTAGAAATTGAAGAAAATAGCTCAATCAATTTTCTTGATTTAAAAATTCAAAGAGTTAATAATGTACTTGATTATTCAATTTACCGAAAACCAACACAGACTGATGTGACAATTCCATTCAATTCTAATCACCCTGTCTCACACAGACTAGCGGCATATAATTCAATGATACATAGAGCTTTTTCAGTTCCTATGAACAAATGTAATTTTGATAGAGAGATTAATACAATTAGACAAATAGCAACATCTAACGGTTATCCATTAGATATGATAAATAGGCTAATTAGTAAAAAAGAAAAAAAAGTGGCATTACAACTAATATATCCTAAACAAGCTGATGAAATTAAAACTTATAAAACCATCACATATGCAGGAAATATTTCTAATAATATTTCAAAGATAATATCTTCAGCAACGAATACAACAATTTCTTTTAAAATAGAAAGTAACGTTAGTACAAAATTGTTAAATGTAAAAACAAAAATACCACTATTAAAGAAGTCAGGTATATATAAACTCAAATATCCAGAATGTAATGCTGTCTATTTGGGTCAGACCCTTAGGAATTTTGAAGTACGATACAGTGAGCACTTACGAGCATACAGATTAAAACAACCAGATAAATCCCACTACGCAAAAAATCCACTTGACACCAATCATTCATTGACACCTAACACAGAACTAGAAGTACTGCATATTTGTGAAAAGAAACAAGAACTGGATTTCCTTGAAGAACTGGAAATTAGAAGACATTTAAGAAACCCACAATATGAAGTTGTCGATGAACAGTTAAATCTAGGGAATTCTCCACTAATAAACTGTCTTCTTAAGTGATAATTGTAAAGATCAGCAGATATAGTTTTTCTGGTTTTCTATATCATTGCACAGTTATACTGATCTTAATTGGAAAAATGATATCCAGGATATCACTATAGGGCTAATAATATCTAAGCTTCAATATTTGTAATATCACATCTTCTTCTTTTTTCTATAAACATATATTAAGCCAATCACAAGTTAGGTTACTTCTTGGTCTAGCCAAAATTAACTACTAAACATAAGGTAGGCATAAAATGAAATGTAACTTCTGTCATTCTGACGATGATATTGATTTATCGAAACAATTGTCATTTTTTTAGAATTTTCAATAACTTGTATTATATTGTGGAATTAACTAGAGACCTTGAGTTTCATTTAAAAACACTTATTATTAGTGGGTTAACAAACGTCCACACATAGCGCCGAGGGAGGGAAGGATGTAAGAAATGGGGGTTAACAATTCTTGGGGAATTGAGGTGTATTTAGGAGAATATTTTAAACTCATCATTTGAGTTGTAATATCTTGTGACAAATAGAAAAATAGGGAGGCGAGAAATTATGGAAAGGAAGTGGAGTGGTAGAAAAACAAATATTACGAAAACATTGTATAGTTGTAGGTAGGGCAGAAGAACAAATTTGAACTACAAATCAGTATAACTAGAGCCCTGATAAGGATGGGGAGGAGAATATTTTCCCACGATTAATAAATACCAACTCTTATCACAGGAATGGAATATGGAGGTGTTAAGGAAACGATAAGAGGTTAGCAAGTAAAATATGCAACATCTAAATAAGAAAGAAGGGACTACTAAGCGAGGAAGGTCAATCCTTAGAACAGAGAATTGGCTATGGGAATCCGTGGACAGGGATGTAATAAGCGGTAAAAAGGTCGATTTAAGGAAGGAGAACGGCTTTACATCTGGTTCACTGAGATTGAAGTAAGCTTAGAACCAATAAAACATGGCTAACTATATCATATAATGTTGAACCATTGTGATATAGTAAATACAAGTCCATAACACAACGAAACTGAAATTAAATTCACAACTATACAATTATGTTCAGCGAAATCACTTTATGACACACCAACAATGATATGAAGTAGACAATATGGAATATATATCCGGCAGGAGCGTAATTAGAGGAAATGTGTCAAATAAAATTCAAATAAAAACATATAGTTAATTGTAAATATGGAGCAAAATAAAACGTAGTAAAGTTCAGTAGCAAGAAAGATTAGGTTACTGGAAAGCGCAACAACTATAAACGTATGTTACCCCCGAAATAGAAGCTAACGATACAAATTATGGTAAAACAAAATTTACTCTGTGAAAGAGAAGAAGACTAGTCAATAAACTAAAAGTAGTAGTCTAGTCAAAAGATAAAAAAGAAGATTATGACAGTAGTATTCAACTTGAAAAGAGTGAATTAAATTGTAAACAATTGTAAATAAAGATATTTCTATAGTAACTTACATATAGTTGATAAAATATTATTACCGGCGATTTTTACAATAACAAAACTTGACAATATTAGAGCTACCCAGAAGCAAAGGAATACACAAAACAATCAAAATGGGAGATTGAGGAAGATGTATGGATCTCTTGGTATTAGTTGTTCATTAAGACAAACAGCGTTGTTATCAGAACTAATCCGGTAATTCTCGAAAATCTCGAGTAAATTCATCCTAGGACCTTTAAAGCACCTATATAATCTACTCGCCTCCGATAAAGAAAAATTGTGGTTATCTGAAATAATGTGATTTGCAAAAGCAGATGGTGAAGCAGGTGGGTCAGTATTTTGAAATCTTTTAACAAAATTAAGATGTTCTTTAATTCTAGTGTCTAACAAACGACCAGACTGACCGATATAGACAGCATTACAGTTCTGACAGCTCAATTTATATATACCAGGAGAATGTCACGTCGGAACAGAATCTTTGGTGTTAACCAAAAAAGATCCTAGATTGTTATCAGTCTTAAAGCCAAATTTAATGTTGTACTTCTTGAAAATGTTACCAAACTTATAAGATACAGGGCCATGGAAATGTGAAGAACCAACATACTTAAATACATCATTATTGGAACTGTTATCGTGTAATGTAATAGTGGGAAAAGTAAGTTTAAATTTATTAAAATGTCTAATGTATATTTTGTTGGATAAAGAGAGTGGAAAGTTATTATTAATAGCAACTTGTTTAATAATGTTGATTTCCTTATTGAAGGCTTCATGTGACAGAGGCAATGAAAAAGCCCAATGCAAGAAACTATTGAAGGATGCAATCTTATGTGACTGGGCGTGGTTAGAGTGAAAATTATTAACGGTGTCCATTGTGGTAGGTTTACGATAAATCTGAAAATCCAACCTTTCAGAACTAACATCCCTAGTGATCAGGAGATCCAAAAAGGGAATACTATTCTTAAACTCAAAATCAATCGTAAATTCAATTCTAGGATTCAGGGTGTTGATAAAATCCAAGAAGAAGAAAGCATCTTGTTGGGTACAGTTAAAAAGAACTATACAATCATCAACATAGCGATAGTAAAAGACTATATATTTTTTAAAAAGGGGATCAATAACATAAGTTTTTTCCAAATTATTCATGAAAATTTCATCAAGTAAAGGGCTCAAATTAGAACCCATAGCCAAGCCTGTAGTCTGTTGGTGAAATTTGTTATTAAATGGAAAAAAGTTGTAAAGCTATTTGGAGCATGTTCACCACATCAGATATGACATTCGGGCACAAATTATTGGAAATGAATAGGGTTTCAACCAAATTTATACATTCTGAAGGGGGTATACTGGGACAAAGATGACAAACATCCAATGAGAGCAAAAAAGGATAAGATTTAGGAAGCTTAATGTTAGAAATTTTATTACATAGGTCCAATGAGTTTCTTATAGAGAAAGTATTATTGAAATTAGTTAAGCCTTTGAGTGATATATTTGACATATTTTCTCTAATTGCGCTCCTGTTAGATATATATTCCATATTTTTCTCCTTCATATCATTGTTGGTATGTCTAGAAGTGATTTCGCTGAACATAATTGTATAGTTATGAATTTAATTTCAGTTTCGTTGTGTTATGGACTTGTATTTACTATATCACAATGGTTCAACATTATATGATATTTTTAGCCATGTTTTATTGGTTCTTAGCTTACTTCAGTGAACAAGGTAAAAAGCCGTTCTCCTTCCTTAAGACGACATTTTTACCGCTTATCACATCCCTATCCACGGGTTCTCATAGCCAATTCTCTGTTCTAAGGATTGACCTTCCCCGCTTAGTTGTCCCTTCTTTCTTATTTAGATGTTGGATATTTTACTTGCTAACCTCTTTTCGTGTCCTTAACACCTCCACATTCCATTCCTGTGATAAGAGTTGGTATTTGTTTATTAAGGGAAAATATTCCCCTCCCCATTCTCATTAGGACTGTAATTATATTGAATTGTAGTTCAAATTTGTTCCTCTACCCTACCTACAACTATACAATGTTCTCGTAATTTTTGTTTTTTTACCACTTCACTTCCTTTCCATAATTTCTCGCCTCCCCCTATTTTTCTATTTGTCACAAGATATTACAACTCGAATCATAAGTTTAAAATATTCTCCTAAATACACCTTAATTCCCCAAGAATTGTTAACCCCCATTTCTCACATCCTTCCCTTCCTCGGCGCTATGTGTGGACGTTTGTTAACCCACTAATAATTATTTTCAATCAAGTAAGATAAACAGATTGTTTAATGTTTTCTTCCTCAACCTAGACATTCTTTGTAGCCTGAAGATGGCCATTGTGCGCCGAAACTAGTTGCTCAGCTTATGGAGGCTTTGTGAAACTTCATTATAATAAAATAACTTTGTAACATTTTGACATTGAGTTTTTCATTAGTTGTAATACTAGTCACATTTGAGCAATGGATGAGATATTATTTTCAAGAAAATTAGTTTTGTGAGACCACAGACCCGTATAAAGAAACTTTTCATAATTACTACGAAGAACAAACGACAAAAATTTTTCGATAAAATGCCTAAAACAGCAACGTGACATAGTACAGCTAAATTATTACCAAGATAAAAGGGAACTACCCTATATAACCATCTCCCACCCTCCTCTTAAACTACTTATCGACACTGGTGCTACCAAATCTTTCCTGAATCCCGACATCGTCTCGATATATTTTCAAGATAATATCAAACCTGAACCTTTCATAGAAACCTCAATTTTCCGAAATAATTCCCAAGATTATTGTGCTGATATACCCATATTTTCCGAATTCCAAAAGAACGAAAATTTCAAATTCTACCTCTATAAATTTCATAAAGCATTTCATGGCCTAATATGTCTTGATAATTTTAACCTTCTAAAAGACAAAAAATCTCCTCATTCTGAACTCGTCACGGAAAATTATATTCTAACTATTCAATTGATATCCCACTTAAGATAGCATATCCGATTGCAATCACATTAACTGGTCTAAAGAAATAGAAGGGAATTGCTTAAAATAATCAATGCCGCTAAACGTCAATATAAAAATAAATTATTGTTAGCAGTTGTCAACGTCTACAAATTCACTTAATCATGAGCTGTCATATTTGATGTTTGTTTGAAGTTAACTTGACAGTTAACCAGCGTAGTGACAGGCAACGTTGAAGTTTATTTACATAATAAAATAATTGTCACTAGAAAACTGTTCAACACCAACGACATGGCCGCATCTTCTACTATGACTAACAAAACTAATGAATCTACATCTACTAACACTGCTGAAATGATTCCTTTAATAGAAAATATGATAGACATAGGAGCAACAACTTCAACTACTCACTTCCTTTTTTTAACAAGTTCAGTTAACAAATTTATCCAAGCACTTAAATTATGACATGAGCAGGCGCGTGGCGCACTGAGTGCGCCAGCTTGATGAATTGTCACTAGACCACAGTAAAACTATTTTTAAATGTTGTTCATTTAATATACATATAATTATAACGTTAAAGTTAGAATAAGAACAAATTGAGCCAAACATTTTTTAAAATTGTATCTTATAAAAAATTGTTAATATCCTCGTTTGGTGATACGGTTTGTCTGGAACATTTCCGGTTCCTTTGTCTCTTGACAAATTTCTCCTGAATCATGCATTGTTGATAATAATATAACCAATTTATTTTCCTTTGCAACGTGAGAGACGATTGTAAGATTCTTTCGAAACACAAAGATAGATGATTTCACAACTCTGTTCTTGTGAGGTAAAAACTCAACTGGTAATTCCTTCCTATTTTTTTTAACGTTCCCAAAAGTGTTTTTTTATAATCATCTAGTAAGATTTTAGCAAGAAGAACGTTTGTATACCAGTTGTCGGTTGTCAGATTCCTTTTGGTACCTTCGATGGGATCAACAAGTGTTTTGAGAATTTCTGTAGATGTATTTTGTACCTTATATGGATGGCCCTTCCGATTGCTGGCAGCAATAGATTCCAATATTACTTATAATATGCGTTTTTGCGTCGCACGACACAAAAATTTGTATGTCGTGTTTGGCAGGCTTATTCGGTATATACTGGATGAAGCTGCAACGAAAGGCTTCTAGTTTTCCATCCATTGTTACATATTCTCCCAAGGAATAAATTTACTTGCAATTTTTAACAAATTTTTCAAAAATTGCTCTGATTGCAGTTAATTTGTCGGTTTGCTTCCGATGTTCCCTGGGGTTACGATAATCGAATCGAATGCAACGTAACAAAAATAAGAATCTTTGATAGCTCATGACTTGCCCTGTGATTCCAAAACCACTTTCAGCGTCCCACATTTCTTCAACATTGCAAGGATTGTTTCTGTTAGCGCCTATGAAATACAGTAGTCCAAGAAGGGCTGCAATCTCATTCTTTGTAGTATTCCTCACATCACGAGCTCTCTGGTATTCTACATTTGCTCTTTTGTTATTTATATATAGACTGGTACACTTTACAATTTCCTCAATCGTGAATGAGTCAATAATCAATTCCAACGCAGATATTTCGGATAAAAGTTCTTTGACTACTTGTTTTGCTACAGGTTGAATTTTCAACAAAATCGTCTGTTTTATCCTAGACATGGCTGACACATTTGTCTTGTACCATTTTGTAACTTTGTCTTTGGCCAAAAAGAAATTAGTGTCAGGAACCATTTCATCGTCACACTCCGGTTCCTAATTCTCATTCTCCGTGCAACCTTGTTCAGAATTTGAATGATGATCACTATGAACCACAATTTCCTCCTCTTCAGATATGTCTTCGTCTTCAAGAGGTAGTTCATCATCTTATGATTCTTCTAATCGTTTCATTTCTTCTCGCAATCCATCATCCGTTAAGTACTTTCTGGCCCTACAATTATGAAAAATAAAATTGGAATATAATTTCTAATTACTATACAAATAACAAAACAATAACAATATCAAAAAATATATGTATAAGTGAGTCTACTTACATGACCAGGCGCGCGGCGCACTCAGTGCGCCAGTTAGAGCAGGTCTATGAAAACAATATTTGAAACACATACAGGCTCGGGTAAGAAGTACACGACTGTCTCGATCCAAGCACAATAGTCTACTACTGGAATACCTTGAGAGTTGGCGGCGTAATAAAAATATTTACAGTTCGGTGGGAGAAAATGGCCGCGCTGGAGCACTCCCTGCGCCAGCGCGCCCGCTCCAGGGTTAACTGTACTATACGTAATGCAATTTTCATTATCACTATGGAAAAAAATGACTGACAGTATAGAATTTTATATTACGAACTGAAATTTTTGTACAAAAAATATTACCAACAATTATTGTGTAGGATAAAAAATTATGTGTAAACCACGGCAGTAAAGTGCCTTTTCAGGCCTCAAGAAGTGGCCAGGCTCGGCTCCACCTCGCCTGTCCATATCTTCTTTCGGCCTGAAAATACCACTTTACCGCCTAGGTATACAATATACTATTCTTTTAAAGCCAGTACCATTATTGATACTTAAAATCTGTTCTGTTTCAATCCAATTTATACTATTGAATTTCGTAAGTGACTAATCTCTTAAGAGCGCATCTCAAATTTCTAAAAATCGACATAATGAATTTGGATTGGTATGGACTCCTCGAAAACCTCGTTATTATCTTTTTCTGTAAACTGAATTGTAATTCCTCCTATTTTTCTCTGATATCACTCTCCAAAATAGCAAATAATTTTTCAGTATTTATTAAATAAAAAAATGGAAGTCTTTATTGAAACTTTTGCACATGAGAAATTCTTTTTTGTCGCACTAATTATGTGAAAAATAATTCAACACTATTCATCATAAGTTAATTAAATCTAATTACTTTCGAACGTAGTAAAACTGTCGCCTCGAGGTAACTTCCGATTAATTAGCTTCCTAGAAAGTGGCAAGCTGATTGAAGGAGATTACAGCTCTTCTACGTACGTATTGAAGTTCTCCCATAACACCAAAATCAGTCTGGCAATGGGAAAGCTGTTACGTGTGGAGGAGTAATGCTCAACAATTGATGAAATAGGTCGTAAATGAGCAGTAATTTGATGTCATAAAGTAAGAAATCAACCAATTGAGTCAAACACGGATACAGTATATGATTGGGTATATAAAATTGAGTTAAGGATTGAAGGAATCTAAATGTGGCAGTTCACAATTCACATTTTTATTAATTTGATTCAAGTGACATCTGAAAGTAGATATCCACACTCTTAGATAGGATGAATTATTAGAAAATCGAATTTTATTGCTATTGACTATGGAATGCATATATCTGGATGATGCTGAAAATATTTGTGTAATATAAGTAGAACAAAATGGAATGTCGAACAGTATTAAATGACAGATTTAATTTCAATGCCATTGTGAATATGAAATGCATGAATTCAAAGTTATCAACCAACTTCGTTGGAAGTTCTAGAGTCTTCGATGGATACAGGGTGATTCATCAAGATTTGGCAATTTTTGAACTGTTGAATCTCGAGCTCCACCGGCTCTAAAAGAATCTCCAATAGTTGTTAACTCTTCTACAGCAAAAGCAAGGGCAGCAGCAGCAGCAACAGGAACGTATGCATCCCTCACTTAATCAGAAGCTGTTAAAATGGAGCTGATACCAAAAGCAAGGAAAAACCTATAAATAAATTGTGAATCTTGGTCGTTATTTCATTATTTTAAGTAAACTATTCATTTATTATTAAATTATGTACATTTCATGGTACTATGAATTTATTACTACTACAATTTATAAGTAGGAAGTTTACTTGCATGAAGTTGTTGAAAGGATAGTATTGATGATAGTTAGTGTTGGTAAGACGATTCTTTTTTTATTCATGATAGAGTTGGTCAAGGACTTGGTTTCTAATTTAACCACTTGCAGTTCTGGTGATGTTTGGAAGCAGGAGCATTCAAATGGACTCCTGATGTTCTTATCGTGAGAGTTCAACGGACAGCGGTACATAATCATACCACAACTTACATCGGCGCGAGAACTAGGGTTCAATTGGTTTCATATTTGACCACTGCTTGTTTTCGATTGAAACGTAACTTTTGTAGTGGAAACACGTGTAATCCTACTATTCTTGTTCCATAAGAACATTAAGTCATATATTCTACGAATCGTCCAAAGTAAATTGTCTAATTCAGTATTAGAAACAATCCACGGGGAAAACCAATAGGGCTGAGTAAATTATCTACTCTAAAGAAAATTTAACTTTTCCAACTTTCTAACCTATCCTTCTCAGTTAATTGTGGCATTTTAATTTATTAGAATGAGTCCTTACAAATTTATAGACTTCGAAATAGTGTCTGCTAGCGAATTTTTGATTTTATGAAAAGCGTAGATTATGAACAAGTTGAAAATTCAGATTGGTGGTGACAGTGCTGCTGAAGTTGGGACAGGCAAAGCTCAGTCGTCAGTTTCCACTCGAAGTAGAAATATTAGCATTTCTACACCCGCAAGTCTATAAAAATTTCTTGTGTCACGCCTTCTACCGTGCCTTAGACTTCAGGTTGTTCAAATTTAGAAAGATCTACACGACATTCTCAATGCCAAAAACCTTTATCAGGTAACAGTTGCGATCCATATGATTCAGACAACTCCGTGGTTCACCCTACACATGAAGCTGAATATTGTACATATTCTGACAATGTTTATGAAAGTTTATTACCTAACAAAAAACTTGTTTGCCACTGGAAGCTGTTTTAGTCAGTGATTATTCAAACATTTAATCCCAAATGGACATTATTATGCAACATACAAAAGATGAAAAATGTATGAGTGACTCTGAACGTGCCTAAGAAGAAGAATTACAAATGCAGTGGGCAAAAAAATACGCCGATCTGGAAAAATCCAAAACATACAACTATGCTGATGAATTTGAATCAACGATTAAAGTAAATGTCGAAACTCCAATAGAAATATTTAGACACTTTCTTGCTGATAAACTCATCAAGCAAATAGTTGATAAATCCTACAAGTTAGCGTACTTGCAGAAAGGCGATACGGGGTGTCTCATTGGGACAGTGCCTAACTTTAACTGTAGATGGGGATCACTTTGTTGCTTCCAGAAACCTATATTTAATGTGTCTTTTGCACTTCTTAACCGAGATACAAGGTGTTTTATAAATGTATCCTATTTCTTTCGAACCTCATAACTTCCGAGTTACTGTGTATATTATTTTGAAATTTAGTACACGTGATAACCATTACCTAAAAACTCCATCAAAAGCATCTCCGAAATGATAATGCAGGTCCGGCTTAACAAAAAATTTCAAAACTCGTCATTCCTAAAAACCACACCCTGTATATAGACATTTTTGAAATTGCTCCTTATAATAGGAAAGAGTATAAAAAATCGAATCTACTTATTTCCTTTTTTTTACCGCAGACAATCTTACTATTAAAAATTTACCGTCAAAGTTATAATTTATGCACGTTTTGGGGGTTAACAATAGTATCGGAGAGGTTTTTTTTTATTTTTTAGCTTGAAATGAAATCTATTGAATTCATCTAGAGAAGCATCTTAGAAATTGAATTGAGTTTGTATGTTCAAGAGTACAGACCACTAAAAAATGTGATTACAGGGCCGTACTTAGAACATACTCATTCAATATGTTTCGAATATTTCGAACACCCTGTATAAGGATATGTATCTGGAAACTATGCACTTCTGCATTTGAAATAACAAGACTAAAATACGGAAAATAAATTTATCCTCCAAAATCGGAAAGATTTTTATTAATTTTATCAATTGACATGAGAAGAAAACTAGAAATTTTAACAACATTGTCTAAACGAGGCAAGTCTAACCTACAAAAATTGCTCAAAATTACCTCCAGTCTGCTCTATACACTTTCTTGCCCTTTTTGTAATATTGCGAACGGACCTTCTGATCAAATCTTGTGTTCGAATTTGGTTTTAATTACCAAATTCTCCCGTTATTCTATTTCAATTTCCCCTGTATAATAAAAGTCGAATATTATGCTCAAAATACATAACTAAATATATCCTTATTTTCAACAGTTAATATTTCTTTACTTCACTAAAAAAGTCATTTAAATTTACTAACACCTAAGAAAAACAGATAAATATCGTTTTCTGAAATTCTACTGAACATATCAAAGTCCCCGACATATTATCTCTTCATAAAAACTCTCTTCCAAACTCTGTTATCTGTATCTACAAAACCGTTGAAAACCCCACAAAAAACATCTTCATATCTGCAACATTCACTTGTTGTTCGAACGTTACATTTTAAAATACTTTTATCCCATTGGCTAGTTTCTAATAGTTTACTCATTCCTCGACCCTACGTCATCAACCATATAAATACGAAAATAGCCTCATTTTTACTTCACTTCCCAGATAGCTTTCACACTTCTCAGACACCCTCTTTCATCATATAACATGCTACAACTTCGTAAAACCAGCCGGCGTTTTTAACCCGGGAACCACCATGTGTCCGTAATCTTTATTCTGTTAATAAACCAACATAGTATGTGCACAATACTTTCAGTTATCGCGAAAAGTCAAGTGAATTCTTAATTGTCGAAGCAACAGTAAATAACTTATATTTCATGACAATAAAAATAATAACGTGATAACAGTGTTTAATTTCATTCTACGGTTCATCGTTACTTCAGTGACAAACGGCCGTAGTGGTCCTTCGCACAGCCAAAAATACATTCCCTCTAATTAACCCTAAGTAAAGGGGTTAAATTAGAACATCTTGATTATTCTTGGGGAGAAAACTGGTATTGAATCTGGCTGAAATAAGTTTTGGAAAAGGATATTTTATATATTTTGATAATTTTTTCAGCAGTTTCTGCTTATTATCAAAGCTGTTTCGTAAAAATACCTTTGCGTGTGATACATTTCGAAATAATCGGAAATATTATCCCAAAGAACGGTTAGCCGAAGACAAACCTTTGAAAATTGTGCAATTCGATTGTGCTATAACTAATGATTTTTCCGTTACAAAATGGAAATATCGCGGTAAAAGTCAGTGGTTGTCCTAAGCTCTATACACAATCCTATAATAAAAGAAAGTATTTGGAGGACTAACAAAACTGGTGAAAGATAGTATGTAAGTTGTTCCATACAGGTCATCGATTATAATAAATACATTAGTTGCTGCAGCTTTTATGAATCTTTTCAATCCTGTTTTTATGATTTCCAAATTTGAATGCGACAAATATTAACTACGAAATGATATGTTTGACGTGGGTGAGATGTAACTATCGGAGAAACGAAATGTCCCAACTTCGGCGAGAGGAAACTCTCGTAGAGACAGTATATCTCGACTTTGGTGTACAACTGGGCAACCGGTTAACTGTTCAACTGACTTTCTCTCCTATAAGCGGTCTTAAATACAAAAACTTCAAGGGGGCTTTTTGCGAAAAATATTGCTGGGACTAGAGAAATGAGCTTCGCCGGTTGGTGCTCATTATTAAGCCGGCCGGTAACATTGACAAGAATCAACAATGGAATAGAGCCTTTAGGTTTTCAATTTCCATTGAAAAATATTGCTATTGCTATTGAGGCTATTTCAAAAGTATGAAATGGTTTCATTGGAGGCAGCTCGACAACTTTCTTTTCTTCAAAGATTCCGTGCCTCCTAACAAAGTGAGAGTTCAGAATCGAAACACAATAAATCTGACAAATATTACAACCATATATACCTATCAGATGCATTATATTGTAATGATAGTTCTAGTGAAAATAATTCTATTTTATGGTATTACAAGTTTAACAACACTAAAATAAAAAAGGTATTATGAAAACGTGATATTTTTCTAAACATATAACTGTCGGTTAGCGAAGACGGGCAGTAACTTCAGTGGACTGTATAATGGTTGGGGAGGTGGTTGTTGACAACTGAACATAAACTAATCTGTCTCCGCTGACCATGAAAGGGTAAACTAACTACTACGATGTCAATAAAGTAGCCAGTTTATTTTCAGTTGATCTTCTTTCGAACATTTTCTTTAGGATACTTATAGCTACATCATAATTTGAATCAATGACTTTTAAATATACTATTATCTGAAGAGTTGAATCTTTAAGCAAAGTGCGCAAATAATACAATTTTTCAGCCTTCCTTAATTTGGGATTTGAACCTATTAAAGCTTCAAATATATCGAAAAGGGGAGCAAATTCGAACGGCTTAGATCCGTTAAAATTGGGTATTTCAATTTCTAGCAATTTTCCATTAGATTTGTCACCAGAAAAGGGGCCTGAACCATTGCCAGTGCTGGAGAAAGTACTGGTGATATTTTGATTACAATCTTTGTAATCGGCAAGAGTGCCATAAAACTTTCCTTCAAACGCTGGTCGGTCTTCCCTGTCAGTAAGAGTGGGGTTAGATGAAATTAAATCTTTAATTTGGTCCTGTACATTAGTATAAATAGCAAAACTTTCATAAAGGGTGTCTACTCTTGTTTCGAGTTCAGATACTCGCTTAACCGTGGCAAAATGTCCTGTAATCCAATCAGATAATCTGTTCAATTGACCCACGCACGAATTAAGTTTTTTAGTTAAATCAGCAAATTGTTTTGCAGCCATCATTACAAAAACAATACAATATTATATAGATGTACTAGTGATAATCTAAAGAGAAACAATAATAAAAGTATATGATACGACACTGAACTGTTTTTCTACTAATCTATAGAGCGATGAAAGTTCAATAACCTATTAGAAATTAAAAATGGATAACCATTTTAATCACCAAATGAATGTTGAATAAATTGTCGCAGGTATTATAAAAATAATGTCAATAAATATTTCCTAATTAGACCCACAATATTATACTAATATCGGTGAAAACAGAGTAGCAAAAACATCAAGGGAAAATCAATAATTTTTAAACTTGAAATAGTAAACAACACATGTACCGGCTTTAATGTTAATAAAAACGTGAAATTATAAAAAACTTCTTACTGAATATCCATGAAACTTGAAACATTTGCTAGGCTGAATGAGAGAGAGCTGGCTATATGTATGGACCAGCGCTGTAGAGAAAGATGCTAAAAGCTTAATTCTTTTAAACAAACTAGGACGAGCTGGACTTCCTGCGCTGTTGCCACGTCACTGCAACTTCTTGTAGATAGGAAAATTCTTCTCGACACTGTTACGATGCTTATACGAAAGTTTTGTTTCGCGTACTTAACTGTTTTTAACGGTACGGCACAAGTTAACAGCGAAAAACGGGAACACTTGAGAGAAACCGATCTTGTGATAATCGGAAAGTTCGAGAAAGCACTAGAAAAATGAAATTTCACATCCGTAGGATCATATCTTTGGTTTGATGGACCATTGTCGGGGAGCGAAAACGGGCAGTAACTTCAGTGGACTGTATAATTGTTGGGGAGGTGGTTGTTGACATCTAAACATAAACTATCCTGTCTCCGCTGACAACGGAAGGGTAAAATAACTACTACGATGTCAACAAAATAGCCAGTTTAATTTCAATTGATCTTTAATGGAAGTAACTTCAAAAGATGTTAATAAAAATAAAATGAACATGTGAAAATGGTATAACTAAAAATTGTTCATGCCAATACTTGGCAACACAGTAATGTTAGCGCTTCGCGTTTAATAGAAATTATTATCACATTGAAAAAAATGTGACAGAGAACTTAGTAAATGCAATGCACTTTATAGGAGTAACTACATAAATAGATAACTTTCAATAGAGACAAGAGACAATTAATAACTTGTAATGGAATTAATTGTAATTCGATGTAGAGAGAGATATATACCGGCTTCTTGGGCAAAGTACACGGGAATCAAAGTGTTAGAAGGAGAACGAACTACCAGCTTTCTTACGAAAGACCACGGCGGATTCAAACGGGTTAGAGATATAAATAACTACCGGCTTTGTTACGAAAGATCAGGGCGGTTAAAAGGAGTTAGATATACAGCGAACTACCGGCTTTCTTCACGAAAGGCCACGGCGACTTCAACTGGTTAGAGAAAGAGCGAACTACTGGTTAGAGAGAAAAAAAAACTACCGGCTTTCTTACCAAAGACCACGGCGAATAACTGCGTTAGGTTACTCAACTAAAACACATATAACTTGAACAACAACGCACTAACTTCACAATAACGCTCTAACATCTTACATAGGGTCAGTTTTTTGTCTACAGTGTGTAGACACACACACAGTAGGTGTGCCTCAGGCGAAGGCTACTTTAGGCCTCAGGCGAAGGTTACGAAGGCTGATTGAATACTCCGCTAAAAATGAAATCGCGTGCGCATAGAGTCGTTACTGTTAGGTATCCGGCGATATCTTTGCTGGTTTTAAGACATATGTACAGGGTGTCTCGAAATATAAGAATATATAAGAATAGTTGGAATTACTCAGTGTAAATTCCAAGAAATAACAATGTCACATGCATAAAAGGAAATTATTCCCTTTAATTCCCAACAATATCCAGAAATGATAAAAAGACTTTACATCCTCAAATAGATAGCCAACAGACTTACAATAGCCCACATTTATAAATCTACAGCACTATATACACAATCATGAGAAGTTATATTCTTGAACATACTACCCCCGTCGAGAGAATACGATCAACAAAGAAGTTTTTATGGTCTATACAACTTTAACTTCAGTTCGACGGTAGAATCTGGAGTAGCGCTACCTTTTCACATTTAGGACAACTGAAGATTTCGCGGTTTTTACTAACACAGAACGCACTACACCATCACTACCTGGATAACACTTCAGACCTTTTCCTACTACCCATATTTGTTATAGTATCATTCAACAGCTTTTTGTGCCAGCAGCTTCCTTCCAGTCCTATTTTCTTCCAAGTTTATTGCAACTCCAAATTTTTGAATTTGAATTAACAGCTGCAGCAATAATATTTTAATAATTTCCAAATTTGATTAAGACAAACCACTATAATATCAATTCTTAAAAATTATGAAACAATATCAAAGTAGCGATGGCTCAACGTTTTTATATATTGATTGATTTTTAATTTAAATATTAATATAAATCAACTTTTATCAGTTTTTAATCTTTATTTCTTATGTCAATCTCCCTATTTTTTCCTCAATAGTCTAATTTGAGTAGCAGTTAAAATTTACTACATTCCCGTATGACAATGAACAATTAGCAAACCCCTATTCAATCCATGGATGTAAAACAAAAATTTGCCTAACCTTCCTTTGGTATTTCAGAATGAATGATGGACATCCATATTACAATCCACGAAACGAAAAATAGACTACAATCGATTTGCCCTAAATTTTAGATTGATTGAGCTAATTGTAAACTTGGATGTGAAACGCACAGCAAACTCGCGAACACAATCATTTCACCGTTTTGTTTGCTACCACCTATGAAAAAAAAAAGAACAAAGACAAAACAGAATTTGTTAATGAATTCCGTTTTCAACCCATTCGATTTAATTGATGTTGACAAACCAAATATTCTATTGTGACGAGACAGTTTCGTCGGAATAATCGTAGGGAAGTAGAGCTGGATTGATATATCGAAGTATTTTGTGTATTATCGAACTTGAAGTGGAAGTCGATTTGCCATACACAGTTATTTCCAGAGATCTAGCACATATTCATTTGGATGGTTTTTAGTCATTAAAACTGCAGAAATTGAATGCTAGGAAACTTACCTGTGATGGTTGGTAGATAAATGCCTTCCCAACATTGTGTTTGTTTAAGTTGTGTATAATAGTTTTCAAGCAGTAGGTAATTTATAAATGCAGCTCAGTATAGTGACACGATACAAGATTGAGAATAGTAGAAAAATACAAATAATGTTTATTTGATAAGTGTTATGTTTATTTATTTTCATTATGTTATGTTTATTACATTTAATTTTCATTGTTCCTTTAGGTTTTTTTGATTATATTAACAAATGTAGAAAATAAACTGGCAAATTCTTGAATACTAATAGATCAATTCTAATTATGAAAAATTTGTTGAATAGGCGATAGAAAAGTATATCCAAAATTAAAAAAATATGGACAGGGTGCAACGGAGAATTTAAAAGTTAGGGTTTGTCACTAAATGGCGGATATTAAAGGGATGGTTGTATTCTAATAAATCGGTTATTTATTCCATGGTATATGAATCGGTATTATTCCTTCTTTTTCAATTGTGATAACCTAAAGGGTCCTATTGTACATTCTTATCCTTGAAATTTTTGCAGTGTGCTATCACCAGTGCCTTACGGCACAAATTTAGAGCCAGGAATCCCCCAGTGGGTAACCCCGGTGGAGGTGGTTTCCTGGCACGAGCGGACAAGGTCTCTGTGGGGCCTCTTGGGCTTAAACAATGTGCCAAGCCTCAGTTCTAAGGCAGGTCGCGTCAACCCGTTCAAACTTGCTGGTCCGAGGGTAGGGGTTGTTGATAAAGGAAACAGACTGGGTGGATAATATTTACATACGAGTATATATTACAAACAATAATTAATTAAATCCAGTATTTCAGCCCTGGTTTGGACAAAATAAAAGTCACTCGGGGGAGTATGTCCCGGTATGATAAATTTGATTAGGAAAAACGTCTTTCATAATCTGGAAGTAGTTTCTCGTTATTTATTTCAGAAGCTTTTGGGATTTTTGCCCTTGTCTCATGTTTTTTATTTTCGTAATTGAAGGTTAATTTTCAATTTCTTTATACTAAGTTGCAATGTTTGTCTATATTTTTGATAAACGAAACATCGTGTGTTTTGCCATCGACCTTGTCGGTTGTGTTAAATTGTTTGTATAAATTCTTTTCTGGTGTAGTTCAACAATTGTTTTTCTATTAATTAGATTCGACTTATTCTATTATCAAGAAAATTATAGGGTGTCCTTAAAATTTCCTTTGTCATATTTCGTGTTTATTACATGTATCTATAACATATCAAAGTGTGTTAGAAATGGACTAGATGCGTTCTTGTCTTATTCCAATATCTCTATTCTTCTAGGAGATATTGCCTCGATAAATTAGTCGGGACACCCTGTATATCTTGCAAATTATTTCAGCAAAATGAGATTAACCTCAAATCAGATAAGTAAGTGGCGATCATGCTATTCTAGTGTAGAATGTAACCCACTTTCTACGGAGAACACATTTCTACGTTTTTCTGCTCTTAACTTTCACTTTTATACACCCGGTAGACAAAATGTAATTGCCATGAAATACCCGCATCCTTACCTACTCCCTTATCTGAGTATCTTGAGACCACCGTAGTGATTCAATAAAATATAGGAGGCCGTATTTTTATGCCCTCCGGTTGATGAATGGTTGTATCCTTTATTAAAAGACTACGCGGCGGAACTCAGTTCACCAAAAACAAAGATAAACATGGAATCAATCATAAAAGTTGATGAGCAAAAAGCGCATTTGGAGACAGAAGAGGGATGGAAAATTGACTTTGTTTCAAAATTTTTGATACCGACGTTGTGGTTCATTTCCAGAAATAAATTATATATTTGCGGTTTTGTTATCAACAAAAATAAACGAATACTCTATACATACCAGGTGGTATATTGCTACACAACAAAACTATAGAAGCTACGAGGGGTAATTTTTAACTGTCGAATTTCTGCCTCGCACTTATTCTCCGGCAGAAGAATTATAGACAGTTGAAGGGGAAATGAGAATTATAACAGTAGTAACATATTTCAAGAAACACAAATCAAAGGGTCAGAATACATCGACGTCAAAACGGAACCGTCCAAATCATACTACCAACATTCCTAGAAATTTAGAAAATTTGTATGTGATTATAGTAACAAGAGTATCTGGAAACAATTACCATTAAACCCGCAGTATAAAATTGAATTCAAATATTTATTGTTTTTCAAGATTTTCATTCCGCTCAGCAACAGTGGAATAAATTGTGATGGAGCAAATATATTACAACTATATGAGGAGAACTTACCGGTCACCGCAGAGAGCAGAGCAGAAGAATCACAAAAGGATACAGTGTTAAAAAAAACTATCTTCATCAATTCAAACTGGAAATGTTACTGGTACAGGATACGACTGCCAAGAAGGTGAATTTTCAAATGCAAATGGATGCATTCTACGTAGATTTCTGGTGATTATTCCAAAAGTTCTACGTGCAGATATACTCAAGGAATTGCATCTAGCGCAAATATTGGATTAGCCAAAATGGAATGTTTGGCACGAAATTATTGCTATTGGAAATACAGTGATCAGGTTATATAGAAATTAGCAAAGAGATGTGTAGTTTACTGTAAAATTTAAAATGAATGTAACAAAGCTCCTCCTGCACATTCATAACCAGAATCATAAACCATATGGCAGAGAATACATCTGGACTTGGCAAGGCCATTTATGGATACTTTTTATGGATATTAGTTGATGCTAAGTCTAGGTGGTTGTTGATCCTATGAAATTAATCTCGAGCAAATCTATAATTAATGTCCTCAGAGATATTTTATATATTGTATTGAATTCTATATTCATTTATTATTTGAAACTAAAAAAATCGTTAAGCATGTATAACAACTCTATCAAAGGGTAGGTTTAATTGCGCCATTCAAATTTACTCTAATTATTGGATTGTGAAATTATAATGAACAAGCTTATGATTTCAGGATTTTTTTTAATTAGGTATACAAGTTTTTCAACAGAAAATGTGCTACGTATAAATAAATACAATTTTTTTTTGACAATTAAAAAGTTTGATTAATTACTCAGCATGAATGCATGCCTCAATTTAGAAATAGAAGCCTAATGAAATTTTAGAGATCTCTAATAAAATATTTTAAAACGGTACCTTCTATTTTGTAAGTTTCTATTCACTTCAAACTAATCTTCACTCTCAATTTCTTTCTGTTCTAGTGTCAAAAATATTATTGACGATTCTTAAATTTACCCGCAATGTCTAAATTTACTCCCCAGATATATATCCTTTAACTGGATGTACGATTATCTTCTATCTTCTTAGTATTATTATGAAATTGGTTTAAATGTATTTGTTCATTAAATAAAAACGTTTTATATCTTCCTTATTGTCGAAATAAATTACAATATCACTTGCCTCTTTTTTGACGTTTTTTACATCCGCATGACTTTTTTCTCCTCGATATACAATTATCTTCAAATTCCTATTATTATTATAAAATTGGTTTAAATTTCTTTCCGCAGTACTTTAAATATAAACTTTTTGAATAGTCCTTATTGACATGTTAAATTATATTATCACCAGCTCTTTGACGTTTTAAATCGCACTCACGTTTTTTATTCTCCTCATAATCTCTCTCGTTCCGGGTTGCTAGCGAAACTAATCTCTCTATCGTATGAACTGTATAAATATTGTCTTTGTCGACGATTGTTGTTTATATTACAATAAACCATTCATTTCTTAAGCCGTATATAAAGCATGAAAATAACATTTTAGTATTAGAAATTAGAATATATAACAATGAAGATTTTTATACATATAAATAATAACATAACTTGTTTGCTATTTATTAAAAATTCCTTAAATCCGTTGCATAAAACAACATACTTACTAAGTATATGGAAATTTGACGTGTTCCTTTTAAATTATTTTGAATTTCATTCTAATTTCAACGAATTCTTTTGAAATTACATCATGTACTGAATTATTAGTGTTAATTTCCGTTGAATCTGTATCAGATTTCAATATTTTCGATTCTGATGGTTCAAAGAGTATATCGTCTGTTTCAATATCTTTGGTCAGATTTTCTTCAGTAATGTGGTGGGGATTTTGTTCACTGTTTTTACTATCAGCATCTATAATTGATTTAGACATGTTTTTTTCTACAATTTATAAATATTAGTTAAAATGATGGCTAATAAAGTACAAGATGGAAAAATCAATTCAACTTATTTCAGTAATACTATTAATCCTTATTAAATTGAATACAACCAATTGAAACTGCTTTAATATATATGGTATACCCACTGAGATAGCGACAGACAACGGACCTGTCATCCTATGACAATAATTTCTTGAAATTCAATGGTGTCATCCTGCAATTAATGGTCTTGTCGAACGATAGACACAGACGGTTAAAAATAGTTTGAGATCAGCATTGACAGGTTATGGAGATCTGAATTTAGAACTAAACAGACTGCTCATACAATACCGCAAAACACCAAACTCCACCAAAAATAGAAGACCAGCAGAATATTTCCTAGACTTCACCTATCGTTCATGATTAGATATAATCAAAGGACATGCGTATTTGAGAAATCCCATCCCGTCCGAACAACCATATAGGTTAATGTAGTGATGATGTGTATTCCAGAAATTATACCAATAAATCTGAAAAGTGTAAATTTGGAAAAAAAAGGAAAACTGCATTACTTAGTCAAAAGTAAAGAGGGAAAATGTACGAAACGACATGTAGATCAATTGAGGTCAACAAATGTTATTGAAAAGTATTGTAGTGTCATCTTCATCTGATACCATAACTACAGAACTCAATCCATGTAGCGCGGCACTCCATCACCGTCTCTGATACATCCACATATCTGCTACTCAATATCGATGGTGTCAAATAAATATGTCGTAACTCCGAAATCAAACAAATTTTGTTTTCGCGTCATTGTGTTCCATATAACATAACGGACCGTTCAAAACAACCACCCAGCGTGTATGATTAAAAGAATTGACCAATTTGTCGTAACTTGTTAGTTTAGTATGGTTTTCTGTCAAGTGTGTATCGCAGGTGAGTAAAATATAATTATTTTTAAATAATCGGGTAGTTTTTTGTTAAAATTTGTGTATTAATCTGAAATATAGAATCATGTCATTTGTTGAATGTAGATTTCTTGCTTTGAATGAAAAATATTATCGATATTTGGGGAACTTTATTAATGATGTTGAGTTACGCATTATTGACGTTGACTGAATTTTGTACAAGTTCCGAGTTACGACATATTGTCGAAGGTTGAACACAATCATTCCTAAACAAAAAATTTTACAGTAACATTAGAGTTAGTTGTTTTAAGTTAATAATCTAGGTTTATTTTCTAAATAATGGTGGGTCAAAATGTATCACTTTTTATACTGCAAGGCAATGCGATTGGGGTTTTACTTAGTGGAAGGTAAATAAATCTAATATTATCTACTTCTCGTATCTATTTTTCCTCTATTTTTGTTTTCAGTTTTCTAAGATGAACGCGTATAGTCTAAGAACTAAGAAAATGGTTGGAATGTGTAAACAAGATGATGAAAATTGCAGGCACTCCAAGCTGAACTCCTCCTTCCCTTTCTAATAATCCAAATAATTATTGCCATATAATGGATATGCCTATGGATATTGTTGAGTATAATATGTATTGTATTATGTCAGAGGGTAATTATATGAATAGTAGCCAGGAAAGTTCAATCACTATTGATACCAATGTAACACCTATAGATGAAAATATGCATATTGAAGGCGGTAATATGTTAATCAGTAATGATATCACAATAATTAACTACGAACGATTTACTGCATCAAACCAAGATATTGGAAATGAAGTATATCAGCAACAAGGGGCCAATAATATTAAGTCCATCGGAAAAAAAGATGGTCCATACTTCGAGAGAACACGATGGGATTGGAAGAAATTATCACAAAAATGAAGATGTTTTGGTGCTAATCAAACAGGATGGTGTAATTAGACCAGGACAGCAAGAAAATGAGTACGCTTTATCAGAGGAGGGTGAGGTGCATCAGAAAGAAAATACACCTTCATCGAGATCCACACAGGGTAATAAAAACAAAATAAACAAAAATTACGTGAAGAAGGAAAAGTCTACTTAGGTTACAGAGGACCCCGCGGTCAAACCAAAACATTTCTAGATACTCTACGTGGTGAGCGGCAACAAGGAATGAGATGTATTTCTGCATTTTGTAAAAAAACGAAAAAATGACAATGTGATCAAATTCCTGAAGATAAAAGGAAAGATATTCTCAAGATTTTTTGGAGGCTGTTTTCATGGGAGGAAAGGAAGACTTATGTAGCTAAACTTATAACGCACCATTCTCCTTCAGAATCGAAAGAGACACATGAGGAGTCTCGCCGGAGCCGTACATTAAAATACCATCTGAAAATTGGAAGTACATCATTTTCGGTTTGCAAGAAAATGTTTCTATCAACTTTGGGTTTGAAGGAACGTTCGGTTTTAAGTTGGGTAAGCAATAGTACTCACGGGATCTCCGAAAACATTAGAGATAAACCCGAAAGACAACCATGAGAAAGTGTTAAAACAGAAGTCAAGGAATTCATGAAACAATTTTTGTTGCATCTTAATAAGCTTCCATCTAATTACTGTCGGAAAGATACGAGTAAACTGTACTTTGAACAAACATTCTGTACTCTGGCCGACTCATATTCTGTTCACAAATCTAAATGCAAAGAATCCAACATAGAGTGTTTATCAAGAAATTCTCTAATAGTCATGATGAAAAACATGTGTAGAGAGATATATCTCTCTACACACCCAAAAAGGACAAGTGTGACATTTGCTGTTAGTACGAATTAAAAAACATAGAAGATAGCAAATGGGTAATTCACAATCAAGACAAACAAAAGGCCAGAGCAGAAAAGGAAAAGGCAAAAGAAGAAGACATTTAGGGCAACTGTCATACATTAACTATGGACATGCAAGCCGTCAAAATATGTCCATCAATCAATGCCAGCTCGACATACTACTAAACTAAATTAAGCGTACATAATTTCACAATATACAATTTGGCTCACAAACAGTGTACATATTATTGGTTTAACGAAACTGAGGCCAATTTGCAGTCGTCAACATTTGCTTCATGCCTCGCGGATTCCATCAGACGACATCCGAATGACGGAAAGCCCATTATTATTTTCTCAGACGGAAGCTGTTACCAAAACAAGAATGCTGCTTAGGCAAATTGTTTACTACATCTAGCAAAAGAATTGGTTGTAACTATAGAACAAAAGTATCTAACGAAGGGACATACGCAGATGGAATGCGACAGCGTGTCCATGCTGCAATAGAGAGAAAAATAAGAAAGAAATCAATATACTTGCCTAGTGACTATACATGATTATGCCAGGCAGGAAGCTATATCAAATCCCTATGAAACTTTGAACGTTGATCACACTTTTTTGTCAGTTAATATAAGAACATGCCCGACCATTATATAAGACCTGGCAGAAAACTGGGCGATTCCACTGTTAATAACATTGAAACTCTAAAATATTTACCGGAAGGAATCATTAAATATAAAATTGATTTGGAAAACGACTACATGGAACTTCCCTATCGGCCTAAGGCCCTATCGGCTAAACCTTTACCGAAGCTTTTTACAGGTCGCTTACCTATAAAAGAAACAAGAACTAAAATCCGTAATTCCTAAGGACTGTTGGCAAATCCAAGATAACTTAGCTCATTGTTAATAACTAATAATGAAGAATCATTATTTATCGTATTATATTGTTTGTTTTAAGTATATTCAGCAGCTAGTTAAGTTTTGTAAGTTGACTGTAAGATAAGCAGCTTTTACGTTTTCAGAATATATTATGTGAGCACTTATGATAAATCGTTGATTTTTCTTCCCCTCGTAGATTTTAAAGCTCAAAAAGCCATTTATTTCGTTCAAGTTTTTTTCATCTAGGTACTGCATCAAAGCAGAACGGGATCATAAGTCTAATATTTTTATTAGAATTGAAGTTTTCTTATTTTTATGAATATATTTGTTACATTTTATTGAGTTGATATCTATAAAAATTCACATGATACTCATTTCGATGTTTCTTTTCAATATGAACAGTTTGTTTGGCCTCCTGAAAACTTGTTCTTTTTGAGTTACGACATATTGATTTGACACCATCGATTTACTGTTTCAAGGCCCCATTCGCTCAATGATGATATTTCACCAAGTACTTCTGCAGCTGAAGATGTGAATACAAATCTAGATGGGAGTTCCTCTAAAGTACCTATTGATTGACAGTTTTGGCAGTTCTGCCAACACTTAATTGCTGTAAAATTAAAGGTAACCAAACTTAATACTTGCGATCAGATATAAAATGGTAAGTTTCAACATCAGAACTAATTGTTGAAACAGGCCATTTTATCTTTATTCGCCGGAATAAAGTCGTTCGAATTTGAATTATTCGAACCGCTACAATGCGCTTCGTCATGAAGACTCCATTACCATAAAGTATGTACATAGGTTATGACACAATTCAAAGTTTTATGATTTGAAATTTACGTCCATCAGTGTCTAGCACACCTATTGTCATTTCTAGCACACCTATTGTCATTATGTAAAAGTGACGTCCGCTTCCTACATATTGAGGAAGAGAATTTTTCATCCGACAATATATAGGATGCACCTTTTTAATCGATGTCAGAGTGACAGAAACATTTCCAGGTATATGGTATTTTAACATTGGAGTTAATTTATCAGAATAAATTTCAGAGAATAAATTGAGAATTAGTTGGATGAATATTTATTTGTAAGTATCAATTGTAAATAGAAAAAGTTGGATACATTTAATGAACGACATGGAATTTTATGTGATTTCAAAAAAATTGGTGATTTAAATATGATTATTTCAATTTTTTTTTTTTTTTTTTTTTTTTTTTTTTTTTTTTTTTTTTTTTTTTTTTTTTTTTTTTTTTTTTTTTTTTTTTTTTTTGGTGTTTCAGCATCGACATCTAGGTCATTGTGCTCGTCGATATATCATTGGGGTAATTTATATTTTATAAAATAAATTTGTGGACTTTAGATAAGTTATCACCTGGTTAAGCTCGTCATTTTGGTTTCTAAGAATGTTTTCGATCTGGGGTATTTTGAGGAATTGTCTGTGAAAATTGAAGGCTGCACAAGTTAATATATGTTGGGTTGTCAGTGGGATGCCGCACTTTTCACATCTGGGTTTGTTCTTTCCAAGGAGGAGGTGTAAATGGGTTAGGTTTGTGTGGCCTATCGTTAATCGGCTGAGGACTACTTGTTCACGCCTTGTAAGAGTTTTGGGGTAGAACCATTTTTGTACGCTCGGTTTAATGTGTCTTAATTTTCCGTCATATGTATCCTATCTGTTTTGCCATGCTTCGTAAATTTTATTCTTTATATCCGTTTTCATATCCAGGAAGGTGTTAGGTATGCCTTTGTCAACTGTTCCGCTTGTGGCTTTTTTTGCTACTAGATCAGCTTCAGTATTACCGGTAATATCGGTATGCCCAGGTATCCACATTATTGAAATAGTCCTTTGCATACTGTATAGATGGGTTGATAATTCTTGAATGCGTACAACCCATTCATTTGCAGAGAAACGATTTTTTGTCGAGAGAGTGGCAGTTAAAGAATCTGTACAAACTAAACATTTTTCAAAGCTGCTCTGACTGAAGTACAACAACGCTTGCCATATTGCATACAACTCGGCATTAAGTATACTAGACTCTTGGTTTAGTGTCCAAAAGAAGGAATCTACACCGATTACGATTGCCGCCCCTGTTCCATTATCTGATTTGGAACCATCTGTGTAGATGACTAAATGTTCGTTCTATAGATCCATTTGTTCTAAAAATAGCGTTCGGTAGATCGATGGAGCGGTATCTTCTTTTTTGTATTTACTGAGAGATATGTTTATTTGTGGTAGTTTTCTTAGCCATGGAGGAGTGTCATACGTATAGGTCATTTTTTCTATTTGTAAGTTTATCCTGTACTCTTCAGATGTGTCTGAAAAACGAATACAGGATGGTTTAGTTGAACTACGTCTTAGTGTGTGTGGACTGGGAAGGTTTGTGAAAATCTTGTTATTTAAATGGTTGGGTAACGTTTGTATTTTAACGCCATATGTTATGAGCTGCATATCTCTCCTTAAGTTTAGGGGTAAGGACGAAGCATCGCATAAGATTGTTTCTATAGGGCTTGTTCTAAATGCACCGATTGCATGTCTCACTGCGAGATTTTGGATTTTATTTAGCTGGTTCAAGTGTGAACGTCTTGCAGAACCATAAACAATACAGCCAAAGTCAATTTTGGATTGCACTAAAGTTTGATAGATGCGTGATAAAATTTCTCTGTCGGACCACCATCGGATACTCGACAAACATTTGATAATGTTAATAACTCTTCGGCATCTGTTAATCAGATATTCAATGTGCGGTCTCCAGTTTAATTTTTGGTCGAGTATCATACCTAATAATTTTGTTTTATGTTTTATCTCGATATTCTGACTTTGCAGCTTTAGTTGTGGTTCGGCGTGGTCGGATCTTAATCTGCAGAAATGGATGGCGTGGGACTTCGAAGGTGAAAATTTAAAACCGCTGGCTCTAGCAGTTTCTTCTAGGCTGTTGATTTGTCCTTGTAATGAATTCTCAATTTCGGGAATTGAATGACTGTAAGAATGAATGGTTAGATCGTCGACATATAAAGCTGCTTTGGTGTTTTCTCCGATGTTAGAAACAAGACAGTTAATTGCAATGGCAAAAAGAGTTACGCTAAGAACTGAGCCTTGTGGTATTCCGTTTTCTAAGGCTCGTGTTGATGAAAATTCATTGTCAATTCTTACACAAAAGAATCTTTCCGAGAGAAAATCATTTAGAATATTAGGTAACGCTCCACGGAGGCCCCATGTGTGTATTTGTTTCATTATTGCATATCTCCAAGTCATGTCATACGCTTTTTGCAAGTCGAACATGACTGCGACGAGGTGTTGTCTTTTAGAAAAGGCATTTTGAATGTCAGTCTCTAATGCGACTAGGGCATCTAGAGAGGAGTGATTTCGTCGACAGCCCACTTGGAGGTTTCATAGAAGGCCGCGTGATTCTAGCACAAAGGTTAGTCTGTTGTTCACCATTTTTTCAAATATTTTTCCGATACACGATATTAGTGAAATTGGTCTATAGTTTGTAGGATTTGTCATTGAATCTCGATTTTTTAAGATCGGGATAATGATAGCCGTTTCCCAGTTACTAGGGTAGGTATTCGCTGACCATATTTTGTTGAAGAGAGTTAAGAGTTTCTCTTTCTCGTTTCTAGGTAAATGAGTTATCATTCCATACATAACTGAGTCCAGTCCCGGTGCACTATCTTTGCAGGTATTAAGAGTGTTGGCCAGTTCGTCGAAAATGAAAGGGACGTTGTACGGAAGGTCTGCGTCATCGGTATTAAAATCCAGGTTGAGAGATTCTTCAGTAGTTTTTGTTCTTTGGAAGTCGGGGCAATAATTTTCCGAGCTGCTAATTGATTCAAAGTGGTCAGCGAAAACTTCAGCTATATCGTGGGGATCGGTTAAAAATATGTTGTTATTTTCTATTGTAAGGGGGGTGGTAGATGGATATTTGCCTGATATTGTTTTGATTTTTCTCCATATCTCGGATACCTCGGAGTCAGTTGTTAAGGTTGATACATATTCTTCCCATGTCCTTCTTTTGCTTCCTTTAATTGAACGTCGGGCGGCTGATCTTAGTTTTTTGAATTGTACTAAATTATAGTTTGTAGGCGATTTTCGGAATCTGTTGAGTGCA
The DNA here is from genome assembly GCA_963921935.1 of Galeruca laticollis. NCBI lineage: Eukaryota > Metazoa > Arthropoda > Insecta > Coleoptera > Chrysomelidae > Galeruca > Galeruca laticollis. The sequence goes on along the minus strand of OY998179.1, from coordinate 136,679,390 downwards.
TTTTTCCTTGCTGATATTGCTTCCCTGATTTCATTATTCCACCACGGTACCATTTTAGATAATATTTTACTTTTAGATTTGGGGATAGTTGCATCGGCTGCCACTAGAATAGATTTGGTCACTGCCTCTACCATTTCGTTAATGGAGTTACTCGAATCGGGGTTTGGAAGAGACACTATATTTGAGTAGTCAGTCCAATTGGCTTTTCCGGTAAGCCACCTTTCTGTAGAAAGTTGAACCTTTGTTGGGATATTAGTGGTAACAGAGATTGGGAAGTGATCACTGGAATGGAGATCTTCTAATGGGTTCCAGTGAAACTGATGGGTTATGTTTGGGGAGCATACGGTTAGGTCGATAGCTGAAAAGGAGTTTGAGCCTTGATTGAAATGTGTGGGCTTTCCATTGTTTAGAAGGCATATATTTGAGTCGTCAATAAATTTCTCCAAACGTTTTCCTCTAGTATCAGTTGTTAAAGATCCCCAAGAGGGTGAATGGGCGTTGAAATCTCCAATAATTATGCATGGGGTCGGTAATTGTACGAATATGTTTTCAATGTCATATGAGTTCCAGTTTGAATCTGGAAGATATATGCTGCATATGGCAAGCTTTATTGGAGTATCAATTTTAATAGCCACAGCTTGTAACCTGGTATTGAGGGTTACCCTTTTAGCCGGGATTTCTTCCTTTAGTAAAACTGCCACTCCACCCCTTGCTCTAATATTTGGTTTCGCATCTTTCCTGAAAGTTTGGAATCCTCTAAAGGTAAAGATTTCGTTCGGTCTCAGGTGTGTCTCTTGTAGAGCGAAAAGTATGGGGTTCAAATTGCTCCTTATTATTTGCAGTTCTGGAAGGTATGAATTGAGTCCATTACAGTTCCATTGAATGAATTTTGTATTATTATCCATTAAAATTGTGTAAAAAGGGATAAATAAATATGTGTATAATAAGGAAAATTGGTTGTAAATATATATTATGTGTGTATAAATGAAATAATTTTATGAAAGAATAAATGATAAGGTTCATAAAATATGATGTTTATTGACTATAAATTTTATTCTTTGTGGAGTCCCTTAAGATGTGTACATATTTTACTGACATCCTGAGATGGCAGTTTTGATAGTATTTCTATTATATGTAAGTGTAATTTTTTAATTCACTCTTTTCTTCATTTAGTGATTAGTTTATAATACATGTGTCATTAATCAGAGTTAATCAGAATAACGGACTTTATGCTTACTTCTAAATCAGTTGACATAAACGAACATGTATATTTGTACATTCGTCACTACACAGTTAGACCACAACAGAAAAAAGATTTCTATTTAATAATTGAAGTTTACAATAAATAACCAAAAAATATAATGCAAACAAAAGATTTTAAAACTTCAAACACATAATACACGATATCCTCATAAAACTGGAATCATACACCTAGTATTGTAGAAAACATATTTCATACATTATCCGGGTAACCAAAATAATAAATGGAGTTTTTGTTAACTAGGTGTTATGTGTTGTATGTCTCCTCATAATTTCCTCACTACAAGTAAATAAATAGAAGCAATATAATTAAACTAAGGTACAAAGCCACAAGAAGTATGCTAACATAATACCACAATATTGAATAATCTATTACATATTAAATTACAATTTTTTTAATTTTTATTGTTGCTGTCAATTTTAAACATGTATGTGTATATTATAAAATATTCTAAAGTAATGAGAATCGTCCTTATAAATTATTTTGATATTTTAATTTAATTACCTATTACTATCATATGCTCAAGTTTTTACATAATCTTTTAAATATCCTGGCTGCTTTACTACTCTACCCAAGCAAGTGATATTTGCGTCCGTATTTATTACCACTGCTGGTGGCTCTATATTTTTAAGTACCATATTTGGTCTCAATAATGTGCCTTTAGGTTGCATAGTGTGGGTTCTATACTTGTTTCTTCAGTAGAGCAACAAAGATAATCAAATAACTCTTTTTTTCTTGAAAGTTATTACTACCTGATCTAATCAAATATTTCCTATTTCTTTCTACATTTTAACCTTCTTTAACATTACTTCATATAACATAGGAACTCCTACACTGCTACGATAATTTTTTACCACTACTGCATCTTCACGATTCAACTTCCTTAACTGCCTTTTATTATGATCATAAAATTATTTTTGATGGTCTGCTCTTTCATCTAATGTGATTCTAATTTCCGAATAATGTCTATTATTTTGGTTGAAAATTGGCAAAACACCTAACAATTTTCTACAATATGATAATTCAGTTGGTGAACGAGAATTATGTAAAACTGCTGTATTTTTTAACTCTAATAAAGCTAAATACCTAAGTTTTTCATTTAAATCTGCCTATTTCAATATCTTCTTGAAAGTTTGTACTGTTCTATCAGCTAAACCAATGGATTGTGGATAATATGGACTACTTGTTTCGTGACTAAAGTTCCACGCTTTTGCAATCTGTTGAAATTTACTATTTACATAACTTGTACCTTGATCGGTATACATAAGTGAGGGAATTCCATGCCTTGCAAAAATTGACTTGAATCTGGTAATCATAGTATATTCTGATAACGAACAAAGCAGTGCTGTCTCTACAAACTTTTTGTATAATAATATATTACTAATCAGTAATGATATCATTTATAATAAAAAACATTACAACACAATCTCACATGGTTTACTTGGCTGATCTCGTGAAATCATTGGTTCTCTAGAATTAGCTTTCCCAAATCTAATACGAATGTAACATTTAGAAGTTAAAATAGAAATATCATTACTCTTGAAAGGCCAAAACAATATCTCTCTAGATCTCACTTTTCCCTTTTCAACTCCTAATTGATTAAAATCAATTTCTTCTCTTAACGCTACCAGTACAACCACTGATTCACTACGAAAATACTAGTCCTTGTACTACAAATAATTCTTCTTTATCTTTTTTATAAGGTTTTAATATCACAGGTATGTAATATGTCCTCCCTTTAACAATGACTTTTTTAAATAATGCTAATTCAGGACATTGTCCTATTTCTTCAATGAATGAGCCTAATTTCACATTCGTCATTGATAAACTACCATACCTATATATGAGCTTCTATCTATGTTAAATGGTCACAAAATAATCTGTACCACCACCATAGCGGGTCAGAAATCTGAGGCCTAATATTTTTCAAATATAAATGATATACGTTCAAAACACATAGAGTTGAAGACATTTACCTGCCTTTGTTATTTTCATAATCATATAATAGAGCTCCTCCAACGAACTTTTATTATGCATATCCCGTTCTCCCCAAGTTGCTTTTGATTGACTGTTATTATTCTAATATTATGCTTGTAGTTTTAAATTCTATAATTTTTTTGAGCTTTTACTTACGAGTACCTGACTTTTATTCACTACCGCTTGCAATCATTGGAATAACACACATTGAGTGATGCCACACTCACCGTAATCGCCAGTCAAACTCCCTCCTTTTTTTTGCTTCCTAGTTCCGGCTTACCAAGCAAAAGTAGCACGCATTACCAACAAAAGATTCACCTATCTTCAAGCTAGAAACAGTTTCTTTCCTTACATTGCATGGCTTGCCAACAAAAAACCATTAAGAACCAGTAACAAATACGAAACTTTCTTATTTTTATACTTATCCCTTGCAAAGATTATGATCAAGATCTTCATAGTGTTGTAGAATCATATACACCTAGAACATAAAAGAGTAATTGAAGTTTATAAATTTATGTTTATCAGGTACTCATAAAGAATTCTACTTGTAACATAATTTCAATGAATATTTGTAGTTACTCACCATTTTTTAAGGTATTTTAAACTTAGCTTATTATAACCTATCTACTTATTATTACCTATGATCTAATTACTGAATATAAATTATGGGCAGAGGCAGGTATGGGAAGGAGGCACCACAAATGGTTGACTATTGATACCAGAATACATATCAATTGTTTGCGAGTCTCTAGAAACCACTTTAAAATGCTGTTACAAATGTGTGCCAATATATAATCAAATGGCCAATAAACTGTTTATTACCATATATTTTTCTTTCTAATTGGTTAATTGGTTTTGATTTATAGTGACGTATCCGTATAGCCTCTTCATGTAAATAACATTTCAATACTCACACTGTACTAATTTAAATTTATTATCCAGTTAACGTATTGCTGTTTACATTCGATATTATAACAAAATTGAAGGTTATTGTAGCGTTCCCTTGCCGTCAGTTCCTTATATGGTTCTGAACGAACGAGAACATCATGAGGAATTATATATTTTTTTATGAAAAAACTCTTATTTTTGATTGATATTTTTATTACTCTTGACAGGACTGTCACACTATTTCAATATATTATTGCTTCCATAGTAACAAAATAAATGCCACACAGTTGGCTGGACTTTATTAAGGCACACAGACTGCCCTATTGACTTTGTTTTTTTCAACAATTGAAAAATGATAATGTGAAACTGAACAGTTATCTATGAATAAAATGACAAAAATAACATTTGTAATGTCAACTAATTCCGAACTGCACTGTTGTCAAGTATATTTAAGAATGACAATGTACCATTTGTCAGATTTTGGGAACTGTTCTCGATTATATCATTTTTAGGATGTATTCGCAAATAGATTATTCACAGGCTTGTGTATACGTGACGTTAAGAACGATATCAAGAATAACTCCCCGGTTCAAGATTCGGAGCGAACGAAACTAACTTACCGATAACCACATCTGCAAGAAGTGAATCACCGATAGCAAAAGTGATTTTGTTACCGATATATCGCAACAATACAAGCCAAACATTCAATTTAAGAAATATTTTTACAAAAGTTTCAACTTTTATTTTTTAGAACTGAATATTTTTTGATAAATGCATGGAAAATTATTATCGATGCTGTAAATTGAGATCATATATAAACTATATGGCATAATTTGCCAGTATATGATACACTTTCTAAGTAAATGAAAAAAATGGAATTGCGGAGTGAAGACAAGTGTCTGCAGTCACTCGCATCATGACAGTGAAATAGACTGACAATAAAGGGTGGAGGGCAAAGTCGAGACGTGACATGGCGCGAGTGACGAGCAGTTAGTCCTTATCAATCTACGCGTAGATATTTTCATTCTTTATGTAATAAACAATTGGTCAGTTTATTTGTAATAAGTATATCCTCCCGTACAAAAAACATCACGAATTTTACTCTCAAAAAAATTTATAGTAGTGGTTTTTTCAAAATTTTGCGAAATGGCCTAAAAACAATCTCTCCTAAATCTAAAAAAAAATTATTTCATCCAGTGACAATATTTAAATATCTGTTTACGCCAAAACTTCGGAATCGCTTTTCCTTTTATCGTTTTGTTTCTTATGTCAATACTCCTATATCATGAGCTTTTCTAAAAAAATAATAACAGTCTTCCAAATGTTTTTTAATCTTACCTTCTCAACAAATAAATATTTAGCTCTTAATAAGATTCCCAATTAGCGCTATTCGTAATTGATTAGATGAAATAATTGGCGTACTAATTAAAACCCGGTTTTCTTACAGGGCTATTGGTGAAATGAAATGGAATCAAGAAACCCTCCAATTTACTAAAAAGGCTGCCAAGATTCTTACATCGGTAAGTAATTAATTAACTTGAAAAGTGTGAAATATTGTTATACGAGATGTTTGATAGTGTTCTTATCTCGAGAAATACATACTTTCACTCCATACGTGGAATTGGACGGTTACTATGTGAAGAAGGATATTTATAATAGATATAGGTAGATAAAACATCTGAAATCTGATTCGTATGTGACCGGGAAAATCATAAGAACAAACGAACATAATGGTACAGTCGACGCAATAAAAATGTAAACGCGTGTTATGAATAAAATTGCTATCAATTGATTCAAATTTACTAGCTGTTACAAATATTTCATTAACACATTGCCAAAAAATATTGCAACGTTTAACAGTGTCCTAAATATAAAAAAAAACATCGCCAATATTCAAGGACTTTAAGTGACTTGAATGTAATTAAAAGTTCTCATTTTACATTAGAAGTTCTAGTAAGATTACGAAGACTTGTCAAAGCAAGGCGAAATGATGAAATTTAGGACAATGCCTTTATATCTATTAGAATGTTTCGAATAATCAGGTTGCTGTCCGCAAAGTGTCTTCCATTGCAGAAAATAAGGTTTGTATCTTCAAGTTTTCGAATGGAATTTCAATTTACGAGTACTCTAGCAATCGTTGAATATTATTTAATATGAGAATATTTTCTAATAAGTTGTGGTAGGCCAATCGTTGGCATAAACCTCAAAACCTCCGAGATAGGTGAGAATACAAAGAACAAATAAAAGATTCGTCACGGATAATAACTAGTCGTATCCCAGAAATCGTTTTAGCATAAATAACGCTGGGTAAAAATGTTGCGGCTTCAGTTTTATTGATTTGTCGTTATACTTACAATATTTTTATAATCCATTCCAATAAAAATATTGACATGTCAATTTATGGTGTGATCTCTATGAATAAAATGATTATTGGCCTTTTTTGAGGGAAACATTACGAAGATGATTGTTAACGCATGTGCTTGAAACTTAACTAAAAGAGGTTATTAAAATAATTTGCCATTTGTGGTATGAAATGCTATTATTCGGAATGTATTAGATGGAAAGTATCAAAATATTGATATACTGCACTTTGAAATGAGTGCGTTGGACGAGACAGAATTTTTTCCACTATCAGCAAGGTTAGAAAAACTTCCATTTGTAGAGAAAAATCAAAAATCATGTTTATTAAACACGTCCATTGGCATTTGAGAATGTGAATGTTATAATTGGGAAAGTAACTCGAAGTATTAGTTCTGCAAAAATTGATACTAATGTTACTATCACATCATAACGACTGAATATATCCATAGAGAGTGATGACCAGTGTTCTGAGTATCTAAACTATACTGTAGATTATAATTTTTGTAATATCCCCGACGTGATTCCCCTATAATTCTAAAAAAAACGCTGTCACCAAATGTAATAGCTATGATATTTTCACTGTAATAACCAAAAAAAAATCTACTGTTAAAATGTCCCTAATGGACCAAGAAGGCAGAGTAGTTGGCTGTCACCACCCACGATTTCGTGGGAAACAGGAGTCGACGGCTCCCGGAAGAAATATCCGAAAGAGTTGGCTTCGGCCTCCGCTGCTACCAGTTGTCGTTGGTAATGAGAGGTCTTGTGATATAGAGTTACGTCAGTTAGAGGGGTGTGTTGTGGAAAAATTTTAGTTGTAGCTCTTATGTGTATATGTTAGGTATTCATGCTCTCCTGGTTGAGAAAATAAATTAACCGACAATGATTTCTTAAACGAGTTTAATATAAAAAAATTACCGAGATAAAAATAAATTACACCAAATTGACAAAGCGTCAGGAATAATCGTATGTAGAGTCTTGTGACTGTAATTAAATAAAACCGGTGATAGGATCGAGAGAAAACTTGAGATACCCTTTTACATTACCGCGAATGGATCGCCGAATAAAATGGAATTTGTTATTTTAAAAATAATCGCCGCAACCTAAATAGTTTCGCGCACCCTATATATGAAATTTTGAAATTAGCAATTCAATATTTAACCTCAAATGTGCTCCCCATTCCTACTTCATACGGTTGGCTATCACCATTAAATAATCGTATGCGATATGAACTATGATAACATAAATTAAATTATATGGATATAATATCATGAATGCGGGCTGGCAATGTTGATAATCTGACCAAACTACAAAGAAGTCACAATACACAGTTAGTATGAAATTGACTGTCTCGACCCTTACTTCGTGGAATATGCTCATATTAGTGTTTTCAAATGAAACTCAAGGTCTCTAGTTAATTCCACAATATAATACAAGTTATTGAAAATTCTAAAAAATTGACAATTGTTTCGATAAATCAATATCATTCTGACGATGATATTGATTTATCGAAACAATTGTCAATTTTTTAGAATTTTCAATAACTTGTATTATATTGTGGAATTAACTAGAGACCTTGAGTTCCATTTAAAAACACTAACACAGTTAGTATAATTTTTAAATCAGACTTACCAATTCTCAGACTAATTGTTCACAAAAACCCTTTCAATGAATTTTTATTTGATTCCGCAAAATTTCGTTATTTTGACGCAATTATTATTTCCGGTTAAAATATTATTTTTTTCTTTTTGCAAACAGGGAGACTGCTATTTTGTTACAAAATATATTTCTCCTCTAATCAAATTAGATAATAAGTAAATTACGGTGAATGAAAGATTCAATCCAACTTTTCGAAAGATGACTAGAATTATGAGCTTGCATTTAAACATGTCCAGCAAAAATAGTGGGTAGATGTAGATGTTAAACAATTTAGTTTCCAGTGAGAAAGATCAAAATCTAACTTCAATAAATCTATGAAAATCAGTTCAGGGATATGGTGTATTTTTTGTTAGTTCCTCGAATCTTATTCATGGTATATTTCGTAAGTAATACACGGACTTGAGAATATTTTGGAGTATTTTTGGGAGGATATTGGTGACAAATATATTTTTCTCCCATATTGCTGAGGGATAACCGGTTTCCTTCCTAAATGATAAACCTGTATTCTTATATAGCGATAAAACAATGTTAGTATAGACAACAACAAATAAAAACGAATTGTAGTTCATGCTAAGTTTTTATATCCAGTGAATTGAATTTTAAAGAGAAACAGTTATGCCCAAAATAGGAAATGATAGCGTGAGAGAAATAATCTGAGCAAAATTCAATAACCGAGAACATTGTATAAAAAATTTGCTTGATGGTCTCGTGGAAGATAAGAATGAAGTTCCCAAATTGAACAAAGAAATGAAATTAACGTAGTTTGGGGTGTTATGTTGCCCTTTGCATTATAATTATTTCAGCCACCAGAATTTCCATCACAGCTGTCTTATTATGAAGATTAATTTTCTTCATCGTGTTAAATAATCATGTATCTTTTGTTTCCGGCTTTATCGTATCATATTTTCTTCCTCTATTTACAATTTAGTCCTTGCTAATTAATTTCTTAATTTTACTCATTTAAAGTGCCTTAATTTTTGGTACAGGAATGAAATTAACAAAGTCGATTCATTATTTCCGTATTACTGCCATGGCGACTTATCTTTCTAGTTGCTATTTTTGGAAATAGAGGTAATTGCGATGAGGCTATAAAGTTATGACCTCATTCGTGGAGATAATAGAAAATTTGCATAATTTGATGATATATGATTTAACTCATATATCAAGTTTAGTGGAAGAGATGAACACCCAAATTAATAACAATGATCAGGAGAAGTGTCCCACCTATACTACGTCATCCTCTACACAAACTGACCTATCTCCTGCGGAATCGAGTATTCAAAGGTGACATTATGTAATAGTCAACAACCTCCCTGCAGGCTTGACTACAAATCATATCGTACATCATGTTGAAGTTGAGCTGGGTTATACAGAGTCAATTCGTTGCTTTCCCTTAATCAAGGAAAGCAATTACTCGAAAACATCAGCATTTAAAATTAGTTTTCTAACAAAAAACTATGCTAGCAAATTATTTAACAATGATGTGTGGCTACCAGGAGTTTCATTAAAATGGTCTGTTAAATCTTCATTGTCCCAAGAAGCCTCGCCTCCTCCGACAATAGATTATCTTCATCCTGTTAAAGATAATCAAGTAATACGACCTCTTTCGTCCCGTAGTAGTAGCCAGCACATCCGACCAATATGCTACAGCCGGATGTGAATCAAACAGCTTTTCGTGTGATAAATCATTTCAGGTTGAAAAAGATTCACACAATGGCACTTACTTTTCGCTGTACTCGATGACTTCTCCTACGGTCAGATTAATACAGGAGTCCTCTACTGGAGGTAATCGTTATATTATGCCTAGATCAAGAGAACCGTCTATTTTATCATTTCTCAAGTTATTTCTCGCCTATCTACATGACCAACCATCGTCTGTATGTTTTGAAGGTTATAATTGCACAAGTGTGAAGGTGTTTTTAGCACTCGAGAGTCCACTCGTTGATACCATGGCTTTATCATAACTAACATTCATGATTTTTATGGCATAAGCTCAGTTGAAGTGGATGACGATCTATCCATCTACAGAACTTACATAGACTCGAAACGGAGAATTCATCAACAAAAAATTAGAGTGTAATAGCCATCACTTTCCTGCCGATTCTTCTAAGAAAATTTTTTAGTTGATAGCACGTGTCCAGAAGAACTAGAATCCTCACTTAGTTTTAGCGACAATAAATTAGGAATGATTCTAATTCATATACAGTCAATACGCAAAAGAAACGGACGAGTTGTATTTGTTTTTGGAGGAATTGGGCCTCCCGCATATATTCGCTATTACTGAACACTGGCTACAAGCAAATGAACCTAATTTTATTGGCAAATATCCAGTTATTAACACATATAATTCAACTCACTGTGGAAGCCTAATTTTAACTTCTGACGAGGATTTTTCGGCCGTATTAAAATATGATTTTCTACAAGTAGAAAACACTTTTAAATTCTCCATAATTCGAAAATACCGATTCATATATCATAACTTCTATTCACAGACCACCTCAATCAAATGATCATTATTTTTTTGAGAACCTTCTAAATTTACTTGACGCTCGGACTGTTTACAGCAAAACAGTTTGATGCGGTGATATTAATATTGACTTTACTAATGATTGTGCAACTCGAAGGTCTTCGGTAAATATTTTGGAGTTGTTTGATCTTAATATGCACGTGGATTTACCAACTCGAACCACTATAAACACTTCTCCAATTTTAGATTAGATAGTTTCCGACTTTCTAACTCGGAACCCTCTGACCATGAAGAAAATTCCACCGAATTTATGTTACCTCGTGAACCTCTTAAGAAAAACACTCAGTTGGTGAGGATCTTCTCTCAACGAGACTTCATCAAATTTCATAACTTATTTTTAGCAAATGACTGGATTGATCTCTCTGAAGTTATTGACTATAAATTTTTGGACATTGTTAATAAAATTATCAAGTGCTTCAATCAATCATAACCTCTTCGCTCTCGTAACACTAAACATCACTAATCATGGTCTACGAACACGTACTTCATCTAAGAGTATGAGATCACGCATGTACATTGAAAAATTCACAGACAATCCTCACATACTCAATTATATCAATAACCATGAAATATTGTACCGGAAAACTATAAAATCTATTCAACAAAACTATTATAACAATCGCATCTCTGGAGCTAAAAATGCCTCGAGAGAAACTTATCAATAATTTAAGGAACAAAACTCGTTCCTCAAACTTTATTGACCTGGACCCAGACGGACTTAACATTTATTTCGTAAAAGTTGGTTTCAATATTACCTCTAAAACATCTCCAAGTCGTGATGCTTATTCTATCCTCGTTGCTCCTATAAGAATCACTGATAGTTTCTTCCTTACAACAATAGATACATTTGAGGTAGAGCAAACCATACTCAACATTCAAAACAAAACTTCCTGTGCCATTGATGGGTTATCAGCTAAGTTATTTTCGAATATTCTCGATGCGGCGATTAACGTTTTATGAATGAATCTGTTACACCTGTTCTATGAATGTCAGGATGACAGCTTGGACTGACAATAAGAAGAGGGCTGTCAAGGTGACAGTCGAGAATTTTCAAGATTTTCTATTGGGTTCCATATTGATGTTATAGCATATTCTAGTCCTTTCTGGAAAGTTCTTTCTATATATAAATAGAGATCAGTTGTGGCGGAGTCAATCATTCAATAGTTTGATGTGCTAATAAGTTGAATTGTTGTAAAGTAGTGTAGTTTTTTGCCAAGTATTGAATAAAGTTGTGAAAGTTATAACAGTGGTGACAGCGGTGAAAGTAATTTATGGTCAATACTAGAAGTGCTAATTACGACACCGATATGGAAGCTAATAGTGGAGCACCAGCATGGCTTCTTCAGATGATGGAGCAAGAAAAACAAGGAAGGAAACAAGAAAAGGAGGAAGAGGAAAACCGTAGAAAACAAGAAAAGGAAAAAGAAAAACACAGGAGGAACGTGAAGAAGGAGGAAAGGAAGCGGAAAAAATCTACTTTAGTGGTACAACGCGAATTTTGATGAAAAATTTTTTTCTGGCTAATTCGAGGTCGCTGAACACGAAAATAAAAGAAAAAAATGGGGCTCTCTTACCAAAATCGAGTTATGAATTTTTGAAGATGTGTTCAGATGAGTACTGCACTGGATTTATTGTCACATTATAACTGCTATAATGATCCGTAATAACTGCTCCACAATGTTAGTGATAGACTATAGTTGCCTTTTACGATATTACTCTCTCATGCACATTAAAAAAACACTGATATTGATATAAATCTCTTGTAAATTATTTTTTTAATTCCACAATTATATCTTTTGACGTTTCCGTTTAATATGACTGACATATAAGTTTCGTCTGTTTCCTCATAGCAGTAAGACTTTTACCTACTAGCATATACAGCCATCATTAGTTACTTGAAAAAAAGTTGCTGAATATTTTCGATATGCACAGATCATAGCACAGAAGATATAAACAAGATGTACATCATGAACATACACCGGCTCTTGTGCACCCTTTCCTATCTTGAATAACCTGATGTGAGTTACAAAGTATTAGATATCAAGTTATTCAAGAAGGGGAAGGGGATATAATCATTGGATTCGCCCTTTCCCTTCCAGAATAATCTGATATGCGCAATTTTTTTTGTGTTAAATGTCTCCAATTGAAGTGAACTTTCGATACTACTATAGAAAATTGTTTAATTTCATGGGTCGTAAAGTGCACAAGAGCCGGTGTATGTTCATGATGTACATCTTGTTTATATCTTCTGTGTTATGATCTGTGCATATCGAAAATATTCAGCAACTTTTTTTCAAGTAACTAATGATGGCTGTATATGCTTGTAGGTAAAAGTCTTACTGCGAAGAGGAAACAGACGAAACTTATATGTCAGTCGTATTAAACGGAAACGTCAAAAGATATAATAATTGTGGAATTAAAAAAATAATTCACAAGAGATTTATATCAATATCAGTGTTTTTTTTAATGTGCGTAAGAGAGTAATATCGTAATAGGCAACTATAGTGTATCACTAACATTGTGGAGCAGTTATTACGGATCATTATAGCATCTGAACACATCTTCAAAAATTTATAACTCGATTTTGGTAAGAGAGCCCCATTTTTTTCTTTCATTTTCTTGTTCAGCGACCTCGAATTAGCCAGAAAAAAATGTTTCATCAAAATCCGCGTTGTACCACTAAACTAGACTTTTACCAAGGAAGCAAATATTAGAGGTACTGTCCTATTTAAGTTCTACCTTTATAAGTAGAATAGCGGCCCTAGATAATGAAATAGATACAATGAAAAAAGGCCTAAAAACAGACATAAAAACATGTAAGGAATATTTGGCCGGGGTAAAAAAGATTTAAAAACACTAGAGAAAGATTTAGAAACGACAGAGAAAGGTTCAAAAACAGACCAGCTTGACCTAAGACAAAAATTAGTTGCATTATTAAAGAAAATTGAAGCTAATCCCAATGATAGCGGTTTCATTAGTAATAGTGCCAGAACTCAAATAGTAAATTTGCGACACAACAAGGTTATCAAGCCACCTACATATGATGGCCAATCATTTTGGGAGACATATGGATGCCAATTTGAAGCAGCAGCTAATACTAATAGGTGGAATGATCAAGAGAATGCCACCTCCCTTATGATTTCTCCTCGTTGACAAGCCGCATACATTCTACAATTATAACCCCTAGCTATGACGTAATTATCCAAGCTTTGGAGAACAGGTATGGACAGCTACATTTAAAACAAGTTTTCCTGAGTCAATTGAAGGTGCGCTTGCAAGACTATTGAGTTAAGCCTATCGACAGGCACCTGAAGATTTCCTAGAACAATTTGGCGTTCAAGCATTCATTGATGGTTTAAGAGATACAGAAATGCAACAAGCCTTTCGATTACGCCACCATCTTACACTACAAGAAGTATTAATTTTTGCTCAATAATTCGAAGCTGCTAAAACCATTTCCAAAATCTGACGTCCAAAATTATGAGCAATACATTTCGAGGAGGAGAATTTAACCTAAGTTATAGCTAGAATAGAAAACCTACTGAAAGACACGCTACAAAGTCGGGCACCAATTCAAGATTCCGGAAATGTTATAACTGCGGAAGAACTGGACATCTGCAGAGAACATGTAGAGTTCCATAAAGATCTCGAAGCCAAGTTAGGAACTCGGATAACCGGACAACATTAAGACAACGTACATCCTCGCAGAGCCCAGCTAGAAACAGAGCTCACAGCCTCACAAGAAACAACACATCATACAATTGAGATCCAGAATGCCAAAATGCCTTTACTGAATTGAAAAAGAGGTTGTCTACTGCACCGGTTTTAGCGTACCATAAAGAAAAAGGACAATTTATTCTCGACTGCGACGCTTCACATCAAGGAATACTATCATTTCACAGAAACAAGAAGGTGAAGGATAAGTAATTGCTTATTTCAGTAAGACCCGGGGAAGGGTGGAGAAAAATTACTGAGTTACAAGAATAGAATCATTAGCAATTGTAAAGGCTATTAAACACTTTCACACATACGTTTATGGCAGAACCTTCATCATCAGAAGCGATCATAAAGCACTACAGTGGTTGATGGATTTTAAAAATCAGTAACGACAAATTGCAAGATGGTTAGAAAGACTTCAGCATTACAATTTTGAAGTAGTTCATAGAAAATGTCGCAATCACGGAAATGCGGATACCCTATCCAGAAGGCCATGTACTCAACAACAATGCAGATATTGCCAAAGAATTGGGAGAGAGAGAGAGAGGGAAAGTAATAATTTCCAAATAAATAAAGATGAAAAGATAGAATTGCTGCTTGCAACAACAATAAGAAGCGACTCGGACGAAAACATGTAGTCTGTAGAAAACCTAAGGAAATTTCAAAAGAAAGATGGAGACTTAAGTCTTTTCCCCACCTGGCTACAAAATGATGTTAGATCCGACTGACAAGAAAGTTTGGTTGAACGATCAAAAGATACTGGGCTCAATGGGATTCCCTTAGTCGTCGCGATGGTGTACTCCATCGGACGTGGGAGAGCTCAGACGGTGTATCTACGATCCACCAACTTGTCTTGCCTAAATCAATTGTTCGTAAAGTAATGGAAGAACTTCATAGCAGTCAGTCAAGAGGACATTACGGAGTTGGGAAAAGCTAGGCCAGAGTTCGTAAACGATTCTACTATCGCCTTGACGTTACAGAATGGTGTAAGAAATATGACTTATGCAGCGGAAAGAGAGGATCAAAAACTAAAAATTCAGGAAATAATGGCCCAATATCTGCCCTGTGAACCCTTTCACAAAGTAGGTGTAGACATACTCGGGCCACTACCAAAAACAGAAAAAGGTAACAAGTACTTAATTAAGGATTAGTTTTCCAAGTGACCAGAAGTAGTACCAATTCCTAACCAAGAGGCTGCAACCGTCGCTGAAGAATTTATTAATAATTTCATGGCAAGACATGGAGTACAATTGGATGTATATTCCGATCTAGGAAGAAATTTTGAATCGGAATGGTGGACAGAATTAATGGTATCAATGAAACTCGAACTATGCCAATGCATCCACAGTCTGATGGTTTAGGGGAACGTCATATCAGAACAATTTGCCATTATCTTCTGTTATTTGTCTCCCAAAATTAGTAAGATTGGAATGAACTAATTCCGTTGTTCCTCTTATCTTATTGGAGTGTACAGCATGAATCCACTGGATTTACACCTCCAATGTTGGTCACTGTTCGAGAAATGAAGCTTCCTAGCGATATCGTCTTTGGAAAACCTCCTCCTATGTCCCGAGAAAAAGACCAAAGCCTGCCTCAATATGTTGAAGGCCTTCAACACAAGTTAGAGAAGATTCACGAGTTTCAAAGGACGCGACTGAAACTAATCAGAGAAAATATGAAGAGACGGTTGGATAAAAACCTTAAAGAAGAGATATTTCAGCCCGGTGATGCAGTTTTGTTGTACCAGCCCAGAAGAAAGAAAGGGTTAACTCCGAAACATTGACGAAATTGTGAACATCACTACTTGGTGGTCAGGAAAATCAACGACCAAATTCATCGCATTCGTCTGACACCAAAAAGTAAACCTAAGGTCGTCCATATAGAGACATTGGCTCGCTATTACGGTGGTGACCCACCCAATAGGTTCCAAGAAGACGTCGAAGTCCCTGTTATTCGAGGCAATTAACTTGAAGAGGGGAAGCAATCGCTGCATTCAGGGAACAGCAGCGCTGCAGCACTTCCTTGAAGCAGTTGACTGAACGTACGATATGCGGCGTAGTTTGTTGCAGTGCTTTATGCAGCGGTCAAGCATATATTTTTTACCCTTTGACGCTGGAAATTCAAAACTGTAAATCAAAGCGGAGTTAAAAAAATAAATTGAGAAATGGATTTGGATCATTTGGGTGTGCGCGATGGTTTTACTCCTATAGAAATTGATGGACAGCTTTTATATTTTCCTCAGCATCTTCTAGGGGTGCTCCCATATCTTCAACCACGTAAGCAATAATGTGGTTGAGGTTATTAACATTGTTAAATACAATATCCTCGTCTTCATCATCTAGTATTTCATGCAAATTTATCATTTTCCACTCAGTAAACAAAGGTAATCTGTGGTAAAAAAATGTAGTATTGAAGGTTATGGCAATAAAGCGTGAACTTCCTGTCATTTTCTACGTGACCATTCAATAACATACAAAATAACTGCGCTGCAGCGCTTTGTGGCTGAATGTTCCCTAAATGCAGCCAATGTTGAACCTGTTCTATGAATGTCACAATGACAGCTTGTACTGAAAATAAGAAGAGGGCTGAATAGGCGGAGTAGTCACAGTCACCTGTCAAGGTGACAGTCGAGAATTTTCAAGAATTTTCTATTGGGTTCCATATTGACGTACCAGTATGTTATAGAATATTCTAGTCCTTTCTGGAAAGTTATTTTTATATGCAGAGATCAGTTGTTGCCGAGTCAGTCAGTCAGTCAATACTTTGATGTGGTAATAAGTTGAATGGTTCAAAAGTAGTATTGTATTTTGCCAAGTATTGAATAATGTTGAGAAAGTTATAACTAATCCTTTGAAAAATTTCTTCACTAACTGTCCAAAAACAGCTATAATTGTTCCCCTTCATAAGGGAGGTGAGAAACATAATACTAGTAATTATCGTCTTATCGCCTTTTCACCAATCGTATCGAATATAATCGAAAAACTGTTAAAAAACCATCTGTTGCCTATTATTTTCAAACATAAAATCTTGAACTCCCAACAACTGAGTTTCCTAACTGATAAATGTACTAATAACGCAATGTTTTCTGTTCTTATTAAAATATATATCTCACTCAATAATAAACTTTTCACGGCTTCGGTATTTTGTGACTTCGCGAAGGCCTTCGATTGTGGTGATCATGAAATTTTGATAAACAAGCTAAAATATCATGGCACCCATAGTATTCTTTTAAATAGTTTGAATTTTACCTAATATGTAGAAACCAACTGGTACAAGCCAATGGTAAAGTTTCGAAAAATTTACCAGTTAGCATTGGTGTACCCCAGGGTTCAGTTTCAAGTCCAATCCTTTTTTCGGTATTTATATACGATGTCACAGGCTTACGAGTAATTGGTGAATTTACTTTATTTGCTGATGACACTAGTGTAACCTGGAGTAGTTTAGATATACGAACTTTACATTCTACCATTCTACTATTAAGTCCTGGTCTGTCTCGAACGGGCTTTGTTTTAACACTGAGAAAACTTTAGTATTATCTCACAAATGAGTTTTGCAACCTCTCAAACTTAACAACGACTTAATAAGATCTTCTAATTCCATTTAGTTTCTTGGTCTCCATATGGCAGCGCCCTTAAATGGTCTGTACATGTAGACACTTTCGCGAAAAAACTATCCTCTGCTTGTTTTGCCTCTAAATATATGTTTCCGCGTAACTCAGTTGTATCAATGTGGACTACTTTTTTTACTTACCAATACACGACGTGGTTGCTTCATGTTATCACTTACTCCGAAGAAAAAAATGGTAACGAGGGTTTGTGCGAAGGAAGGCCAAAAGGAAAGTCAAAGGGGGAGTGACAACCACTTAATTAACTGTCATCGTGTTTCAAGAAAAGTTGGTTTTGTGATAAATTGAAACCGATTCCGACATAATTATGCCATTCGAAATACAGACAACGAAAATTATATATTTTTCTATTACTGAGCCGATCAATACTAAAAGTACCTACCACTATCCTAGATAGTAAATTTTAAATCGTATTCTTGGGCGATGTTGTCAGATGTACCTATAATTTTTACTTTAGCAAAATAAATCGCGTGACCAATATGTATCTAAGCAGCTGGGTCCTTGTACTGCTTATTAACTTACTATCACTACAATAGAGAGCTATTCGTTACAAATCTGGTTTGAGTGGTAGGAGGCATTTCGAATTGTATCTAAAAAAATTCAAAATATTAACACTGCCCGCTCTATTCATTTGGAATCCGTTTGGTTGTTTGGCCAATTTAACTTAAATACAATATTCAATCAGCTACCTTTAGAGTTGAAAGTGGCAAATACTTTAAATAGGTACCGGAGATGAACAACGGCGATTCTGCCTGAGAGCCCTTATTATGGAGTGGCAAAATTCTGCAATCTACCCTAGTATTTCGAGTTACATTGGCGTAGTTCAATATTTGGTATGATACTAATATTGTATTATAATTAATTCAAATTTGTATTCCATTTATTATGTTATGTATTGTTAGTAAAGTCAGTATTTTTCATATTTCTTTTTATATTATACATACATATATTATACATACATATATACCTCAACATACATATATACCTTAAAATTATGTCGCTTTGTCCATAAAATAGGAAAAAAGACGTGTGACACTCGGAGACTGCCGCGGTAGAGCTATTGCATAGATTTTTACACTTTGACGTTCACAATTTCTTTTTCTTTTTAGCTCTATTTTTAGCATTAGAAGTTTCACTTTCACAGTCCGCGTATCAGCATAAAATAATCAAAACCTATTGGACAGTCCTCGTATAATCATACAAGTATCAAAATTTATTGGACAGTCCTGGTATCAGCATAAAATAATCCAAACTAATTGGGCAGTCCTTGTATAAGTATTAAAAACCCAAATTTATTGGACAGTCCTCGTATCAGCATGGAATAATCAAAACTTATTGGACAGTACTCGTATAACCATAAAAGTGTCAACATTTATTGTGCAGTCCTCGTATAAGTATAAAAAAATTTAAATTTATTGGACAGTCCTCGTATCATCATAAAAAAACCAAAATTTATTGGACAGTCCTCGTATAAGCAAGCATATGGGTATTAAAATTTACTGGACAGTCCTCGTATCGTGTCAGGTTATTTTCGTTACGGAATTTCTCGATTCGGTCTCCACGCTCAAGGCCCGCGATAGAAGCTAATGCAATAGCTTAAAAAATTCGTGACAATAAAGACTCTCTCTCTGTCTCTTTCTCTAGAAGTAGACGGTTGAAGTGAAATCTGATGGAAACCATGATTAAGTTTTCTGGTCTCCATATTGACGGAGCCCTTGAATGGTCTGTACATGTGGACACTTTCGAAAATTACTATCCTCAGCTTGTTTGCCTCTAAATCTGTATCTAAACAGCTTGGCTCTTGTACTGCTTAACAACTTACTATTATTTGCTCGAATCGCACCTTCAGTATGGTTTGCAACTCTGGGAACCATTTAGTTTGCACCTCTTCGCATCAATCTTTAAACTACAAAAAATAGCTCTCGTTACAAATCTGGTTTGAGTGGTAGGAGGCATTGCGAATTTTATCTTAAAAAATACAAAATATTAACTCTTCCCGCCCTATTATTTTGGAATCCGTGTGTTTGGTTGGCCAATTTAACTTAAATACCAATTCATAGTTACCCTACTAGATGAAAAAATTTCGATATTTATTTAACAATATCCACCTGTGGTAAGAAATTCCAGCACCTTCAATGCCAAAGAACCATTCAATCAGCTACCTGCTAACAACGGGGATTTTGCTTGAGAGACTTTATTATTCAGTGGCAGAATTCTGCAATCTACCCTAGTCTTTCGAGTTACATTGGCGTAGT
Organism: Galeruca laticollis; assembly: GCA_963921935.1. Lineage (NCBI taxonomy): Eukaryota > Metazoa > Arthropoda > Insecta > Coleoptera > Chrysomelidae > Galeruca > Galeruca laticollis. The sequence continues at coordinate 136,659,123 of OY998179.1, read as the reverse complement.
TCAATATTTGGTATGATACTAATATTGTAAAATAATTAATAATTTGAATTTGTATTTTATTTATTATGTTATGTATTGTTAGTAGAGTCAGTATTTTTATATATCTTTAAATTATGTCGCTTTGTTCATAAAATTGGAAAACATTTCATGACAATAAAGCCTCTTTTTCTCTCTTTCTCTCTCTCTCTCCGTCTCTCTCTTTCTCTCGAAGTAGATGGTTGAAGGGAAATTTGATGGACACCATGATTTGTTGAGAGCCCACAGTATTAAATTCGTTCTGGCCTTATGACACCGAGATTTAACCATCAAACACCGAATTGTTATGAGTTGACTTATGGAGACTTGAAGTTTTGTTACAATGTTTTGTTGATTGGTGCAGTTGCATTTTTGTCCTGGTCGATGTCTAGTGAATAATGGTTTTTGAAGAGAGCAGAATATAGTCCTTTCGTGCGAAAACCACTGACAGTTCTATTTTTCCTTTGAAGTCCTAAATGGTTGTATTTTGTTTATCTTACCAATACAGTTTGTAACAATGTATTCTATCAAAGTAAACCCATCCAAAACTCTTACTTTCGTAATAATCAAGTTAGTGACAAATTAGTACAATGTGTGTACTATTAGTACAAATAATTATGTAACTCCCGTATAATTATATGATTCGATTTTCAAACACCTGACATTCACTCACTCGTCGTTTAAAATTACCAGCTAATTAGCGCCGGCAATCAATACTTATTTGCAAAATTCAAGGATATCTAAACTTACATGATTATTCATTTGAAAAAATTAAATTTAACGATTTTATTTATAATTGAAAATGAAATTAATTGTACCCTATATTATTCTCGACTGGAATTGATATTTTGGATGTCACACATGTGTTTACCAAGATGGCTAATTGTCCTTTAATTATATATTTACCAGAGTATCATGCAGTTGAAGTATATAGTTGATTTTTGAAGAAACATCATTAAATGCTTAATATCTCGAGAAGGATGAAATATTGATCAGCCAAGAAATTTTGCAGAAAAATCATCGTGGAACCTAAAAATGTGGAAATACATGGAATGTTTAATTTGAAATAACACAGTTGATATCCGATATGGCCGGAAGATCTGCTATAATAATATTGAAATGAAATTGTCATGTAGGAAACTGCAGAAAATTCATAATTCTACCTTTTGTTATTTTTGCGAGAGGTTCGGTCGTCGTGAAAATCACTGAGTACAACAAACAAACTGCGTAATAGTCAGTTGCCTCATTGACTGTTTGTCATCCACTAAAATTAAATCCAATCGAATATGTCTGTTTTGTTAAATGCAACATACCAACTCCAAAAAGTAAAGTAAATGTTTGTAGAAATAAATTTGTTTAATTTACGGATTGAAATTTCAGTTCAATATTTACAAATACTCGATTCCTATAGAAGCGATAATTGCTATAAATTCGTTATAAATACCATGAAACGAACAAAAATGCCAACATCAGTATTTTGATTTCCCGTTTCAATAAAAATGGGGATTGCAATGGTTAGTTTCAATGCGCTATTGTTTGTTGGCGAGAAAAATTATTATAACAAAAACATATTTATTTAATGAGAATTTTGAACGGTATTTATAACTATCTAAACTCAATGATTTTAAAAGGGTTCCAAGTGAAACAGAATCTAAAAAATCCGATGAGTGTTCAAAGAGGTGGTATAACTAAACGAAATTGAATAGCACTCGTAATCTAACGACAATAAAGATTAAGAATTCTAGTCACCCAAAAGATATTAGAGAACCTACAGAGAAGAAGTCCCAAATAGTATCGAGCAAGAGCTTGCCCAAGGATATGATAGAAATCTGTGAAATTCGTCATTGGGATAAAACCTCAGATTATTCGAACATCGATATCTAGGAAATTGGCTACAATCAAGTATAACAAAATATGGAACAAACTTAGATCAATATATATAACTATATATATATATATATATATATATATATATATATATATATAAATAAAACTAGTGAATATTGGGGATTGCAGCAAAAAATTGGAAAAGATATACTCTTAGCGGAAAATGTCCAAGCTTTCGAGGATGTTTGTCCTCATCATCAGGGAAACTAGAATGAAAAAACAACAGTTAAATACTGTGGTCAAAGAGAATAATTAAAAATGAAATTCACAACCACGTGTGTACTTACCTCCGAAGTGAGGTTAGATTCCATAAAGATGTAAAATCGTAAACTACAAGTCGTAAATTGTGGAATATTTAAGTAGGAATTGAACCAACGGCCTAATCAATCGTGTCATAGCAACAATTGTAATTGTCGCAGCATTTTATAAAATAAAACCATTGATTTCATCTTCATGTGTCACCATACTAAACGCCGGCGAGGAAATGATATATTTTGCCTCCAAAAGGGAAGTGGCAAGAGACAAACAGTGTTACCAACGTCAATAATGAGCTGTGGGACAATGCCACTATTTTCGTAATGGCAGCTGTAGGGCTAACAATTGGTGTAATGAGAAGATGTAATATTGTTGAAAAGAGGAAGAGAGAAAGAAAATGTGAGACAGAGCTAGGAGAACGCTCTCATTTTTATTATGTTTAGAGTGTGTAGAGAACATCACTTCGTTTGGACTAACACAAAGGAAGAAAAGAGAAGACAACAGAAAAGAATATTAATATGTAATAATAAATATAGTAATTAAGTAATTTAATAGTTCTCCAATCTGAATGTATCTACCAACACCAATACACTCAAAATTAGGTTTAATTAGTTATTTGTTTACTTGAATGTATCTACCAACACCAATACACTCAAAGTAAGTTTATTATTATTATTATTGAATTAAAGTAATAAGGGTGGTGTTGTCAGGAGCAACATAGTTATTTCCCACCACTTGATGTGCAAAATTAGTATCTAAGGACAACAAAAATGAGTAGATCTCACTTAAGTGATCAATATCAGTTTTCCTGTTAATTACATTATTGTTTTGTGAAATAAAAGCCATTTCCAAGAATGATCTTTTCGTTTTGTTAGACTCAGTCGCTAACACCTTCACAGCCTCATAATTCATCTGATGATCAAGAGAATTTACATGAAAAGCTAACGCGCACCTCTCTGGGTGTAATCTAGCATCACTCTTATGTGAAACTATACGGCTAGATAGAGATCTTAAAGTCTGTCCGATATATTGTTTATCACAATCTCTGCAAGGAATACTGTACACCACGTTAGTAAGTGAAGTCAAGGGGTCTTTATCTTTAACTCTAGAGTAAATCGATCTGACTGAAAGAACAGTTTTATTAGCAATTTTAAAATCACCACATGAACGGAGCAATCTGGCAAGTCTCGGAGTTATGTCCCTCATATATGGCAAAGTAGCGAAAACCGGTCGAGAAGGGGACACATCAGTTCCAACATCCGTCTGGGCTAAGTTAGGATGGCTATCTTCATGCAACAAATCCACAGCATTAGATGTGCTGAATAATATCTTATTCAATAAAGGTCTTGGATAAGAGTTATCCAAGAAAAGGTTAAGTAAAATATTAAGATTTTTATTATGAAAAACATTATTTGAAATTCTGAGTACTCTCTGCTTCATTTGTTTAACCAAATTCACTTTCATGGAATGTTTGTGGTAGGAGTGATAATTAAGATATCTACCAGAGCTGCATGGCTTCCTGTACCAATCTATAATAATTATATTGTTGTTACGAATAAATTTTGTATCTAAGAAAGGTACGGAATTCTCGAAGTCTTCCATTTCGATTGTGAATTGGATATTAGGATCAAAGCTATTAAATGTATCCAGAAGTTCATCAAGGCCTTCTCGAGGAAGTGCCAAAATAATGTCATCAACATACTTTTTTATAAAAAAAGGAGTAAAAGAAAGAACAGGTATGACTGTATCCAGAACATCGTCCATGACATATGCTGCTAAGATAGGAGAAATTGACGCTCCCATTGGAGTACCAAAAGTTTGTTTGTAAATTTTGTTATTAAAGGAAAAATAAGTACTATCAAAAAGAAAAACAATTAATTCAAGAAAAGCTTCCTTCGGGATGGAGCAATGGACACCGATACGATTCCAACCCTTATCGATAGCTCTCAAACAAGCATCAAGATAAACATTACTGAACAACGAGACGACATCCAAACTGGCCAGAACATAATTTTCTGGAATTTCTAAGTTATTAAACTTTTCAGAGACTTCAAAAGAGTCTTTGATAAAATACAAATTTTCATAATCATACGCTTTCGTCAGTATTTCTGTGCAGAACTGTGCAATATTTTCCGTGGGGGCTCCTATGGAAGCCACTATCGGTCTTACAGAGAGAACTGGTTTATGAATTTTCGGAAGAGAATAAAATTTAGGAGGGACACCATGGTAGCTCATGAGTTTTTTCTTAACTGTTATGTCAATGTAATGTTTATTACATAAAGATTTAATTAGGTTGTTACCCTTTCTTTGAATAGAGGAAGTAGGGTCACTAGATAGTTCTACATAGGAACTGTTATTTAAAACAATATCATTAGATAATTCAATATATTGATGTCTGTCCATAATGACAGTAACATTGCCCTTATCGGATTGAGTAAGAATCCAATGAGGGTTCGCCTTTAAGAAGGCTTTAGATTCAAGTAAAAGGTTGTGAAAGAAAGAATTATTATGTGGATGTTTTATGTAATTAGTAATAATATTAGTGGCTCTAGCTACCGTGATGTTTCTCATTTTCGAGTCTGTGATACAAAATAGATACAAAATTTATTCGTAACAACAATATAATTATTATAGATTGGTACAGGAAGCCATGCAGCTCTGGTAGATATCTTAATTATCACTCCTACCACAAACATTCCATGAAAGTGAATTTGGTTAAACAAATGAAGCAGAGAGTACTCAGAATTTCAAATAATGTTTTTCATAATAAAAATCTTAATATTTTACTTAACCTTTTCTTGGATAACTCTTATCCAAGACCTTTATTGAATAAGATATTATTCAGCACATCTAATGCTGTGGATTTGTTGCATGAAGATAGCCATCCTAACTTAGCCCAGACGGATGTTGGAACTGATGTGTCCCCTTCTCGACCGGTTTTCGCTACTTTGCCATATATGAGGGACATAACTCCGAGACTTGCCAGATTGCTCCGTTCATGTGGTGATTTTAAAATTGCTAATAAAACTGTTCTTTCAATCAGATCGATTTACTCTAGAGTTAAAGATAAAGACCCCTTGACTTCACTTACTAACGTGGTGTACAGTATTTCTTGCAGAGATTGTGATAAACAATATATCGGACAGACTTTAAGATCTCTATCTAGCCGTATAGTTTCACATAAGAGTGATGCTAGATTACACCCAGAGAGGTGCGCCTTAGCTTTTCATGTAAATTCTCTTGATCATCAGATGAATTATGAGGCTGTGAAGGTGTTAGCGACTGAGTCTAACAAAACGAAAAGATCATTCTTGGAAATGGCTTTTATTTCACAAAACAATAATGTAATTAACAGGAGAACTGATATTGATCACTTAAGTGAGATCTACTCATTTTTGTTGTCCTTAGATACTAATTTTGCACATCAAGTGGTGGGAAATAACTATGTTGCTCCTGACAACACCACCCTTATTACTTTAATTCAATAATAATAATAATAAACTTACTTTTAGTGTATTGGTGTTGGTAGATACATTCAAGTAAACAAATAACTAATTAAACCTAATTTTGAGTGTATTGGTGTTGGTAGATACATTCAGATTGGAGAACTATTAAATTACTTAATTACTATATTTATTATTACATATTAATATTCTTTTCTGTTGTCTTCTCTTTTCTTCCTTTGTGTTAGTCCAAACGAAGTGATGTTCTCTACGCACTCTAAACATAATAAAAATGAGAGCGTTCTCCTAGCTCTGTCTCACATTTTCTTTCTCTCTTCCTCTTTTCAACAATATTACATCTTCTCATTACACCAATTGTTAGCCCTACAGCTGCCATTACGAAAATAGTGGCATTGTCCCACAGCTCATTATTGACGTTGGTAACACTGTTTGTCTCTTGCCACTTCCCTTTTGGAGGCAAAATATATCATTTCCTCGCCGGCGTTTAGTATGGTGACACATGAAGATGAAATCAATGGTTTTATTTTATAAAATGCTGCGACAATTACAATTGTTGCTATGACACGATTGATTAGGCCGTTGGTTCAATTCCTACTTAAATATTCCACAATTTACGACTTGTAGTTTACGATTTTACATCTTTATGGAATCTAACCTCACTTCGGAGGTAAGTACACACGTGGTTGTGAATTTCATTTTTAATTATTCTCTTTGACCACAGTATTTAACTGTTGTTTTTTCATTCTAGTTTCCCTGATGATGAGGACAAACATCCTCGAAAGCTTGGACATTTTCCGCTAAGAGTATATCTTTTCCAATTTTTTGCTGCAATCCCCAATATTCACTAGTTTTATTCCTAACTAGTCAGCAAAGACTATCTTTCTTATATATATATATATATATATATATATATATATGCGCACTAGAGGCCCATCTGGCCCTCGGCTTCGAGATCTTTCACTCTCTCTCTCTCCAGTTTTCTCTATTTCTCGCCTCGTTCTGCCAGTCCCTTACACCCACTGATCTCAGGTCTCTCCTAACCTCCTCCAATGATTTCTTCCTTGGTCTTCCTCTTCTCTTTCTACCACCTTCTCCCCCTTTCAGCACTCGTTTTACCCATCTATCTACCTGTATGTCCTAACCATCTTGCTCTCTGTGCTTTAATTATATGGGTTATATTTGGGTGATTATACAAATCTGATAATTCTCTGTTTGTTCTTCTTCTGTATATTCCATTTTCTTTTATTCCATAATAAATCTTTCTGAGCATTTTACGTTCCCATATCTCTAGTTTATTCTGCTCTTTTTTGTTCATTGTCCAGGTTTCACAAGCGTAGGTAACTGACGGTCTTATTATCGTTTCGTACATTCTTATTTTAGCTGTTCGTGATGTCTTTTGAGTTAAACATCTGTGATACCATTCCTGCTGCTATACTGCGTTTTGTTAACCTTTTTCCTATTTTCCTTTCTTCGACTCCTTTATTTGTGATAGTGACTCGCAAATATTCGATTTGTTCCACTTTTTCTATTTTGTAGCTTCTGTTTCCATTACAATTTATAATAATATCAGTTTTTCCATTATCCTTTATTACCATGTATTTTGTTTTTTTCTTGTTGATCACTGGACCATATTCTCTTGCCTTCTCTTCCAGTAGCTCAAATACGCTTAGCAGTTCTTTCCTGGATCTTGCCATAAGTACTATGTCGTCCGCATTTGCTAGACACTGATATTTATTGCCATAAATTAAACCTCGGGTTTTTATACCACTTTCTCTTAATTTAATTTCCTGAACTAGGTAAAAGAGAGTTGTGGATAATGGGTCTCCTTGACTCAGACCTTTCTCTATCTTGAATTCGTTAGAAGTACTGTCCTCCAAAATTACTTTGCTCTCGGTTTTCCGTATGGTCATTTCCACTAGTCTTCTCAATTTAACTGGTATTTTTAACTTTCTCATTGCCTCATACATTTTTTTTCTTTTGATAGTATCATAGGCCTGTCTGTAATCGATGAATAGCATACGCAGACTCAAATTTTGTTCGTAAGCATTCTCCTGAAGTTGTTTCATAAGCTCCTTGGTATTCTCCTACATTTTCATTGTGATATTTGTCTAATCGATTTTTAAGTATTTTTGCCAGAACTTTGTATGGTGCATATAAAAGTGCTATTCCGCGGTAGTTATCGCATTCTTCCTTGGGACCTTTTTTGTGGATTGGAATTATTAATGCCTTGTTCCAATTTTTAGGTATTTTTTCTTCTCGCCATACTTGTTTCAACAACTGCCATATTCCCTCCGTTAATTGTTCGCCTCCATATTTTAAAATTTCTATTGGAATATTGTTTTCTCCTGCACTCTTATTATTCTTCATATGTTTTAAGCATTCTGTCACCTCCAGTTTTTTTGTGACCGTTATGGCTAGATATTCCTCATCACAATTTTCTTCCTCCGATTCATTATCATTTTCGCCTAGTTTTTCCTCATCATCACTCAGTAATTCCTCAAAATACTGTGCAAATCTATTTATTTTTTCTCACCTATCCCTTATTAGATATCCCTCTTTGCTTTTCAAAAAATAAGGTGCTTTCCGATTGTGGCCTTTCCCTTCCCTTATTTCATGATAAAAATTTCTCACTTCTTTATTTTTATAAGCTTCTTCGATTTTTAATAATTCCCTTTCAAAGTAATTTTTTTTGTTCTTTCTCTATATTTGTTTTACTTCTTTCCTTGCTTTTTTATACTCTAGTCTATTTTCTTCACTGTTTTCTTTTAATAATCTTTATCTGATTTTATTTCTTTTTTCCAACGCCTGTTTACATTGTTCATCTAACGACTTATCTTTTTTTCTTCCCTTGGGGCTCCCTAGTATCCTATTTGTTACATCTCTCATTACAGTTTCTATCTGTGACCATTCTTCTTCTAGTTACTCGACGCAAGGTCTTAAATTCAATTCTCTATTGATTTCCTGTTGGAAGTGATTTACTTTGGTCTCGTCCTTCAATTTTTCCAAATCGTATTTTTTCCGTTTTTTATTATCTTGTTCAATTCTAGGTGGCTTATCTTTATTCAGTTTTGTAATTACTAAAAAGTGGTCAATATCCGCATCAGCTCCTCTATAACTTCGTACATCTGTTACCCTTTTTAAGTGCTTCATTTCTATTAAGACGTGATCTATTTGGTTTTTTGTTGTGCCATTTGGTGATAACCAGGTTTCCTTGTGGATGTTCTTATGGTCAAATGACGTGCTTACGATTTTCATTTTATTTTCTAAAGCAAATTCTATGAGTCACTTGCCATTATCATTACTGAGTGCATGTCTACATTTTCCTCCCGTTACTTTTATATACTCTTCTTCTTGTCCGACTTTTGCATTCATATCCCCTATTACACATTTAACATTTTATTGACTGCTTGTTCTAGTTCTTCATAGAACTTTGCTTTCCTGTCTTCATCTTAGTTCTCAGAAGGGACATGCGCATTAACTAATGTCGTTTTCCTGTGTTTTCCTTTGATTCTTATTCTACATCATCTATCTGATACTACCTCAAAATCTATATTTGCTTCAAGTTGACTGCTTACTATAAACCCTGTACCCAGCATTCTATTGTCTACTCCACTATCAAAGAACGTATAATCGTCTATCTCTATGATTACTTTCCCTTTTTGTTTAGTTTCTTGTATTGCTAAGACATCTAACTTGTATTTTCGCATTTCATTGATCAAGTGTTTTATGGCTCTCTCCTCAAATGTACCCCTCACGTCCCATGTTCCTATTCTCATTCCATATGGTTTTTCTTTTTGTTTTCGTTCACCGCCGAAGTTTATCTTGAGTTGTTGCTTTTCTGTAATCATTTTATTTGTACTATTCTTCATCTTTTGTATTTCCTTGTCCATTTCCATTGCCTGGTCTACTTTATTTTCCTCTGCCTCTGAGCTTATGCTTATCGCCATTGGTTTTTTGTCGATATGTTCTGTTTCATTTTTTCCATCTTCTCTTCCTCCGTGTTCCATCTCCATTCCTCTGTTTCTATGTACATTTTTCTGAGCCCAATTTTTACTCGTTTTCCTCTATCCCTTTCTTCTATAGCCTTCATTCTGATCTTTTTTTTTATTTCTCTATCCTCCTTCATCCTGGATGAACAATCTCTGTTCAGTTTTAAATCTCAATTTTTAGTTTATTGAGCATCACATTCCTTTTCTCTTCTTGGTTTGCCAGTCTTACTAAGCATGTTTTTTCTCCTAACTTCACTGAGCTTTCTACCGCTGCCTTTATTTGTAATTCTTTTTCTAAGAATTTCTCCATTTTGTTTCGTAATTTTTCTGGATTATTTGTTTCTATTCCTACTCCCTGAACCACTATATTGTTTTTTCGCTTTCCAGTCGTTCCAATCTGTGGTCCATATTGGTTACTGTTTTCTTCAATTTTTCATTTTCTTTCATCAGTTTTTCATTTTCTTCCCTCAGTTGTTTCAGTTCTTCTTTGTACTCCTGTTGCTCCTCTTGTGTTTTCTTAATCTACATGCTCATTTCCTCCATTTTGTCTCCTATTTTTTTCATCATGTTCATCATATTTTGTATATCACTTCCTATTTTTATCGGCGATCTCCCTATTTTCTTACTTTTTATGGAAATAACTTCATCCGTATCATAGTCTTCCTCTCTGTCGCTTTTCCTCTTTTTGCCATATTCATTATCACTCATTTCTTTCTATTTTGAATTTAATCGCCTCAGTATTAGGAAATTTTACGTCCGTCCCTGTCTTAAGTATATCGTTCGACACAAGGAGATTCCAGGTGTTCGATTTTATCAATACACTTGTTCTATAGCGCTATCACACCGCTCAAAAAGCTCTAAGGCCATTCAACCCGTCGGACCTTGAACTGTCGAATTTTCACTGGACACTTTTATCCTTATATTAAAAATTTCATACACTGTTTTGCTGATTATATTACTCGTAATTCCCGTGTAGAACGGAATTTATTGCGGAGCAGAACTCAACACAACTTTCCAGTCCAGTCCCAAATCAATGACAGTTTTAGAAAATTGATGCTACTTTAGAAGTGCTTCTAAAACTAAAAAAAACATACTTAAATTGAAGGCGAGCCTCACAAACAGCAATGATTGAACTGAAGTATCCGATAAATGGCTCGGATACATTGAAATATGAACCTAAGATGTGGAAAGTCATTGATGTTATAATAAAAAAATATCCCAAATAAACCAAACCTTGGCATCCAGAGAATTTGATAGTTCAGTTAATAGACACTAAATATTTTGGGATGTTATACAACCGTTGGATATGGAGTACTTGTTAGAGGATGAGAACATCCTGTAACAATATATTTTGTTTAATTGTAGTTATAGATAAAAATAACAGACGTATGTCAATTTATGTAATATGAACTAAGACAGCAGTAGTAAATATCACATTACATCAGTACTGGAGGGGGACTGAAATAGACACGAGAGGAGACAGAAACCAAGACCATATTGTAAACTATTCAAAGCAGTTTCTACTAAGATATTATGTATTGCGCCTAGTCCGTTATTCACTATATGTTAACCAAACTACACATCAGTGTAGCTTATATTTGTACAGCTAGATTAATTGGCTGCAAAAAAATAAATTATCGTTGCCAAAAGACCCACTCATAAAAAAAATATGGATCTTACATGAAATATCGAAGAATGGTAAAACTACATAGTAGAACAATTGGTATACAGGGTGATTCATAACAATTGGGACATAGGCTGAGGCCAGATTGTTTGGACCAAAATATGGCGATAGGACCAAATAAACCTCAATAAAATAATGCTGTGGAAAATATAAAGGGCCTTAAGGTTGAAATTTTTTTTCATTTTTTGTTAATAATGTCTCTGTATACTTATCGATTGTTACCAAAATCGGCACAGAGGCATAATTTTATACAGGCAATATTATTTTATGTATCATTTGACATTTTGTTACAGGGGGTGCCTTGTGAATGGTTTCTGATGATGAAATTGACTGGTAACTTTTTTTGACGAATCTTTTTAGTGATTTTCATTAAAAAATTTGACATAAACATCGTTTCTACGTAATATTGGTACTCCTGTTCAAACATGATATTCTCATTCGTTTTCGAGAAAAACGCAATTGAACAGTTCAGAGTATCGGAAGGGGATTTCAAGTATGGACAATAAAAGAACTTGTATCCTAAGGCTTTTATTTCGACGATAAAGCATAATTACAAACAATGTAACATTAGAAGAGCAAACTCAAATTAAATGTTCTACGTGGCCTCCTCCCACTTCTATGCCTTTTCTAATTCTTTTACTAAAGGACTTTCGAACATCAAAGAACATATTATTCTGTCCCCTTATAAAGTTAGCAGCATTTTGTATTTTCCTCCAGAGTTCGTCTCTCGAGTGAATTTCATTGGCATAAACTAGGGACTTCATATATGTCCCCAAACATAAAAATCAAGCGGGTTATACTCAGGACTTCTTGGTACCCATTCAAAATCACTTCCTCTGCCAATCCATTGTTGGGGAAATATGTTCTTGTGCGTATACACAAATCAAATCCCGCATTTCTTGATTCGTCAAATGATTGTGACGAGACATTTCAATCGAAAAAGTATATGATAGCTTTAAAAAATGCAACAATTGACTATAAACTCGTAGAAAAAAATATTCACTGACAAGAAATGTCATTTACCAGCAACAATTATCTGACAGTCCAAAGCACACTTTTCATAAACGAAATAATATTAGAAAGCCCCTTCCGATAATCTGAACTGTTCAATTGCGTTTTTCTCAAAAACGAATGAGAATATCGTGTTTGAACAGAACTACAAATATTATGTAAAAATAATGTTGATGTCATATTTTTCAATAAAAATCCCAAAAAAGTTCCGTCAAAAACAGTTACCAGTCAATTTCATCATCAGAAATCCTTCACGAGGCTCCCCCTGTACCAAAATGTCAAATAATACATAAAATCATATTGCCTGTATAAAAGTATGGCTCTATGCCGATTTGGATAACAATCGATGAATATACAGTGAAATTATTAACAAATAACAAAAAAAAAATCAATTTTAACGCCCTTTATCTTTTTCCACAGCAATATTTTATTGAGGTATATTTGGTCCGATCGCCATATTTTGGTCCAAACAATCTACCCTAAGCGTATGTCCCAATAGTTATGAATCACCCTGTATATGTATATGATAGTTCCAATCTGGCCATGGAAACAGGATTAGTAAAATAAATATTGGAATACAATTTCACATAGCTTTCAGACAATAGAATCCTATTATGCAAAGGCTTCATCAAACAATGTGTAGAGATTGTAAAGATAACATCTTTCAGATCATACTACTTATTCAAAGCAAGCAAATTTTGAAAGGTGCTACCAAATATGTTTGCCATACAGAAACACGAGAAGAGTACAATCAACCAGGTGAAATCAGAGTGAACTTACCAAGAAAATGTCTTAATAATGTCTAATACGTCAAAGTTGCAATGAACCGTCAAGAATCTATCGCCTTCAAATGAATACGGATGAGGAGGTAAGGCATCTCATGGTACTGGAAGAACCATTAATGGGGGAAGTTGAAACTAAACCATAGAGACTACAACAAATGAGTTCATTACGAGAAAACAATAGAACGGACTTCATCATATCGTCCCAAATGGAGAAGGCTGGAGAAAACATGGTTAGAAGGTGTTCAGAAGCTGATGATTGCTATAGACCTGAGAAACGAACAATGGGACAATAACATTCGGGCCGTAAGACTTGAATCATAACTTCCGTTCAGCCATTAAAACATAGGAATATGTGCATTGAAATATAGTCGTCATTTTATCATTGGAAAAGACGCTTTCATTTTAAAAATAAGAACTATAACATATTATCCTCACGAGTTCAAGATTGTATAACTTTCACGCTATTCACGACAAAATAACGATATTATCTGTGTCATATTTATCGAAGAAATTACATTTTTCAGCACAGTCATCGATAACGTACAGTACACAACGAAGGATAATCGCGATAACTCATTTAATAATTACAGAGAACGCCTTCATCGGCTTGAATTATTGCAAATACTACATCCGTTGGAAAATACGCTATGATTTATATCAGATCTGCTTATGAAAAGTTTTCAGTTCAGGATTTCACCAGTCGAGTTCACAAGCAGCAAAAGGGTGACACAAAGTGACATAGAAACGTTGTCGATATATCATAATCACAACTTTCAGCATATAAATTTGAAGTATTTTTTTTTCAACAGATGGGTTACCACTTCTTGAGAGCAGATTAACAATCATACGAAAAGGATATAAAAAAAGAAGTTATTCTTGTTCAAAATTGAGTATTTCATCAATATAACATTATGGCCTTTCAATTTTCTTTCAATAAAGCGGTAATAAATGACTATTCTTAAATCTATTAACAATGAACTGTGTTTCACTCATGAATATAGATAATAGAACTAAATGCTGTAAACATTATCAGAAAAATACTTTTTAGAACTATAGAATGACCCTAATACGAAACACTCTCCGGAAACAATCATAGTCTAACTAACCGAACAGTCGTGTGTGGTTTGCTTTAGTTGTAACACATGGTTATCACAGCTCTTGGAAACTTTACAAATTCAGTTAGTATAAAAGTGAATAATAATTTATAAAGTTTATATCCGGTGAGAAATTTAGTGATATTACCTCATGCTACATTAAAAACGTACGCATACAACGCCACAGACTAGTTTCTAATAAAATTAACTGTCTCGACCCTTACTTCGTGGAATCTGCTCATATTAGTGTTTTAAATGAAACTAATATTTCCTAAACAAGCTGATGAAATGAAAACTTATAAAACCATCACATATGCAGGAAATATTTCTAATAATATTTCAAAGATAATATCTTCAGCAACGAATACAACAATTTCTTTTAAAACAGAAAGTAACGTTAGTACAAAATTGTTAAATGTAAAAACAAAAATTCCACTATTAAAGAAGTCAGGTATATATAAACTCAAATGTCCAGATTGTAATGCTGTCTATTTGGGTCAGACCCTTAGGAATTTTGAAATCCGGTACAGTGAACACTTACGAGCATACAGATTAAAACAACCAGATAAATCCCACTACGCAAAACATCTTCTTGACACCAATCATTCATTGACACCTAACACAATACTAGAAGTGCTGCATATTTGTGAAAAGAAACAAGAACTGGATTTCCTCGAAGAATTGGAGATCAGAATACATTTAAGAAACCCACAATATGAAGTTGTCCATGAACAGTTAAATCTAGGGAGCTCTCCACTAATAAACTGTCTTCTTAAGTGATAATTGTAAAGATCAGCAGATATAGTTTTCCTGGTTTTCTATATCATTGCACAGTTGAACTGATCTTAATTGGAAAAATGATATCCAGGATATCACCATAGGGCTAATAATATCTAAGCTTCAATATTTGTAATATCACATCTTCTTCTTTTTTCTATAAACATATATTAAGTCAATCACAAGTTAGGTCACTTCTAGGTCTAGCCAAAAATAGCTACTTAACATCAGGTAGGCATCAAATGAAATGTAACTTCTGTCATTCTGACGATGATATTGATTTATCGAAACAATTGTCAATTTTTTAGAATTTGCAATAACTTTTATTATATTGAGGAATTAACTAGAAACCGTGAGTTTCATTTAAAACACTAATAGTTTCTAATACTCCAAACAGCCCAGAAAATAGTATAGGCAACAAAAAAAACGTCACCAAAGATCATCTCTGCTAAATTGCAGTCGACTCGTAAAGGAGAACATACACTACAACTAGCGACACAGAATAAAATGGTAGATTTGGATGCGGCGGTCAAAAATATTGGAGAAGAAATCTTTAGAACTCGCACTGACATAAAAAATTGTATAGAAGCTAGCGAAGCTAGACTCTTATTATCAATAAAGCAACTCAAAAGCACAGTAACAAAAATTGAAACAAAACTCGAACTTAAAAGAGAAGTAGAACTCCTGAAAAGAGCACAAAACAAGAGAAACATTTTGATATTTGGTTTAAAAAAAACGAGAAGAGGTCACGGCGGAAAACCTGTGTAAGGATCTCAAGGACTTGCTTGGTATTGAGCTAAAAGATAGCGACTTTGGGGACGTCTATATATTGGGTGGAACGAAAAACTGTCCAATTAAAATTGAATTAAACTCACACCCCAAGAAGAGAGAAGTCTTGAAAAACTGTAATAAGCTGAAAGGGCAAAATATATCAATAGCCAACGACTTAACTGTCAAGCAAAGAAAGGAATTTAGAATATTGAGGCAGCATCTTCTCCTCATAAGGCAAAGACAGATATATAAGGAATGTTACATAAAAGGTAACAAAATCCTTGTTGACGGAACTGCTTATGGAATTGAAGACCTTGAAAGACAAGAGCACTTGGAACCTGAACACAACAGTGCACCTCCCACTCTTCCAGCCGTGAGACAACCCGAAGTCCCCAACACCCTGGAGAGTTCCACAACAAGGAAACCAGTGACTCCAGCACAGAAAATAATACAGGGAAAGCCAAGAACACGGTCAGTCAACAAAATGTAGACGCAGTAACGACACCTCGACAGTAGTAAGACTTTTATTTTGTTTTATCTTTGATTAATAAATACCCCTATTTAAGTTAATATATCGAAGCACTTTTTAATGATGATAGACCTTGCTCCGCACCACCGATAGATCACATATTGAATGGAAAGGCTCCAGAAATAACCAGAGATGAAGTTGTTCATGCAATAAAATCACAGAAAAACGGGACAGCTACCGGCCCCGATAAGATCAACGTTGAAATACTTAAATTAATTGCAGACAATGAAAGTAAAAGCCTAGATTTAATAACAGCACTATTTAACAAACTATATAGCTCAAGCAAGATACCGTCGGATGGGCTTAAATCAACATTCGTAACCCTGCCAAAGAAACTCAACGCCTCATAATGTGATGACTATCGGATGATGAGTCTTATGTCCCATGTCCTGAAAACCTTTCTCAGAATCATCCACACACGAATCTACAAGAAGTGCGAATATTAGATGGACAATACTCAGTTTGGATTCCGAAGCGGTTTCGGAACGCGTGAAGCGGTCTTTTTCCTGAATGTAATCACACAAAGGTGTAGAGACATGACTGTGAATGTATTCGCATGTTTCATATACTATCGTCAGGCGTTTGACTGTGTTAATCATCAGAAGATGATCAAAATTCTGAAAACAACTGGGGTTGACGAACAGGACCTACGTTTCATATCAGAACTTTACTGGCATCAAACGGCGGTAGTAAAGATGGAACAATCGACATCGGAGAATATGCAAATCAGACAAGGTGTCCGACAGGGGTGTGTCTTGTCTCCACTCCTCTTTAATTTGTATTCCGAAACTATATTTAGAGAGGCGCTGGATGGGGCCCAGGGCAAAATCAAGATCAATGGAACCCCAATAAATAATATCAGGTACGCCGATGATACGGTTATATTCGCCAGCGATATGCAGGAATTGCAAAGCATCATGGATTCCGTAGTTCACTATAGCGAGATGTTTGGATTGCATCTCAATGGCTCCAAGACCAAACTATTAATCTATTCCAAAACTCCAATGAATGCACACCTGCGGGTCAAGGGACAAACAATCGAACAAGTGACCTTATTAAAATATTTGGGAGCTAACATCAATAGTCAGTGTGACCCGAGAAGGAAAATACTTTAAAGGATTGAACAATCGAGAAAAATCTTTGTGAGTATGAAATAATTTTTTGCAAGATTGGACCTCAGCTTGGAACTCAGAATTCGGATGATCAGATGCTACGTGTTCTCTGTTCTACTCTATGGATGTGAAAGCTGGACACTAAATTCACAGACCGAAAAGAAAATAGAAGGCTTCGAAATGTATGTGTATAGACGGACGCTGCGAATTTCATGAGTACAAAGGATCACCAACAATGAAGTACTCCAGCGCATGCACAAACAAAAGGAAAAACTGAACACCATCAAGGAAAGAAAAATGCAATACCTGGGTCATGTGATGAGAGGTGATAAATACGAAATACTACGCCTCATAATAGAGGGCAAAGTGCACGGGAAAATATCAGTAGGAAGACGCCTGAACTCATGGCTAAAGGACTTAAGGAGATGGTTCGACCGCTCGTCTGCAGAAATATTTCGTGCTGCAGTCTCCAGAGCTAAAATTGCCACTTGGATCGCCAACCTTCGGCAGGAAAGGGCGCGATAAGATAAAGATTTGAGTTGAATTTTTAATGTTGTGTCTATCCAAATTGTTGTTGAAATCTTTGTATGTATGAAATAAAAAAGTAAACACTATTGTAGCTCGGTGGAACTGAAATGGATCAATAATAAAATTCGGAAAATGGATCTATATATACCTGATTTTGATAGCAAAAATGTAGAAACCTTCACACTGACCAGTGTGAAAGTGTGTAAAGACTTGCTAAAGATAAATGGAAGTAATCATAATTTCAAGTTGTTGAATCAAAATATACGTTCAATTAGTGCAAATCTTGATGTGTTCAAAATATTTCTTAGTCTTTTGGATAAAAATGTAGATTGTATAGTTCTAACAGAACCTTGGCATATTGCTGATACAAGCATAATTGAGATCGATGGATATAATCTAATATACAATAAAGGTGATCTAAATCAGAATGACGGTGTTGTTGTGTACCTGAAATCTGATTTCTCACATGAGCACTCAGTTGTACTAATTAATAATATCAAAGTGCTGAATATCAAAATTAATTAATATCAACAAATTATTATAGTTGTCACAGCCATGTACAGATCGCCATCCCCTGATCCTAAAGAATGTATTGTTTGTCTGCAAAATTACTCGGAAGAGAATGAGAGTAATACCGAAAACTTCAATATATTCATGGGAAACATTAATTTAGATCTAGTAGAGGATAACGATACTATTTCTGAATACGTTAATACGTTTAGTGAGTTTGGCTACAACTCAACAATTAATAGTATCACTAGAGTCCGGGACAACATGGAAACTTGTACAGACCACATATTTATTAAGGCAAAATTCAATATACTTGAGAACATTTTGCCTATGGTTCTAGAAACGAATATTACTGATCATTATTCGACACTACTACAAATAGTTTTCGATATACCTAAACAAGACAAAAAAAATATGTCAACTAGCACACAATATGTTGATCAGGGTAAACTGAAATCTCTTCTTAAGAGAGCATCTTGGGCTGCCATTTACTCTGCTGAAAATCCTGATTCTAAAATGAACATACTCGTTGATACTCTATCAAATTTGATTGGCGAAGCGACGATATCCAAAAGCAGTAGGAGAAAATATACAAAAATTGAACCTTGGGTGACAAATGCTGTATTGAAATCAATAGATACAAACAATAAAATGTTCAAAAATACCCTTAAGTATATGGGAAACGTAGAACTAAATAATGAATACAAACAGTACAGGAATACATTGAATTCGTTGATGCAAAGAACAAAGTTTGATTACTGTAATAATATTATAATAAAAAATGGCACCAACACGGAAAAATGATGGGAGGTGGTAAGCGACTTGAGTAGAGGTAAAAAATCTAAAACTCCAATACGCTCCATCGAAACTGACTCAGGTTTGATGATAACCAACAAAAATATTATCGCCAACGAATTTAATTAAAAATTTGTAAATACCGGAAAACCCCAATTACTAGAGACCAGAGTTATACTCCGAATAGGCATCTTACTGCAAACTCGTTTGTCTTATTACCTACGAACGACAACGAATTGAAAACGATATTGAAATGTTTGGAGGATAAAAAATCGGTTGGGATTGACGGAATTAGAGCTGAAACTCTCAAAATTATTGGTGATTTTATTATGAAACTATTATGTCACATAATCAATAAGTCCGTAAACGGTGGTATATGGCCATCAGCCTTCAAGAATTCCATTGTAATACCACTTCATAAAAAGGGGGAGAAAACAAAAATAAATAATTTCGGACCCATATCATTATTAACACACCTATCAAAATTTTCTGAGAAACTAATAAAGAACAGGTTGACCTCGAAAAAAATATAAAGTTTTGTCTGACAGGCAGTTTCACTTCAAAGAAAACACGTCAACAGCGGATGCAAATCTGGCCCTAATGATGAAACTAAATACTGCCTCGAATGAGAGCAGGTCTTGTCTGTGTATTTTCATAGACCTGTCGGAAGCTTTCGATACTGTGAGTCACGACCTGCTTCTGCAAGCATTAGAGGACATTGGTATAAGGAATGTAAACCTTAACTCATTTAAAAGCTTTATTACCAATAGACGGCAGATAGTAAAGGTGTACAATGTCTTCAGTCAGAAAGAAACTGTTGAGTATGGTGTACCTCAAGGTAGTGTTCTGGGACCACTTTAATTCAATATTTATATAAATGGAATGTTCTCATTGAAAAGCAGTGGTGAAATAATTGTATTTGCTGATGACACAGCAATAGTTTACGATGCTGAAAATTTAGAGGCACTTTGAGATAAAGCTCATGCTGATTTTTCAAACGTGAAGAATTGGTTTGAGCATAAACTATTGACGGTTAACCTTGAGAAAACTCATTATCTGCTTATCAGTTGCTATAATGTGTGCAGACTGGATTTTGATCATCTTGAAATCATTACTTTACGAAATCGAAGTATGTCTATATTGCCTGTAGACAAAATTAAATACTTAGGTGTAATGATTGATAGTAGTCTGAAATGGGATGTTCGCATCAGGTATGTCATCAAGAAATTACAGAGCATCCTCTATAAATTCAGGTACCTGAACAAAATATTAGCATTTAAGCATATGAAAATGTTATATTTTGCCTTAGTGGGAAGTCGTTTACGTTACGGCTTGGTAGGTTGGGGTGGAGCCTTAAGAACACACATAAAACTAATGTAGATTGTCCAAAAAAGGTTCCTGAAATTGATTTTGAGAAAACCCCATCGATATCCTACAGATCGATTATACGAGGAATGCGGGATACTAGATTTGAGACATCTATATTGTTTGAATATTATATTGAAATATAAAATAAAATTATGCTCGTTTACCTACGCATAATTACGGTACCCGACAAAGACATCACTATGTTATTCCCCAAATGAGCAGGTCGCTTTGTCAGCGATCATTCTTCTACTTAGCACCCAATATGTTCAATTCTATTCCATACTATATAAAAAACATAAACAACTTCAAGTTTTTACAAGTAAAGTAAAAATATTCATTCACGAAACACCATAGTTCGGTCCTGGCATCTATCACTGATACAGATTAATTGTCAGCTCTTAACAAATCAATATTTAAACAGTGGTCTATTGTGTTTTGAAAACCTATACTACATTTAATATACAACATATTAGTGTACCTAACCATATACGTAAGTACGTTTTTCGATATCTAAACGTAAACATCAATTTGAATCACCTAACCTGCGAGTTTCTTTTGGAACTATCTCCAACAAAAAAGAGTCAAACCTCTACTCTTATCAGTACCGATATGTTCGACGAAACTCGAAGAACAGGTCCGTATTCAGGTTCATGAGTGAAAATTCGTACAAAAATATGAATATGTCAACACTATCTGCTGGGACTTCTGACTACAGGGGTTCTCAGAATAACACCTTAAAAACTTACTCAGATGTAACTTCTCAACAACACTTCCCAAAGAAAGAACAAGCAATAATCTTTCCTGCTATAGAAAACGCAACACTCCAAGATTACCTTATACCTCTAGGAACAATGATTGAACCCAAAAATATATTATTCACTTCAAGACTATCGAACAAAAGAATTTGCATGTATCTTACTAGTCCTAGCATAGTAGAAAAGTTCATTACTAATCACGAAGGAAAGATCAAAATTAACAATGAAATTGTGCAGGCCCGTAAATATGTAACACCCTCAGAAAGGCTTGTACTTTCTAACGTTTGTCCTACAATACCACACGCTATATTAGTGAATGAATTAAGCAAACTGGGCATTATCACTCTTTCTACGATGTCATTTCTTAGAATCAGCTCAAATCTCCCCGAATTTAATCACATTTACAGCTTCAGACGTCAAATTTTCATAACTCCACCAACACACACACTTCCAGAATCATTTTTGATAAATTATGAGGATACAACTTACAGAATTTTCCTCTCCCAAGACTCACTCTGCTTTTCTTGTAAAAAGCCAGGTCACACCGCAGCAAATTGCGAAACAGCATCACACTCTCCACCTCCCACTACTAGTACCCCTACCGCTCCACTTGAGACCACTTCCCACAACGAACAACCAATAAACATAAATACTGAAACACCTACATCCTCCGAGCAAAATTCTACAATAGAAACGGACAATCAAAAATTAACAAAACGTACTTTTAAGGAAATAGAGACACCTTCTCCTCAACCAGAAGAAGAAACAAACGAAGCCAAGAAAGACCCTTTCACTAAACCGCAACCCAAAGCAAACTTAAAGAAAATCAAAACAAACAACAAAAAAGATCTCCCAATCGAAGTTCTTATGGAGCCAGTGAGAAAAATTATCAACGAACACAATCCACCCTTTATTCTCAACTTTACCCAAATATCAGATCTTTTCGTAAACGTTTACGGATCAGCCGACCCAGTAAGCATCATTCAAGACTACACAACCGACCTCACAGCACTAATATATATGTTAACCAAAATTTATCCGCATTTTACCCACCGGGCTATCAAAACAAGATGTACAAAAATTAAGAAAAAACTTTTAATACACCTGCAATTAACCTATTCAGATACAGAACAGGAAAGCGATTGTTCACAAACGTCAACCTATTAAAATACTTATCCATTTTCAATTCTTTCTCATCTATTTTACAATGGAACCAAAATGGTTTCATTGATAAACTTCCAATACTACAAAAGGTCATAAACGAATTTAAATCTGACATAATTTGTTTGCAAGAAACCAACCTAAAACATAGCAATGTCCAAGCATTAAATCAATTTCAAAAATTTTATAAACATCGAGATACTGCTCAAAAAGCTAGTGGAGGAGTAGCAATCCTCACTAAAAATAATATCGACGCCGTGGAAATTCCCCTAAATAGTAATCTTGAAGCCATTGCTATTAAAATCCATGACAAACAAGACTTACATATCTGTAACCTATATCTTCCTCCAGGATCGCAAATAAACCAGCAGGACTTAGGCAATTTGATACAACAAATCCCCCATCCTAGAATCATACTAGGAGATTTCAATGCTCACAACTTTCTTTGGGGCTCAACATCTCAAAACACAAAGGGTCACCTTGTAGAACAAATATTAGACGACTTTAACCTTTCTGTTCTCAACGACGGCAGAGCCACAAGATTTAATATACAGACCGGAGAATCCTCATGTATTGACCTTACAATCTGCGATCCAACCCTAACCCCTTCGTTAACATGGGACAGACTAGATTATACCTACAGTAGTGACCATTACCCCATTATTATATACAACAATTCAAAGAATAATACCAAACAAAGCTTCCATCCTAAATGGAAACTTAAAACTGCTGACTGGCAACTCTACTCCACTGTCATTGAAGAAAAAATTGAATCTTGTGCTATCCTACCTAATATAGACGAATCGTTAGAACAATTTATGGAAACCATAAAACATGCAGCAAATATATCAATTGGAAAAACATCTTACACCAAACAGCACACTCCGGTCCCATGGTGGAATAACGATTGCGAAGCAGCTCTAAGAGCCAGCAAAAAAGCTTTTAATAGATACAAACGATATAAGACTCCGGAAAACAAACTTCAATTTTTAAACTTACGTGCAAAATCAAGGCACACTATCAAAAGTGCAAAGCGCAAATCTTGGACTGAATATGTCTCATCATTAAACCCAGATACACCAATGACAGAGGTCTGGCAGAAGGTACGCAAAATATCTGGCATTAATTCAAATAATAATATAAAAATACTCAACATGGGAGGAACTATATTGACAACTGATTCAACTATTGCAGATGCGCTTGCTGTAACATACGAGAACCGTTCCAGTGATTGCAATTATACGAAAACTTTTTTAGCTCACAAAACACTAGAAGAACAAAACCGCCTGGAAGTGACTACAGAAAATGACGATCCTATAAATGTACCGCTCACCATGTCAGAATATGAAGACGCCTTATCCAACCTTAAAGATGCTTGTCCGGGTCCTGACCAAATTCCATCTACCTTTTTAAAACATCTTCCTTCCAATGCCCACGAACATCTCTTAAATCTCTACAATGTGATTTGGTTGCAACACACCTTTCCAAAGGCATGGCGAGAATCCCTAATAATACCTATTCTAAAACCCCCGAAGCCAAAAATCAAATCCTCAATCATATCGACCAATTTCTCTTACTTCAGTGATTTCTAAGCTACTAGAAAAAATCATTAACAGAAGACTATTGTGGACATTAGAGCAACATAATTTAATAATACCCGAACAAAGTGACTTC
Source organism: Galeruca laticollis (assembly GCA_963921935.1). Taxonomy (NCBI): domain Eukaryota; kingdom Metazoa; phylum Arthropoda; class Insecta; order Coleoptera; family Chrysomelidae; genus Galeruca; species Galeruca laticollis. The sequence continues at coordinate 136,634,959 of OY998179.1, read as the reverse complement.
AGACAAGAAAGATCAACTACCGACAATATTATAGACCTGGAAAGTACCATCAATGAGGCATTTGCACAAAAACAAAAATGTTTAGCAGTCTTCTTCGATATCAACAAAGCATTCGATACTGCCTGGCATGATTACATTATCAAAAAACTTCTGAGCTGGAATATAACAGGTAACTGTTTACACTTTATCCAAAACTTTTTAAAAGAACGAAATTTTAGAATATTAGCAAACGGAACCACGTCAGATTTAAAACAAACAAAAAATGGCATTCCACAAGGGTCCGTAATTAGCCCCACCCTTTTTATCATAGCAATGAATGATATCATACAGGCATTAAAACCACCAATGAAAGCTCGTTTGTATGCGGATGACTTAGTTATCTATTGCAAAAGCAAAAACGTGAACAATCTAAAATCTCTTACGCAAGAATTCATATCTCATCTAGAGGAATGGTCGGAGAAAACAGGCTTCATGTTTTCTACTAGCAAAACTCGCTTTATGTTATTCTCCAAAAAGAAAACAGTAAACATCCCAGATATTCATTTATATGGACAGAACATAAAAGCCGAAAAGTCACTAAACTTTTTGGGTACAACCTTTGATGAAACGCTCAATTGGAATACACACATTAATAACTTAATATCTACGTGTCAAAAGAGACTTAACCTCCTGAAAACACTATGCAATAAAAACTGGGGCGCTGATCGAGACACTCTTCTAACATTATACAGGACGTTAATCAGATCGAAATTGGATTATGCAGCAGTCGTATACTCGTCAGCTAACAAACGAACACTAAAACGGTTAGATATAATACAAAATACGGCTTTACGGATAATAACGGGAGCCTTTCGTACATCTCCAGTTGTAAGCTTATACGCTGAAGTTAATGAACCTTCCTTAGAAGATAGGCGTATGTACTTGAGCCTGACATATGCAGCTAAAACGATATACAATCCGTTCAATCCTACAAGGCATAACTGCTCCCCTCAAAAACTCCCCAATTCTTTCACAATTAAACCTCATGCTCCCAAACCCTTTTATGCTAGAATAAAAATGTACCTTGAAAAACTAAGCTTCTCCTTTCCCAAATGTTTCCCTCGACTGACTACATCTACTCTCCCTTGGCAAATCAAAAAACCAAAATGTATAACCACTCTTAGCTCTCTAGATAAATATTCGACTCCCAATTTCAGTATTAGATCAACCTTCAAAACAATACTAGAAGATTATACAGACTATCACCAAATCTATACCGATGCTTCGAAAACTGCAGCTGGCATTGGAGCCGCGGTGGTAACTACAAACTCAACCCATAAGTTCACATTTCCAGATACATATTCCATCTTCTCAGCTGAATTATATGCCCTATATGAAGCCTTAGCTAATATCAATTCATCTTCAAACACTCAAAACCATCTTATTCTCACAGACTCCCTCAGCTCAATAAAATCCATACAAAAAATATTCACAAAACACCCCCTTGTGTTAAAAATTAAAGAAGAACTCAAAATAGCTCAACAAAACAATAAAGATATCATCTTTATGTGGATCCCATCACACGTAGGAATAGATGGCAACGAAGAAGCTGATCAAAGAGCAAAAGACGCCACAACCAACGAAGATGCTCGAGTAGTGCAGTTCTCAGTAAGTGCGGATATTAAATGTATAATTCAATCTAAAGTGAACAGTGTTTGTGAAGCTAAGTGGAAAACAGCGGGAACCAAACTTAACGAGGTAAAAAAGTCTACTAAACCGTGGTCGGTCCTACCAAAGAATCGTCGCGATCAAGTGCTACTAACACGGCTATGTTTAGGTCATACCCGGCTAACTCATAGTTATCTATTCGACAATGGTCCCGAACCAAAATGTAATTATTGTGACTCAAAACTGACTATTAAGCACCTACTTGTTGAATGTCCTCAACTAACACAACAGCGACAACTGGCACAACTCTCCAATAATGGATTATCCGACGTATTAGGGACAAACTACAATTTACATAACCTAAAGACATTTCTTAAATTAATAAATGTTGTAAATTCTTTGTAAAATGCCAAATGTAAATAACTATATATGTATACACCAAATATCGCTAATGACCCCTCGAGGTCGATGCGCTAAAATAAAAAAAAAAAAAAAAAAAAAAAAAAAAAAAAAAAAAAAAAAAAAAAAAAAAAAAACGAATCACCATGAGCTGGGTGGGATGTGATTGTTCGACTGGATATGTCCATCTGATTCATTTCATACATTGTACATTCTTACAGTGTGTTGCTTGTAACAGCATGTCTGTGAAACAAACGTGCTTTGATAACTTTTACATTTCAAAACGGTTGCAAGTGCACTCTAAATGTTTTTATTGTAGTGTTGTTTTTGAAATGATTAATTTTTGTTATGGGCATAACTATTTTTATTTGTACAATGTGTTGTTTGTGGCAGCTCTTTTGAAATAGGCCTTATGTGTTTCAAATTGATTGTAATTTTGAAGTTTTTTCTGTTATTGTATTGTTTTGTTACGCACAATTAATTCTATTTATCTTTTTTAGGTGTGCTACATATTTCGTTATTCTGATATTGTGTTGAATATTTTTTATACTTAAGTAAAACTGTATTTATATTTATATCTTGAAACAAGTGTTCACTCACTTATCGAGTATGTATCATTTATACACTTTTCATTATTGTATACGTTTCATATTTTTATTCGTCAATAAATGATATTATTATTTGTGATCTTTTATGACTTAAAACCATACTCAGATTATTCCCATATAAACAGTAGTACATTCATCTAGTAATTTATTTTCCCATCATGCTTCAGTATTTTCCATTGAAATTGGTTTTTTCTTTAGTAACCTTCCTTTGTTTTTATTGTCTTTGGTTTGTCATCGTACAGTAACTAAAATAAAACGAAAAACTCAGCAGCCACTATTGAATATTATTATAAGAAGCCCTATCTTTGGATATAAATTGCCCTTGTCCTAATTTTACTCGGAAAAACTGCAGTGGCTTTCTCTCTCGTGGAATAGAGTCTCGCGAACTTACTATAATATAACAACTCGTTGAAAAATAAAATCACCGAAGATTATTAGCAACTTTATTAATAATAATGATAACTTCCGCTCCACTCTCTGAATACGTACTAACTATTAAAAGATTCCTTGAATCTCTAATACCATGAAGAGCCAATCTCATCCTATATCTATATCATATTGCAGTGAATAAATTTGCTAAATAACTAGTGTATTATTACAATATATTACAAAAACGAAGTACCATTCGAAATACGATCAATTATCAAATATAATACCTTATTACAATAACCTCTAAAATTCCGAGATGATGACGAGAATGAATTTGATACTTGAAAATCTTGAATTGACAATTATATCATAATGATAAGGTGCCAATGGTGGGTAGTCGTAACTGAACCATTTATAACTACAAGAATATAGTCACTCCAATCATATAGTTTGGATCAAATCTAATACTCCATGCAAATAATGGATATAATCTGATTTGGAGGTGAGAGTAAATAATATTCCATCGGAAAACAAACTGTAATATAACGTCATGTCAAGAAGTAGTTTGAAAATTAAAATTAACCATGAATCCCTGAAACCAATGAAATAAATACTCCTAAGGGGAAAACATTGGAAGGAATAGTAATTTGATTTTTTTTTTAAATTTGTGCTGTAGATATATTTGGTATCTTGTTGTTTGTATAATATAATATAATTATCATATGAACTAGTCAAGTATTATTTCTGAGTCGGAGTTCCACTTTCTATTTCCATAATTCTATTTACCCTCACATGATATTTTATCTTATAACAAATGTGTACATCTCAAAATTTATGACACATAACATTTGTTTCGATTTCAGCTCGGTATTTTGCTAACTCTAAGGCTTGCCATTTTGCAAGGATCGCTACCGAAATTCTCCCAGCAAGATAATCCCGCAGCATTTCATCCTTCCATCTACGTCAGGTAAGTTATTTCCATGCATTATACTTTGAGATGCTTCCTTATTCTATTTTTGTAATGTAAATGACAAAATGAAATGGGAAAAGTTATTTGTATACAAATAGAAAAAGCAGAATAACGTTTAGCGAATAGTTCAGGTTTATTTATAGATGCACAGTTTGTCTGGGTGTGAAATTATTACTTGAGATATTCTGTCACAGCGCTCTACAAATATTATGGAAGTATCAATAGTTTTATGGAAGTTCGTTCATTATACAGGGAGTCCGAAAATGCGTGGCAAGTATGGCAGAGACCTTAGAAACTATGAAAATAGATAGCGTTTGTTTTATAAACTCAGATTCAAGCTCTATCCGATAATTCTACACTTGGTATGCTATCTTCAACGGGTAATCACTGATCTGAGAATTTTGTGCATAACCACTGAGGTGGAGTCTAATAGAAATAGGGTGGTTGTGATAAGCAAATGAAATTTGATACAATCTAAGTGCAAGCAACATAAATTCAATGATTTTCAATTATATTTTGACAGTTTTGTTACATAAATATTAATTAAATTGGGACTGGGACGCTAAGCAATGTTTCATGTTATCCAAAACAGTAACGTAAATATAGATAAAATATCATACCAGAAACAGAGAGATACTTTAAAAATTAAGATCAAACAAAGTTATGTTACAGTTTAGACGTAAATCAGAGTATTTTCAAAAGATTCATCAATCTAATATGGACATATGTCTACCGGAGTCTATAAATGTATATACGAGTATTTAATCAAAAAACTAATAAAATATAATGTTTTTAATGTTCCTACTTTGTTTATTTTATTAGGGGCATAATATATTTCTTTCCTTTATTGAATAATTGCTAATACCCAGACAACATTAGATATTCTATGAATATCCGTGGAATATTCATTTTGGTATATTGGAATATTCTCTAAAAATGCCAAGAATATCTTTATGCTTTTTGGAATATTCCTAGAAAGTGAAAATGGGAATATCCTAAATATTCTTAGAATATTCCCAAATGAATATTTTTTTTTGTATAATATATAAGCTAGGATTATTCCGAGAATATTCAGAAAAGCATTATCTAAGAATGTTCTTCAATGAATGTTTCCAGAATATTCAATATATACTATGAATATTCATGGTAGATTCATTTGGAATTTTGTAGAATTATTTCAAATTGTATATTCAGGGGATATTCTTTGTATATTCAAAATATTGCAGAAATATCCTCAGAATGTTAAGAACCATACATTTAATGGGGGGAGAGGGGAGGGTTAATATAGGATTCATGTAAATGCACTTTTTTCAAATTTCTGTAAATCAATAATTTTCATAACTGATGGAATTCTCTACCCGACCATTCACTGGATGGTGGCTTCTAAAGTGAATAAAGTGGCACAGGTACAAATTGGATTCAGAACATGAGTCCAATAACATTATTGCTTAATTCTGGTTACACCTAAGAAAAAAATATATTTTAACTACCTAAGCATAATAAAATAAAATTCAATATTAAATTGTCCAAATTTTTATTAGACAAACATAAACTTTATAACTCTCTATAAACTTTCAAAATTTATAAATATTCAACTATAACTTTCATTTTATTGTTTTTAAACCAAAACGACAGAGCTTCACAAAATATATAAAGCATTAATCTATTTGTTGAACATCAGTTTCGTAAAATTAAATATTTATAGATACTTACATTCTCTTGTGAGAAATGGAAAATAAAGAAAAAACAAAATTGACCAAATACTTATTTCTATCAAAAAATATAGAGTTAATCTTTTAAAATTTGTAAATATTTATAGAGCCCACACACTGCGAGTTTTTAGCTATACCCAAATGGATAAATTGTCCGGTTAAGGCTACATAACTGAGGTATAACTGAAAAACATCCTTATTGTTGATGTTTTGCAATCAGATATATCAATTTACCCGTTCGGGTAAGGCGGTTCGGGTAAGGCGGTGTTGAAAGCTGACAGCATGTGGATTCATAAACTTGCGTTATATCATCACAGTCACTAGAATGTATTGCGACGGCATGAGATGAATGTGCCGGTTGCTGTAATGGTGTGGTATCTGCAATTGTAAAAGTAATTGTAGTAATCATTTGCAGAAATTTTACAAATATAAGTATAAAAAATATCGATATTTTCTTGGATTTGTCACTATGCAGGATACATTACATTGACACTGGTATTCTGTACTGTCGCTTAAATACCAAAGCATATGGTGATTAAATATTGTATGCTTTTCTCATGAAAGTTTTTACCAGCCTCAAGTTCTCAAGATAATTTACTTGTTTAAATGAATGTTGACTAAGTTTTAGAAACCGATATAAATGTTTTAATTTTTTTGTTTTCATTATCTTAACACCAGGATTTTCCCTTATACAAATTTCAAAAAGGTATTAATCCCCTCAAAAAGTATTAATTAATTATGCGGCCAGATGACAAAAAATAAATACCAAAAACAGCTGCTACTTGAATTTAATATTTACCAGACTGAGTAACTATTTTTGTTAGTGGATCATTCAATAAAATGTGACCTTTGCATTTTAACCATGGAAATAGGGTAGGCACAGCTAGCTGAAACAAATGCTTGGGATATCCTCCTTTGGAAATAAATTTTTCCTGACAGTGAAGTTCACACAACCTATAATTCTATTGTAAAGCATCTGTAGTCTTTTCCAAGCAAATCTGCACAGTTACAATCTTTCAACCATAAGTGTGCCCTAAAAAGTAAATAAATGTAGTTATTCACATGTCTATATTAATTATTAATTTATTATTCAACATATTTTTAGCTGAACAGGGCTCGTCAGCAGAAAGCTTATTGTAGTACATATTATTATTTCATGTTGTTAAAGGCAGAGGGAGAGATCAATGCTAACAAACCAAAAACATAGAGAACTACACAACTTACGATGCATAGGTACATGTAAAATATTAAAAAAGTAATATATACCTATAATATATTGCATATAGAAACAATTACTCTTACCTCACAGAGTCTTTGGGAAATCCAAACATAATTATTCCTTCTCCTGTTCTTGAGTGACATCCACGAACTTCACAAGTTAATCATCCCATAACAAATACAATAATTTCTCCTAGTCACGATATTGTTGAAAAGAAAATCAAAATAAACTTCAACTAAAGCACAATCCACTCCAGTTCATAGGTTGATATTAGATAAAACCATAGATTAGGGAGGATAAAACGGAAAAGAAAGGAACCTATTGACACTTGACTTTGAGCATGCCAGACTTAAGCCCATCACACATGATATTAGAAATTAACCAATAAACGTGTGTACAGAGAACGCCAGTTGCATTTTAATTGGCTGGCGGCTTTTTGTTGACGCGATTGGGTACCTGTCTCGATTTGTCTCTAGGCTGAATGTTATAATTATCATTTATATCTTTGTTCTCTTTTTATCACACGACCATATGACGAATAACATTATATCCACACCGTATCAACCATTTATGTAGTGTTCATATCGAGGATATTTTTATATCTTTTTCTTATCTTATAATCTCTATCTGAACTTCAATGAGTTTAATACATGGTTTAATTTGATATGTTATATTTATTATTTGTATGAAGGTTATTTTAACTATTTACACCTATGAGAAGGGTTGAATATCCGGATAAATGTTTGAACTATAACTTTCGTCCCATGTGAAAAATAATATTACTTTTCTGTAATCATAAGTAAATATGCTCAAAAGAATATGCTAGGAATATTCAGTTTGGTAATATTCTTAAATGAATATTTTAAGAATATTCAATTTGATAATATTCTAAAATTAATATTTTAAGAATATTCATCAGAGGCTTGTTCTGTGAATATTCACTAAGGAATATTAATAGAATATTCAGAAATAATATTAATATTATAAAAATATTCTTAGTTGATTCGGAATATTCTTATACTTTTTTTTTATTGGCAACATGTTCCGTAAATTATGTTCTGTTGATGATACAGCAGTAGCTGATAAATCTGTAAATTCGATTAATTTTTTACTAGCATATAATAATATATGCATTCAATAGAAGGCAGCATCATAATTGATATATTATGTCTCGCCCCTTACTTCGTGGAATCTACTCATATTACTGCTTTAAATGAAACTTATTGTTACTAAATACTTCCACAATATAGTGGAAAGAATGTTAAAAATTCTAAGAAATTTGACCATTATTTCAATAAAATATCATCGTCAGAATGAAAGAAGTTACATTCAATTTGTTGCCTACCTGATGTATAGTAATTATTTTTGATAGACCCAGAAACCTACCTACTGATTGACTTAATATATGTTAATAGAAAAAAGATGAAGATATGGTCTTACAAATATAAAAGCTTAGATATTATTGGCCCTATGGGGATATCCTGGATATATAATTCATATTTAAGATCAGTATAACTATGGAATGATATAGAAAACCAGGAAAACTATTTCTGCTGCTCTTTACAATTATCACTTAAGAAGTCAGTTTAAAACTAGAGAACTCCCTTGATTCATCTGTTCATTGACGACTTCATATTGTGGGTTCCTCAAGTGTCTTCTAATTTCCAACTCTTCAAGGAAATCCAGTTCTTGTTTATCACAAATATGTAGTACTTCTAGTTCTGTGTTAGGTGTCAATGAATGATTGGTGTCTAGTAGATGTTTTGCGTAGTGGGATTTATCTGCTTGTTTTAATCTGTATGCTCGTGAATGTTGACTGTATCGTATTACAAAATTTCTTAGGGTTTGACCCAAATCGACAGCATTACATTCTGGACATTTGAATTTATATATACCACTTTTTTAATAGGTATATTTTTGTTTTTACATTTAACAATTTTGTACTCACTTTAAATTCTGTTTTAACACTTTAACTACTATGTGTACCTTAAATGGTACACAACTAACTTTTATGAATAAATTTTGTTCTCGTATATGGTCATAAGTATTGAACGCGTTTAATCAGTTATGTACACTATACGGTCACGTTTTTTAATAAAATAAATGCATATTTCATATGCTCTAGTTCAAGACAAAAGACTGTCCAAAAAATTCAAGTTTAAATTCATAGATGGAAGCACACCTGAATTCTTCTGATCACCATTGCTATATCGTAATAAATACGTTTTGTATACTCATTGCATTCAGGCTGAATGCAAAATGGGCAGTAGGGCGTAGAATAAGAGAGAGTTGGAAGAAATCGTAAATAATATGAAGAATATCGAAAATCCTAGTCGGACACCGACGACTCATCGGAAAGTACGGATAGTTAGTTTGATGCTGGCATAGTTGAAAAAAGACGAAGGTTGGAAAATTCCGTTCAAGCAAACGCAAATACCGGGGCAATCAAGAGCACTTTGGATACCGACGGAAATGTGACAGAAAATAGCGAAAGTAGTTCAAGTGTGAGCGACAACAATGAAGATGGGGGAGGGGATGGATCATATGAAGTTGGGGTTGTCTGGAATGATTGTTCAGGTATAGAATAAAATAAAACAGCTAATCTTGAGATTCTACAATATATATTTTTCTACGCCCTATCTTTTAAGTACCTTGTGTTTCATCGGTTTGCTGCGCTTAAAGTGGTTGTTTATGGTTAGAGTGAAAAAAAGTAAAAAAGCGTTCAAGAAAGTGCCATAACGTTAACTTTATTTCACGCTTCCCATAAGCTAACACAATGAATCTTGGCTGGGCATCGAGGATGGACTTTCATGTAACTTCATGGTTAGAGTGAAAAAAAGTAAAAAAGCGTTAAGAAGAGTGCCATAACGTTAACTTCATTTCACGCTTCCCATAATATAACACAATGAATCTTGGCTGGGCATCGAGGATGGACTTTCATGAAACTTGGAATACGTATAATTGTAATTTACCGAAGGAGCTTAATTAAAATATCCCCAATTTCTATTTGATTTTTATTTTTATGTATAGGGCTGTAGAAAAAATAATGTATGCAACATGTGCATAAAGTGTCTTTTTTTCACTCGTGGAATTGCTGCACTCGCCTGACGGCTCGTGCGGTCAACTTTTTCCATTCGTGAAAAAAAGTACCACTTTATGCACTTCTTGCATAAATTACTATTTCTTATCAAGTGCGTAAAGTGATACTTTCCTGCACGATAAAGCAGTTATATGAACGACGCGAAGAGGAATTCGAATGAGCGGGAGAGACAGTTTGTCGCAAATGCTAGGAGCAATACTTTTTCTATGATTGTCCTAGAATAGTAGAATTCTGAAATAAATAATGAAACTTTTCGTTTCAACACAAACACAGAAAATAAAATTGAAAAATTGCAAAATCAAGTATAAATACGGTAATTATGCGTAACAAAAATAAGTGCACAAAGAGTTTCCGTTCGCAAGGTTCTTTTTGGCAGATATCGTACCTACGATAGTTAAAGAAACAAACCATTATGCAGAACAAAAAATTATATATTGTATAGCAAATGAAACTAGCCAAAAAAATTAACTGTTGACTTACTGGAAAGATACCGACGAGTCAGAAATATTGGCATTTATCGGAATGCTAATGTGGATGGGATTAGACAAAAAACCTTCGCTAAAAGACTACTTTTCGCGTAATATATTGTATCAAAGTGAAGTGGGAGAGTACATTGGTTTGTCCAGAACGTGATTCGAGTTACTTTCAACCAATTTGCGTTTCTAAAGTAACGAAACAGCAGATCCTAATAATCGGTTATGGAAGATTCAACCCTTGGCAGATGGTCCAATTTCTAACTTTCAAGCAGCATGTACTCTCAAAAAGGAAGTGTGTATTGATGAGACAATTATTTCCTTCAGAGATCGATTCAGTTTCCGACAATTCATTCCAGGTAAACGATACAAATGGGGAGCTGAAATTTTCAAACTGTCTGCGGAGAAAAGCTATATGCACAACTCGAGAGTATATTCTAGTAAAGAGAACAACGAGAAACAAACAGACAGTTGCCAGTCGAGTAGTTCTCGAACTTATGGAGCCTATCTTAGATTGTGGGTCTACTATGTACAGACAACTTTTATACTGGCACATGCCCTTATGGATAGGAATACATACCTGATTGGGACTCTAAGAAAGAATAGAAAGTTTAAACCTAAGCCAGATAGGAATGCAACACTTGAAAGAGGAGCCATGACTTCACTTGAAAGTAATCCACATGTAATAGTAGGAAAATGGAAAGACAAAGGTGAAATCTTGTTTTTGACAACTGAAGCGGTTCCTGAAATGACAGATGTACAACCAAAAAGGGGTGTTGTAAAAAAAACCTCTACCATTGCAAAGTATAACAGTATCAAGTCTTTTATAGAAGTGTCATTCCAAAGGGCTTCCTATTCGACCACTGTACGACGCAGTATAAAATGGTATGGGAAGGTTGCCATAGAATAACTTACAAATACTGCAATGGTGAATGCTCAAATAGCATATCAATCTGTTACAAAGAAATCTAGAAGCATAACCAAATTTAGGCAGGAAATTACAAAACGAAATTTCAAATAATAGGCATAGTGTAATATATATTCCTTCCGAATCACTTTAAAAGATAATTTGGATTATTAACAATCTCTCTTACATTATCAGAAAACTTTTTTATTGCGTCTGCTCTAAAAATTTCAACAAGAACCAATATGCTGGGAAAACTCATTGTCGAAGGCAAAATCGATTGCAAACGACCAAGAGAAAGGTATCCGACGCGCTGGGTGGATTAAACCAAGGAAATCATCGGTAACCGTCTGCAGGAAGCTTCTTTTGCAGCTCAAGACAGAGAAGGATGGAGAACTACGATCCGAGCAATTGAGACATGAGGTCATCATACTCTTTCGAGAGTAGACGGATAAGAGAGAGAGAGCTCTAAGAATTTGTACATCTCTAGATTCTGGAAGTTATTTATTTTCGACTTATAATCTTCGGCGACATTTCCCTTGTCAAATTTAGTAATTGTTAAGTTATTATTGTCTACTTTCTTCTTGATTGAATTTAAAACTTAAATGTCATTTTTTGTATGATGTTTAATCTTTGACGGTACAATATTTTTGATAAAATTGGCAATTTGTAATTTCTCATAATGAAAATTATTTGATATAGATTTTAAGGCTATTTCGGATTGTTTAGCTAATATTTGTTCAATATAATCCATGAATTTTGGTGGTATGCAGTACTGTAAACCTTTATATAACAATTCTATTTCGCTATTTGTGAAATTAATGCCTGAAACGCTTTCAAATCGTGATGCAAAGTATGTTGGTATGTGAGTACTTACAGTTTCATGATGTTTAGAGTATTGAATTCTATGTTGTATGTGTTTAAGTATTTTTTGGTTCTGCTCTTGTTTCTTAATCCTTCGGTGGGCGTGCCTCATATACTTATACGAGTGGGCGCGTTGCGGCATTGTGCCGCATTTCATATTTTCATCAAATTATGACTGTGCATTCATATGAACGGAAATTATATTCTAGTTAACAGACATGGATACCACATACAAATATATTTATTATACAAGGAGAAAATTATATATTATACAAAAATAGTGTAATTACAAATTGATCATTCAATCTCCATTTGCTGTTCGTCGTTATAGTTATATTAGCATACTTTTTGCACATATTTTTACCACACTTCACACAAATAAGTTGTGTTCTGTTATTTTTATGCTTTTCACAAAAATAACAGACATCACGTTTTCCTTCCACCTCCTTGAGAACAGACTGAATTAGAGCTCTTTCTTTCAAGTGTCCCTTCATCAGGCAAATTGAAATATGTTTCAGAAAAAAAATCTCATATCCTTGTTTTCGACATTGTTAAACTTGAAGATGATGAAATGCATTAATTCCAGCAATATCTAGATCTAGAATATAGCCAAAAGCCATCCTCTTGTGATTCTGGAAGTGCCGTAGAATGCGCACAGTTGATCCACAGTGTCGACCCCTCCCTTCCTTGCATTGTAATCCAAATTTACCAGGTGCTTTTTAAGTCATATTGGGAAACAAAAAGAGTTGATTTCATTTCTCTATTGTGGTTTGGTGAGAATTCTGTTGGTATTTCCTCCTTGTTTTTTTTTCATAGTTCCAAGGAAAGTGGGTTTTTTGTTAACACATATTCTGCCAATGGATAGCTGCTATAGTAAATATCTGTGGTAAGGTTTCTCTTCGCGTTCTCAATGGGAACGATCAATCTTATCACAACGTCAATACTTCTGTGTGACCTAACAGAAGGACCAGAAACTTGATTCGCACAATAAATTTTGAAGTTCAGGGTGCAGAAGATTTTTGCATCACAAAAAGCATATCACTTGATACCTTATTTTGCTGACTTGTTGAGAATATACTGCACGGCCTCTATACCCATGGAGAATCTCATCATTTGTTACATAATCACTGACATGAAAACTGGCAATCAAATTACTAACTAACTCTCCATGAAAATGACGTATCGCAGCAATTTAGTCGGTTTATTTTCTCTGATCTCTAGTGAGCAAATTATGAAATCTAAAAGCTCGAAGTAGAAAACGGAAACGCTTATAAATGGAAAGTGCCCGTAAAAGAATCATATCTGTTCCATTTGATTTCCACAACTCAACACAGTTCGTAAGGCTTCCTTTTTTTTAGCCACTTAGAAACAGGGCACCTAAAACATCTTTTATCTCAGTTTTTGTCGTCTCGTTGCAGTCCCCATCTCTTGCATATTCCACTTCAACCCGTTTCTTTCGGATATGTATCATGGTGAAAGTCGATATCTCCAATCATTCTGTCGGTAATCCTGAAACCAAAAGCTTAAATTTCTCTTTTCGCATTCCTGACATACATTTTTGGAGCAGGCAGAATTCTCACTATATTTCTTGCCTGTGTTTTGCCTGCCGTGAGAGGCTTATAGATCCAAATAGTTTCGCCGTCTTTACCTATATAAAATCAGTAATCGTCTTGGATTTGCGGATTTGTTTCATCTTTATGTATATCCTGAAATATTTTCTCTTTTCCCGATTGCTCTGAATCACTGTTGTTATGATCCTCTTAGACAAACCCCTCGTCTGTCTCCGATTCACGATCATCAGGGTTTTCATTGCTTTCTAGTTTTCGTTTTTCCGACAACTCTCGCGAAACATCGTGTACAAACAGCTCTCTCCAACTCCTCATCATTCAAATATTTCCGAGAACTAAGAAAACGGAAAATAAGAATATAAGAACTAGCCTAATTATTAGGGGTATTTAGAATGTAAAATTTTGACTTAAATATTACAGATAAAGTGTTACTCATATTGTGATGTGCTTTTTTGCGAGTAGAATATAAAATACGTGAGATGGCGCGTTGCGGCAAATAGTCGCAAATAACACTTGTTCGTCACTCAAAGTCTAACAGCAACTGAACCGTTGTCGCTTGGAACGTCCAATTTATCTAGGGTAGTGTGAGATATATGATTAACGAATACTTGCGTATACATCACGATAGGTTGAACGGGAGCTCTGATTCAAGGTCAAATGTAACATTTGCGGCAGATTGCCGCCGGCGCGTCCACCGAAGGGCTAAATTTCTTGTGGTTCATCCTGCTGACACTTTCTCTGATTTTGTCATATAAACAGGACAATTCTACTGGATGTAGCTAGAACGTGAGTTCAGAGTGTACAACTTTTATGTAGGTGTGACAAGTAATATTTCCTAAACAAACTAAAGAAATTAAAAATTATATAACCCTCGCATATGCAGATGATATATCCAATAATATTTCTGAGATGATCTTTAGCAACAATTGAGTAGAACAATTTCTTTTAAAACAGAGAGTAATTTGGAACGAAATTGTTAAATATAAAAACAAAAATATCCCCATTAAAGAAGGCTGGTGTATATAAACTTAAATGTCCTTAATGTTGTCTATTTGGGTCAAACCTTCCAAAATTTTGAAATCAGATTCAGTGAACACTTACAAGAATACATATTGAAACAACCAAAGAAATTCCAGTACCCAAAACATCTACTTGATACCAATCATTTATTGACACATAACACAGAACTAGAAGTGCTGCATATTTGTGACTAGAAACAAGAACTGTATTTTCTTGAAGAGTAAGAAATTAGAAGACAACTAAGATACCCACAATATGAAATCGTCAATGAACAGATAAAATCAGGAAGTTCTCCACTTTTAAACTGTCTACTTAAGTAATAATTGTAAAGATCAGCAGATATAGTGTTCCTCGTTTTCTATATAAATGCACAGTTATACTGATCTTAAATGGGAAATAGATATAGGGCTAGTCATATTTAAGCTTCGATATTAGTAATATAACTTTTATTCATATATATTAAGTCAATCACATGATAGGTCACTTCTTGGTCTAGCTAAAAATAATTATTAAACATCAGGCTGACATCGAATGAAACGTATGTTGTTATTCTGACGTTGATATTTTATATCGTAAAAATTGTCAGTTTCTTAGAATTTTTAACATTTTTCCCATATATTGTAGAATTATCTTGAAACAGTTAGTTTCATTTAAAAAAGTAATATGAGTAGATTCCACAGAGTGAGGGTCGAAACAAAAAATTTAATATATCAACTTTCAATAGGAAGAACTACTGTCCATATCCACTCCATTAATGTCAAAATAAAAAAAATTGTTACGAACGAATTATAATGAAAAAGTGAAAAAGTATGAGGAACAAACATCCCCAATGTAACTCCGACTACTCCAAGACGAGAAGCACAAGAAACGCTATTCTTATTTCACCTAGTTCCGTTTCATGAATATTGTCTCAAACGTCAACGTGATAAATGGTTTTCAGTATCTGATAATTTCGTCTTGCTAATTCAAGCCAGCCACTGTGAGCCATGATAGACGAGCGTATGCTTTGAATAAATGTTTTTGTCATTCCTTCAGGAATAACATCCCATATTTGCTTAGAAACTTCGAAATTTCCTCTCATTTGTGTTCACTTGAGATTGACACTTGCTCGAGCTACAAGACTTGGATCAAACTTTCCAAATAGTATTCGAATATAGAGTGTGACGTACCCTCAACGGACGATTTACAATCACTGTTGCTTATCCTCATCACAGCGAACCTTTTTGTTTTCAGCTTTTTGTGTTGTGTACACTATTAGAAATATTTGTTAAGTATCGATCCAAAATTCTATTCTTGTTTCCACATATTTGCAAGAAGCATAGATTTTGAAAACACTAGCACTGCCATCATAATTTTAGTAACCATCACTCTATCACAAGTATTGATATCCTTGCTGGAGGTTGTGACGTAAGAGGACCAAAGCCGACATGATGACATGAACATTCTCATTATATATAACAATCATGTCAATTGAGGTAAACAAACTAAAATATAACAACAAATCGGGTTAAACATAATTAAAAATAAAAGTGAAATCGGTAAGAAAATACTTATTTCGTGATGTTATTTACCAAAAAACGGATTCAATAATTTCAAAATAATAATAATATAGGTACTTAAAATGAACAATCAGCTATATTTACCTACTTTTTTTAGGTTCACTGATTTTATTTTTCGTAATGCTGAATTGATTGACGATTATTCAGACGAAAACTTTTTAATCGATGAAAACGGAGGACATTTTGAACATTCAAAGTAATTTTTACATTCTAATAAAATTAGTTAAAGGTAGATTAGTTGTTACAATATTTCTTGTTGTTTCATAAGTTCATTGTTTTTATCTTTTTAATCTGGTTTAATTTTTCATTATTCATGATTCTGATAAATAAAATTGTCACCATCAGTATACTTATAATAAAATGTTAAATTTCGTTACTGAGTGTTCAATTTTTCAAGGGTGTTTCATCTGATAACATCCATAAATGGTTTTTTTGCACTGTAGCTCCAACCATTGAAAATGGATACCGCCAAACGGAGTAATTTCGATCAAGAATCAAGGTATTTTTAGCATAGCACCTGAACGATTCAATTTATTCAAATAAAATTGAAATTGAAGATACCTTGAACATTGAGCCATTTGATGAAACCATTACAATTTTTTTGAGTTTTACCATTTAATTTTTATTTTGTCCTTAAGAGTGATCGACTTTTCCCCGCATTTGGGGTAAAGTCGAAAAATTGATTTTACCTTCTCGAAAGGTATAGTCGATCAACAAATAATAAAAAAAAAACATCGAATTTATTTCTTGTTTTATTTGAGGTCGATACATTCAACAAAAAAGAGGAAAATTCTTATTTATTCAGCCTTATTTCACAGCTCTGGGTTGATAAAAGTAAACAAACTTCACAAAAACTATATAAATAAAAAGAAAACATATAGGAACATAATATTACGAGTTCAGTCTAAACTTGAATAGATTCAAACAACAAAAAATATAAAAATCTCAGCTGTACAAAAAAACTTAAAAATAACTGGACAGAAACTCATTCCAGAAGATCTTGTTCTTCTCCTTGTAAATGAAAGGTGTGCCTTCCGCGTTTTTCCCCTTTCATGTTGACTTTTCTCTGAATCTGCTCTAATGTTATTATTGAGAGGTCTGGAATTGGCGGATACACAAGAAAGCGTCTTTTTATAGTCTTTCTTGCGCATTGCATTAACAGTTAATTCTTCGTCTAAAATAGCTTCAATCCTGGCAATAAAATGTCTGTTCTGTCTTTTGGTTTTAAATTTCACCAATACGAAGTCGCTCACGATGAAAACTTCAGAATTTTGCATTTCTGCTAATGTTTCGTTTAAGGTAGAGGGTTCTCATATTTCATATTCTTCTGTGAATTACTTCTCTGATTCTACAACCTCTAGATCCGACTCTTTTTCTGACTCAGTGTCCGATGTTCATATGCTCTTTTCTGCAGATACATTGAGTTTTTTTCCTCGTTTCACAGTCTTCGCTTGACCCGTCCGAAGTTGTTCAAGATGATTTACTATAGCACCTCTCCATGATGTTTCATGGATATTCTCAATTGTTTTACGAGGAATTTTTTTTAGAACAGCGTCCGGATTGAATGGAACGATGCTACATGCTTTGAACCCTGCAATAGAGTTGGCTTGAGATTTGAGACCAACAGACTCCACAGCCTCCTTTAGAAGCTTTGGAAAAAGAATTTTGGGTAACACTCCTCTATTTCTTAACTTCCATATTTCTAGAACCCTTTTCCATGCCGCCTTAAGAGGTCGAAAGTAAGCTACATCCAAAGGTTGTAGCAGGTGTTTTGAGTTGGGTGGGAGGAGGATAAACCTGATATTGTTATTATCGCATTCCTGTATTACACTCACAGTGACGTGGCTACTCAAATTATCTGCAACTAGAGCTTCAACTCCACCTATCTCTTTGAAATGAGGCAAAACAATAGAATAGAACCAGTCTTCAAATATGGTGGAATCAAACCAACCGCTGAGAGTGCGATTGTATCTGGCCCCTTCTATACCCCCTTCAGTTCATCCCATATATGAATGTTTTGCCTTGTAAACAATATATGTTGGAAGCATTGTGCCGTCTGCTGCTATCGCAAACATGATAGTGGTGCTAGTTTTAGTGCTGTCTATGGCTCTATGTGCATATTTGGTGCCTTTTTTAAAACGACTTTCACAGCGCCTGGGTCATCTACAAAATTTGTTTCATCATAATTCACAATATTAGAAGGTAGAATATCCTTGATGACATCTTTTAATTTCTGAAAATAATCTTCTACTAACTCGTAGCTCAACGCTGCTCGAACCCTTTTTGTATTTTCTGACAGTTTCATGGTAAGATTGGGATTTCGCCCCATAAAACCATTAGACCAGTCTGTTCCAGGTAAGTTATCTCTGACCCTTGGTTCTGTCACTCCTCTCTCCGTCAAATAATGCTTAACGATATGCTTGATATCGATAGGCTTCAAGGGAAATCCCCAATTAGCCCAAATGTGGAGTCCTTCAGCCAACATTTTTTCTTCCTGCGCATCCAGAGCGGACGGTCTCCCATACTTAAGCTGATGTCTTCCGTGATAATGATCATTCAAAGCTCAGCCGTCATCGTCAATTTTTTTTGTTTTACCGCCGCCTTTGCCCTCTGAAGAAAACTGTCATCATAATTCCTCTTCCCCCGAGGCCCCAACTTCTTCTGGTAGTGACGAGACATCTGGAACGGATAAACAGAATTATTATGGACATATAAAATGATTTTCTGACCGAACAGGAAAACGCTATATGCTTGGCAGCACTGTACAGGTTGTTCTTCATACGTGATTTCCCCACACAAATAAACATAACTCAGTAAATTAAAAGGTAAAAACATATCTTTAAAACTGAAAATGATCGAAATCACCCACAACAATGAACTTTTTTTAAATCTTCAGTGGAGAGTTGAAAAAATCAAATTACAGTGTTATTTTTGCTTATTCGCATTCACGAATAACTACATTTTCCGGTATATTCACGAATTATTTTCCTCCGTGCATACTTTTTGGTGTGGAATCTATCGTTTTCGCATGTTTGAATTTTAGCCAATTTTCAACCCTTCATAAACACGTTAACCTACACATACTTACCTTATGTATCACTACACACTATACACTCCATAACGTCTACTCTCTCACTGAAACAGTGGACAGCTGTTGGCGGGTTAAAAACGCAAGCCCTATTTTCTTCACAGTGGTGTGCTTGATCGACTTTTCCCCACATGGTCGAAATAACCAAGTTTGACGGTATATAATATGTCATATCAGGCGAATGAGAATTAAAAAAGGAAACGAAAAACGTCAAAATATACAGGGTGTCCAATTTACAACAGCATAACAAAAAATTTCTGTGCGCCACTGAACTCTTTAATATTATATCTATCAAAAGTTTTCATAACGTTTTTTTTCATATTTTTCTTAATTAAAAAGTTATAGTACCTTGTAGTTTTCGACAGTTTTCAATAATCGCCCTGTATCTTACAACTGCAGGGAGTTACTAAAGATTCAATTAGGCTATCGTTACATTAACAAAAAAAGAAGTTATTACATCTTAACTGCTTTTCTTCTATCTCTTCTAGTTTACGAGATACACTGCAAAATATACCAATTTGGGACACCCTGTACAGGGCGTCTTGACAATGAACACTAATCGGCGATGGGAGCCTTTGCTCTGGTCTAACTAATATTTGTAAAAGCCTCTCCTAGGGGAGTTTGTATTGAACCGAGTATTTCTCAAGTAAAAGCTCAGTATCTCAGTATTCACTTCTAAACAGACCAGAGACATATTGTCTCTAAGGGTAGTGCAGGTACTCAAAGTCGAAACTCATCGTTTCTCCGTGAAGTTGAGTTACTAAGTCAAACATACCGTTTCTCCGTCAGATTTATTCACGAATTTAATTCGTGTTCGCGACTACCCTATCGTGATTATAGGGCATAAAAACATATATATCAACAATTCTTAGTAAGAAAAGATTACGTATATCTCCATGTATCATTTCGCGAGATCAAAGCAAAAACTCACACATTTTTTGTAAAGAGAATATATATATAAAATATATACTGTAGTCGAAACATTGTTAATCACAGATTTTTATGCATGCGATTCCCTTAGCAGACTAAAAGTCAATACAAGGATAATTCAATATTACAACAGATAAATGGAATAATTTCAATCGCTGTTCAAACAATGAGACAATGGGCTTCTGCGTGAAAAAATATACCTGCTGAAGCTGTCAACCCAAGATTACAACTGGGTGACACTACATTGAAAACGTTAGGTATACATTGAAATTTCCTGACCGACACGCTTACGTATTCAAACAAATATAATTACCAAACGGATAATTTCATCCGAAGTGGCCAACATATTCGAATCGTTATTATACTAGCGAAAATTAATTTACAATATTTGAGGAATTATAAACTCGACTGGGACGAATCGTTACCTGTCGAATTACATAATGAATGGCAAACATATTACCAATATTTATCGACAATTAATTTGTTGTCATTTCAACGTACTGTAATGACCGCCGATGTTAAAGAAGTTCATTTACATGGATTTTCCGATGCAAGTGAAAATTTGTACGGCGCTTGCATTTATTTGCGTACTGCTGATCACTAACATTGAATTGAAATTAATATGTGCTAAATCGCGTGTTACACATATCAGGATAATAACTATACCAAGATTAGAACTGTGCGGGCACAATTCTTATCTACCTTAATGGAAAATGTAAATACGGCCTTTAGAGGAGAAGTTCAAACTTTTTACTAGTCCGATTCCTCAATTGTATTACGCTGGCTTCAATCTTGTTCTCAATTATTGAAAACCTTTGTATTGCCTCGTGTAGCTGATATATAACGGATGACACAAGTAAAGCATTGGCGACATGTATCCACACACGATAACCCAGCCGATCTCGTATCAAGAGGAGCTGTGATGTTAAACATATTTTCAACGCTAGATCGAATGTTTACGTTTCGTAAGACGTACACCACCCAACAATCCTTTAACTCTTGAGGAAGTGAACCAAGTAGAAACGAGAATATTACAATGCGTGCAAAGGCAAACATTACCTAATGATATAAATATTTTACTTTCGGCCAACTGTCATGAATTCATTGAGTCAAGCTTGATCAAGTTGAATTATTTTCTGGACAAAGAAGAGATAATGAGGGTAGGTGACCGTTTGAGTTTGTTCCTTTTACTATTTGTCACTAAACACCCCATTACATTATCAAAAAATTACCACGTGACCAATTCACATACAATGCATTTTCATACGAAATAATTCCAGGCTGAAGTTCAGCAGACCATATATTCGATAGGTCGTAAATATTGGGTTATTGCCGGAAGTCGTAGCAGTTGTACCTGTTTGAAGGCTAATCCTCCACCTACCAATTACATTATGGGTAAATTGCCGAAAGCTCGTGTCAATATATCGAGCCCTTTTAATCAGGATCGTGTTGATTATATTGGCCATTTCTCGTAAAAGAAAAGAACCGGGAATTTGTAAAGGCTTATGTTGATGTATTTGTTCGTCTCGCTTCAAAAGCCGTACAATTAGAAATGGCTACCGACCTCACGTCTATAGGATTCATGGCAGCTTTGTGTTCCTTTATTTTTCGCCGTGGTTTATGTCACGACATTCACAGCGTTAGCTGCAATAAGTTCGTTGGAGTGGACATGATGTTAACGGAATTAATAGAATATATCAACACACTAAAGGCGCAAGACGAAATTCAAGGATACCTGAGCGACAAGAGTGTTCAATGGAATGTTAATCCTCCTCAGGCACCTCATGTTGGGTACTTAAGGTAAGTGGCAGAGGAAAGCTTTAAATAGCATTTATGCCAAGTTGTCAGTCGCAACATGTTATTTACGTATGAACAACTTTATACGTTAATTATGGAAATCGAAGCTATAGTAAAATCCATATTATTAACTAGTATTTCCTATGACCATACCGAACCTATCGTGGAACAATTTTATACAAGAAAAAATTATCTCTAATTTTTTTTACTTGTGTGCTCGATTGGTGTATTTTTATGTGGTTAATGAAATGGCAAAATTTGGATTCCTAAATGTGACGTCTTCAGGTACCTAGATGACCCCTAAAATTCACCAAAAATAAAAAATTTATAAATAACCAAATAATTTTGTTTATTTCACTAGTTACAGCTGTTCGCTTGGTTTTCTTCGCAGAAGACCAACCCAGAACCCACCACGGGGAGGTGGCTGCAAATCGGGTTCCTCCCAATTTATCTTCAAAACTAAACAAAACTAAACGTAAAAGTACCTTAAATAAGTATTTCGAAGTTACTCACAGAAATGTTTTTTGGTATCAGCTTTTGGCAATTTTTGTCTCGATGATATTCTAGCTCTTATCAATCCATTACGTGATGTTGTGCCACAAACTAACGAAGAAGCTTCGGTAACCAACTTTATATGCCGTTCAACCACTTGCGTATGGCAGGGAAATTTAAGTATATCAATCATTTCTGAAATTTCATCATCATTTACGTTTTTGATTATAGGAGGCTCTGTTATTTCAACTGACTGCCAGTCTACAAAGTCAAAATACTCTTGGGCATCAAAATTAATAGGTTGTACTTTAAATTCGCGAACACTTTCGTCTCTATTCTGTGATCGGCACTTTAATATGCGACGTAAAGATAACTCCCAGATGTGTTTTCGATCATCAGCTAACATGGCAACTAGTACATTCTCAGGTTGAGCAAAATAGCCGTTTCGTTGAATCACTGGGTCCACTATCTTTTTTATTTTACTTGGTAAGTACCGAGACGATTTCATGATATGAAATAGATGTTTTGCTCCGTATTTGCAGGATGATTGGGACTTAATTTGAAACCGAGTAGTCGCATACACATTGACAACATACTCCGCCAAAATTTTCAATCGACTTGACGGGTCTTTAGTAGAAATATATAAACGCAATATCCTATTAGCCGTTGTTAGCCACCTGGAATGAGATATCTTTCCAGGTTGCCTTTCTGCCAGCTGCGACGAAATCAGGCCGCTTTTGATTCCTAAGCACATTTCATAAAGGTACTTTTGATCCGTGCTTAGTTCATCTATATTCACAACAGGACATTAAGCATCTATCTTCTCAAAGTCAACAACTGCCATTTACTCACATCGATCAAGGAGTTTTCCGATAGTACCTGTAGAGCTACGAGGATCATTTGTTTTTCCGTCTAACTGTTGCACTTAATGGCGGAGCGGTAGTTCGTTAGCGTGTAACAAGCATATGTACCATTGAACTGGCTTCCCAAGTGAAAGTTCTATTTGTCTCATAACACCATTCTTGAAACCAGTATTTGAAAGGGTCCCGTTACAACCTATAACCTCTATCGTAATCAAATCATCACCCAATGAGTATTTTAGGAACTTTGTAATGCTGTCTTTAATGGACTTAGCACTACCGTTCTCTGGAGATACGTGTCCCATGTATTTAGAGCCTAGTTCAGCCAATATGACGATGTGCTCTTCAGTAACCGACTTAGTACGTTGACTTGACTCTGTTTTTTCTAAAACTAAGGTTCTGTCTTTTCTCCCGTCAAAGTAAATTCCAAAAGTTGAAGGAAGCTCGTCACCTGTCTCTTTTTCAATAAGACCCGTCCCACATTACTTGCGTTCCCTTCTAATTTTAGATCTGTCTATAATTTTAGTAGTGTCCTCTTTAGTTATTTATCTCAAATATATTAAAACAGCGTTTGTAATAAGGGATGTTGATCTGTCAGATACGCCAACCCTGTCACATGCTTCTGCAAGATTCGTAAGTTTTAATCATGTGTTGTATGGTACCTTTAAGCCTTTTGATGATGACGGATGCTCCGATCCTTGTGATGCAGTCCTATCTGGATTTTTTGTCATGCCCTCATCAATGTTTTCACATGTACCTTCAGAGCTTCTTATGGACTCCGGATCGGACAAAACACTATCAAGTATACTCTCGTTCTTAGATTTTTTCTTCTCTAATTTTTCTTCTTCTAATACTTTCCTTTTTATTGAATAGATGAGGCTTTTACTTGATGAAGATCCATACTGTACGATGAAATAAAACAATATAGTTTGTTTAAATTTTCATATATTTGAACTAATGTTCAATTTAAACTTGTTGACGCGTTTCACTAACACAGTAGCTTTGTCAAAACGAAATTTCGTTCACGTTCAAATATATGGAGATTTAAACAAACTATATTGTTTTATTTCATCGTTCCTTTCCATTGTTTTTTAAATTTTGCTTCGTAGTTTTCACGTCTGTGCCTCCTATCATAATTTTTCTTTTTGTTCTTTGATCTAATAGAAAAATTCTTTCGCAAAGTGGCACTTTAACTTTACAGTGGCATTTGGAAAAATCATCACATTTGCAGGGTGATATGTCAAAAAGTTTTGAACTGTTCTTCTTAAAAACCTCAATTTTCTCTAGACACTTTTGCATTTTCCATTATAGTCTTTTATTTTTTGTATTATTTGTTGATCAGATATTGTAGGGACAGAAGCTCTTTGCCATATCTTCTTAATATCAATTGAAAGTTTCTTTGAAATATCCAAAACACTTGGCTCCACACTACTGACCAACTTGCGAAATCGTAATTACTCCACGACTCCCAGTTATCGTCATTCTCACTGGCAGCTCAAACAGAATGTTAAACTGCATTTTTGGCTGTGGTGGAGCGAAGAATACTTGAACGAGTTAACTATTTGTACCAAATGGCAAAAAACTAATTCACCCGGCCTTGTGACTCTGCTCAGGTTGTGAATTCGGCCTCAGTTACACTATTTTTTATTACGTCAATTGTAATAAGGTAAACCAACAAACAAAATTCCGGGACAGATGGATTTATTTAACACAAAAATAAATTCACATAAACCGTATATTCTCAATACAATACCAATAAAGATCAGTTATTACAATAAAAATGTCCAACTTAATAGTATATATCTGCCAAAAATAAGTTAGGGACATATCTTGAGAAGACTCGGGACGTACAGCTCGCAGCAGTATTCACGGTTCTTGAGCCGTTGGAATCTGGACTCGGAAGCTGTATGGTCCAGTAGACTTGATGATGTGAAGTCTGTAATGGTCCGTAACGTCCGTAAAGATGCGTATAAGTCCGTGGAGGTCCATAGAGGTCCGTACAGGCTGCAGTGCTGTAGGGGAAGAAGTAAAAAACTGGAGAAACAGTAGGAAATTGAAAATCGAAACGGAGGAATAAAATGAACAGATAAGGAGCGTATACTCCAATACACATACAATTTGAATTTAATTTTCAATATAAAACCGCAGAAATCTGTTCATTCTTATCCGTCCTGTTCCCAAAATAATCAGAAAAAGCAAATATAAATCGGTGGGAAATAACCATATAGGAAATATGTTATAAATTCGCTTCATAAAGTAGCTTTGGGCGCCACCAGATTTTTTTTAAGGGAACCGCGAAGAAAAACTGGAAACGCCATAACAGAAACATAGTTTTTTCAAAAACTAAATATTCTAACTAAATAGAAAAATCGAAATAGATTGTTTTGTAAGCACACAATTACAATTTAAAAAAGATATAGATAGAGAACTTACCAGCTAGCAAAATTAAAAATCACACACAAAGTAATATTTAAAAGCTGAATGCTGAAATGCTTCTCAGCGAAGAGCGACCTCGACTTGAATCGTAATTTGAGTAGATATTTTAACGATGGTAAAAACGATCACCGATATGTTCCTAATATTTGAAATTAAAGGATTTGGAATTAGAGGTGGGAGTAGCCGGCGAACAAGTGACGCTCCAAAATAATTGATGAAAATAGGAACATGTCTCAACGACATGTCACACCCCTTCTCATCGGAGAAAAAAAGGAATTCGACGAACTACTTTTTTTGTAAACCTGAACAGCCTACAAAGAAAAGTAGCCAAAGCAACAGGAATGTGGTGACCAGATAAAAGAAGTTGTAGTAGTGCTTACAAATTCAAGAAAACAAACAAGAGATGAAAAGAAGGTAAGAAAATGAAGAAGAAATTAAGAAGAAGAGAGGAACATTTTCAATGAAAGTCTAAGAATTGTTGCTTTCTAATTCAAGACTTCAATTCATTTTGAAAACTAACGAAAGTAAAAATATAATAGGTGTTTATGCCTATTATCAATAATAATAGTTGCAATTTAAACGAGCCCGACTTTATTCGTAGTTCAAGTAGATATTTTAACGATGGTAAAAACTATAACCGATGTTCGTAATATTTGAAATGAAAGGATTTGGAATTAGAGGTGGAAGTAGCCGACGAATAAGTAAAGCTCCAAAATAATTGATGAAAATAGGAACATGTCTCAACGTCATGTTACAAATTGCTGAAGGGTCCATCGTCCTACTACGAGAAGACCACTAATCATGTAGTGCCATCCAGGTAGCGTTGGTATAGTGCTGATGATGTAGTATCTACTGTGTTAGTAAAAACCGCGAAATCTTCAGTTATCCGAAATGTGAAAAATGTCGCGTTACTTCTGATTCCACCGTCGAACTCTGCAGTTAAAATGTTATAGACCTTAAAACTTAATTGTTGATCGTATTCTCTCAACGGAGGGAGAATGTTGCGGACTGTAAATTCTTTTAATTTTGTATACATTGCTGTATATTTAAGAATTTGAATTATTTCTACTCTATCTCAATTTGAGAATTTAAATATTTTCCTATTACCACATAGTAAAGTAACACATATCTCACTCTCTACTCCCATGGAAAGTGACCTTCATTCTCACGCGTGCGGAAAGTACTTTCCGCACTAGTGCGGAACGTAACTTTTCATGCTGCTACTTTAGAAAATGCGTTTTTCCGATAATTTTTTAACTCGAAAAGTGCGTCGTTGCCGGTCTAGATCGGAAAATTGACTTAACTGCTCGGGACAGTCCCTACTTTTTCGAGGTCTTACGTCAAAAGGTTCGTTAAAGTCAAAATACCAGATAGGCATCGAGGATGAACTTTTATTGAGTGGCTGGGCATCGAATATGAACTTTTATGAAGCTTGTCTAGGCATCGAGGACGGGCATTTATGAATCTTGGCTAGGCAATAAATATTCTGTTCCTATATTATTGTCAAATGATTGGTGGCTGGTGGCTGGTGGCAATAATCAAAGATATACTGTCAAAAATAAAACGTAAGATTAGTCAGGCAACTCAATATAGACGATCTGATATTTACATATTGTTTAATAAAATGGGTGATCGTAGGAAAAATATTGTATATTACTTGTGCAAAAGTGACATTTCACTCTCGTGGGATTGTCGCACTCGGATTACGCCTCGTGCTACAATATTTCCCACTCGTGTGAAAAGTGTCACTCTCCGCACTTGTAATGTAATATACTATTTTACATTATCTTGACATTGGTGTGCATTTAAGGGTACTCTCGTTTATGCCTGTGATATTGTTATATTTTTAAAAAAATATCATGTTTTCATAATACCATTTTTATTTTAATGTTGTTAATGTAAAACCTAAAGTCTAATTATTTTTGACTACGAATCTCCTTTGAATATCCTATATTTTTTATGTATATCTTATTGTAATGAAGCCCTCCTTTGTAATTCAGATTAATAGCATATTTTTGAATTTTACTAAATTCTGAACTTAAACTGTATTGAACGGCACAGAATCTTTGAAGGAAACTTCAAGTGAATTGGGACTATAGAAATGGTCGTAACGTTTCCCCGAAATCATTAAGTTCGTGATTACCTCCTGATCTTAATACCATCGAAGATCACACAATAATCAATTTGTCCGTATAATTTTATGAATTTGTACGTAATAAACTATTTATTTCTCTAATTAATAATCAAAAACAATTGTGGTTGTGTTTTCAACAATAAAATTATTCTGCTCTTCATGACAACGCCGAAGGACCTCATACATTAACGTACATAAGAAATCATTGCATATTCCGTTATTTAAGTGTTTATTGAACTTAGGGTGAGTTCGTATGTGTATTATAAATCAAAAACATGGTTTGTTTGTCAGTATTATCTTTGGAAAAAACTGGACCATAGAATCGAAATCTCTCTTTTCACCAGTAAGATGATATTTGCATTTGACTTCCATTTTTTGCGAACCAGTGTCGTCGATATAGGTGCATTTGCTTGTTTCATGACTTTAAAAATTATCATTCTCAATTCAGTACAATCTATTCTACAGCATTTCTATCCATTGCTGAAAATGTACTCAAAAGTTAAACAAAATAATGGAGGCAGTCCACCACTAGAAATTTTATGATTTCATTTACATAGCGTTGACGAAGCAGGAGAATGTATTGTTGTTCTTTTCTAGCACATTATTAGAGAATTTACTTATGGCTTCAAAACAATCCCGATATTATTTTATTAATGAGACGCTATGTCTACTCTTTTTCCATGTCATTGGTTTCTACTAACCCTATGTTTAATTTTCTTTACCCAGTAATGTCAATGCCATGTAATGACATTTAATTTTTTAACAAAAATATCAAGTGAACTGTAATATGTCAAAAAATTGTTTAATTTTTATTGTCATGTCAGTTTCGATTTCAATAAACTATTTGTCCAAGATATTACTATTTTTCTAGTAACAATTACGATTAATTATAAAAAATATTTTGGTCCAACACAATCCCGGATGTTTAAAAATATATGTAGCCCAGGAAATATTGAATTCAACAAAAATAAAGCAAGCAAGTTGAGTTGAGCGATCTACAGGAAAAGGGTCAGTATTCCAATTCATTGATACTTTTCCTATTACTGTATTATAAAGTTGTGTATTTTATTTCTGGATGTTGCAGTATTGTCTATTATATTTCAACAACTTCTAATCACCATAAAATACTACAATTATTTGGATTGATAATCTATATAAACTAGACCAATTCACAATTCATTTCAAATTAAAATTATCTATTACCATAAACTATTACAATTGTAACAATTTCTTACAATTGTCACCAATAGAACGATTTGATGAGGTTAAAGAGTTGAAACTCTGCATAAATTGTCTTAGAACAGGCCATATCAAAAATCAATGTAGATTAGGACACTGTAAAAAATGTCCTCAGAAGCACAGTACACTATTGCATAATAATTCACATAAACCAATGATAATCCATTATCTTATACAACCAATATCCAAATTCAATGTATCAACCCATCTGAGAATCAAATGCAATTATTAGTTAAAAATAAAATATAAGCTTCCCAAGTATTATTATCGACTGTCACCTTTCAAGTTAAAGATACAAGTAAGAATTTACACTTAGCCAGAGCAATTCTAGACAGTGGAGCTCAATTCAATTTAATTACACAAGAATTTTGTCAAAAACTTAAGATACCCTTATCGAACACTCATATTTCAATTATGGGCATCAACCAAACTGAATCTATTGTACACCAAAAATGCTCTATTACACTTTGTTCTAATATTTCCAATTTTTCCACTTCTATTAACTGCTTAGTAGTGCCCACAATTTGTAATAGCACTCCATCTCATTTTATTAATCACTTTCAATGGAGCATACCAAAGGAAATAAAGCTACCTGATCCTCTATTTTACGAGCCTAGTAATATTGATATATTGATAGGAGCTAGTGAATTCTAGAATCTTCTTTCTGAAGGACAAATGAAACTAGGTAAACATTTGCCAACTCTGCAAAATACCAAATTGGGTTGGGTGATTGGATGTGTAGCTCTTATTTCACAATCGAACTCTAGAAGATCATCCATTTTCCATTTATCCAGTAATAATCATTATCAAGAGGACGATAAATTACGCAAGTTCTGGGAACTTGAAGAAATTCCATTTAATCGTTTTGCATCTAAAGACCACCTTGAATGCGAAACATTGTTCAAAAATACTACTTCTAGATCACCTAGTGAGAAATTTATGGTGAAAATCCCATTCAAATATTGTCCAAGTCTATTAGGAGATTCTTTCGATATAGCTGTAAATCGTTTCCATGCGTTATAAAAAAAGTTAAATTCTAAACCCCTATCAAAATCTCTCTACAAGCAATTTATTGATGAGTATAAAGAACTAGATCACTTACAAGATATAACTCAAACCAATTACGCAGAGTCTCAAAGCTATTATTTGCCACATCACAGTGTATGTAAAGAATTCAGCCTCACAGCAAAACTCCGTGTTGTTTTTGATGGAAGTTGTAAAACCACTAGTGGATGGTCACTGAATGACAGACAATATGTCAGTCCAAAAATACAAAATGAAATTTTTGATATTCTTATTAGATAGATAGTTTCCGCTGATGTAAGTAAAATGTATCGTCAAATATTAGTGCATCCTGACCATCAACCGTTTCAAAGAATTATTTGGCGAGACAATCCTAATAAATCTTTATCTATTTCTCAACTGACTACAGTGACATATGGTACAACTTCAGCTCCTTTCTTAGCAATTGGATGTTTCCAGAAGCATCTCATACAATTCTTAATGATTTTCATGTTGACGATCTTTTGACTGGAGCGGATGATCTTAATACTTTATCAATACGATGTACAGAAATTGCCTCAATACTCAATTCAGCTCATTTTCAACTAAGAAAATGAATTTCAAACACTCAAGAACTTCTTGATACAATTCCAAACATGAACATTTTCAATTATATTCTCCAGATAGGAGATATTGAAGCTTCTAAGACTTTGGGAATTCAGTGGCAAAGCCAATCCGATAGAATAACTTTTTCTATTTCTAAAAATCCTAGCAAATCAAATCAGATAATAACTGAGCGATTGATACTATCTCAGATTTCAAGAGTTTTCGATCCTTTGGGTCTTCTCAGTCCAAGTATTGTCATTGCTAAAATAATAATACAACAATTATGGACAAAAGGCCTAGCATGGGACGAACCTATCACAAGTCAGCTCTTATCAATTTGGAATGATTTTTTAAGTCAATTACAAATTTTCAATAATCTAAAGATCCCTAGGAACGTAATACCTATTAATTTTAAACTAATCGAATTGAATTGCTTTGCAGACGCATCTCAAAAGGTATATGCATCATGCATATAATCACGTAGTTATAACTTTATAGAAGAAAAATATGAATGTTGTCTCCTTTATGCAAAGTCCAAGGTTTCCCCTATTAAACCCACAACAATTCCAAGATTGGAGTTATGTGCTGCTCTTCTTAGTGCACAGTTATGTGAACAAATCAATTCCAACAGTCTATTGGAGCGATTCTCAAGTGGTGTTGGCTTGGTTAAAATAAGAACCATCCAGGCTTCAACAATTTGCTGCAAATCGAATTTCAAAAATACAACATCTTACTAACATCGAAAATTGGAATTATGTCTCCAGTCAGCATAATCCTGCAGATTTAGCATCCAGAGGTATCATGCCTACACAACTGATAAATTCTTACTTTTGGTGGCACGGTCCACAATTTTTAAATCAAAATTCAGATAGCTGGCCTTGTAATACATATACTATTGACAATGAGTTACCAGAATTAAAGAAAGAATCAAAGATCTTACTATCTTCAAACATTCTCAAAAATAATCCTACATTCGCTTTATTTAATAAGTACTCATATTTCATAAAATAATTAGAAGTTACAGCATACATTTTTCGATTCATTAGAAATATAAAATTGAAAATACAATCTAAACCTATTCGTACTGATTCCCTTGATGCACACGAAATAAATTATGCTCAATTACAATTAATAAAAACCGCTCAGCAAGAATCATTTTCACCAGAACTAAGACTATTAAAAAATAAACAGCAAGTATCGGAAAATAATAAACTATCACCTTTACTGCCATTTTTGGATAAAGATGATATTCTCAGAGTAAGATGTAGATTTCGCTTTACTCCATTAAATCACAATACCAAACACCCAATTTTATTATGTTCCAGAGATATATTAGCTGAACTTATTATCACTCATAAACACAAAGTACTATTACACGCAAGCACGCAATGTTTATTAGCTGCGGTTCGTCAAAAGTATTTG
Organism: Galeruca laticollis; assembly: GCA_963921935.1. Taxonomy (NCBI): domain Eukaryota; kingdom Metazoa; phylum Arthropoda; class Insecta; order Coleoptera; family Chrysomelidae; genus Galeruca; species Galeruca laticollis. Next base: position 136,602,541 of record OY998179.1, on the reverse strand, counting down.
ATAATAGGTCCCAAAAACTTAGTAAAAAAGTAATCAAACAATGTATAACATGACAACAAGACAAAACCCAATTTTTGTGATGCACCCATGTCAAAGCTTCCCAGTAATCGTGTGACACAGTCATTCCCGTTTCAGTACACAGGCATAGACTATGCTGGTCCGTTTTATGTGTCAGACAGGAAAGGTCTAGGGAGTAAAATTACTGAAGCCTATGTATGTGTTTTCGTTTGTTTCTAGACAAAATCAGTTCACTTAGAGTTAGTTAGTCCACTAACGAGTGAAAATTTCATTTCCTGCCTGCGTCGATTCACTTCTAGAAGAGGTTTTCCTTCTCACGATATCCTGACAATGGCTCGACATTCAAAGGGGCTCATAATGAACTCAAAGAAGTTGGTTAGTTTCTATATAATACAAAAAATACTATAATCGAGTTTGCCTCAACTCAAGGTTACATTTGGCATCTCATTCCACCTTATAGTGCAAATTTCGGGGGTCTATGGGAAGCTTCTGTAAAAAGTATGAAATTTCATTTACAAAGAATTCTCAAAGACACTATCGCAACATTTGAAGAATTGAATACATTACTAATACAGATTGGAGGAATACTCAACTCAAGACCATTATACGCATTAGCCAATGACCCCAACGATCTCCTTCCGATTTCTCCGTCACATTTTCTTATTGGACGATCCATCACTGCCCCTCCAGAGTATGAACTACAAGATATACCACCTAACAGACTATCCAGACTACAATTAATACAGTAGCTACAACAGCAATTTTGGAACAAATTTTCGAAAGAATATGTCACAGAATTGCACAAACAATACAAATGGCGAGAAAAGCCAACTCCTATTGATGTGGGCACATTAGTTTTAGTAGAACGCCCACACCAGCCATCTTTTAATTGGAATATTGGCAGAATTTTGAATCTTTATCCCAGAAAAGATAATGTTTCCCGAGTCGCAGACATCAAAACTACTCAAGGAACCATCCAACGACCTATATGCGATTTATGTCCACTTCCTACCCAAGATGACTAATGATTCACAAACTTTTTAGTGAAAATATGCAAGTGGTTAAAGTGGTTTCTAACCATTTTGCAAATTTTATGAACTATTTTTGTTTAGTCTTCTATTTTGTTATTTTGAATGTGCCCTTCAAGGTGGGGGCTATGTTTAATTTTCTTTACTCAGTAATGTCAATGTCATGTAATGACATTTAATTTTTTAACAAAAATATCAAGTGGGTAAAAATGTAATATGTCAAAAATAATTTAATTTTAATGTCATGTCAGTTTCGATTTCAATAAACTATTTGTTCAAGATATTACTATTTTTTTAGTAACAATTACGATTAATTATACACCCTATCTCTTTGTTTTTGAACTTAGAATCCATAAGTAGCAAGCAATTACTGTTACATTTTTGTGCCTGAGATTATTGAATCATCGATAGGCGAATTGAGCTACTCACATGCAATACAGATATATTTTTTTCTACGCCCTATCTTTAAAGTACCTGGTATTTCATTGGTTTGCAGCGCTTAAAGTAGTTGTTCATGGTAAGAGTGAAAAAAAGTGAAAAGGCGTTAAAAAAGTGCCATAACGTTAACTTTATTTCACGCTTCCCATAAGCTAACACAATGAATCTTGGCTGGGCATCGAGGATGGACTTTCATGAAACTTTATGGTTAGAGTGAAAAAAAGTAAAAAAGCGTTTAAAAAAGTACCATAACCTAAACTTTATTTCACGCTCCCCATAAGCTAACACAATGAATCTTGGATGGGCATCGAGGATGGACTTTCTTGAAACTTGGAATACGTGTAATTTTAATTTACCGAATGAGCTTAACTAAAATATCCCAAATTTCTATTTGAATTTTATTTTTTTTAATAGGGCTGTAGAAAATATAATGTATGCAACATGTGCACAAAGTGTCTTTTTTTCACTCATGGAATTGCCGCCAACTTTTTCCATTCGTGAAAAAAAGTACCACTTTATGCACTTGTTGCATAAATTACTCTTTGACGTTTATTGACAAAATTTCAGTAACAATAATCGAGATCCTAGTAGACTTTCTATTCCTTATATTCCCTGTACTCACAATAAACATAGAAATTTTAGGCAATAGTTATACACTATGAAAATATATCAAAATTACTACGACTGCATTCATTTCACAGAAATTGCCAGTTTAGTACACGCGCCTATTAGTCCAGGAGGAATCGGCGCTTGAGTACCGAAAACTATTCCACCTCAATTTTTTCATGCGATCCTCTTTGAATTGCCCTACTGATGATATAAATGCATGTTGCCATGGGGCAACCTAGTGCCATATTGTTTAAACCGAAATTGTTTAAACAATTGGAAGGAATTGTTATTTTTCAACCGGACAAATTTTCTGTATTTTATTTATTGAAATACAAATATAGGAGGTTCTATGACTTTTCACAATAAAGTTAATATTTTTAGAGATATGAATTTTTAAATGTTCGAAAAATCTCAAATTTGAGTACTTTTGACCCATGAAAAATATATTAAAAAAATAAAATAAAATATAAATAATATTTTTTTTAAATTCTTTATACAATAGTTAATAATATTCTTAATAGGAATTTAAGAAAATTTCATTGTTTATACCTGTTTTTTAATTGTTAATTTCGGGCGCTCAGAAGTATGCGTCTCTATCTTTAAGTATCGCCGTCTCTCTCTGACTCATGCGCTGCATACGGTCTCTCTGTGTCCTGAATCATTATTGATCATTTATCTAAAAAACCATTAATTTTATCAAGATTGGTAATGACAACAATGTTATTGATAATTAAATTGTATACAATTTGTTTTTTTAACAAAAGTAATTTAAGTATGAATCGGAACATTTTTGTTATTATCATAGTGATTTATGAATTTTTATCAACAATAATAAGATATAATAGTATTTGAAAAATTTTTGGAATCACAATTATATATAAATAATAAGCTTCTGCTCAAACATACATTTGGAAAAATGCATTGAATCCGGAATATAAAACATTAGATTTTGATCAGTTAGAAATGGGCTTTTGTTTATAAATAAAGGTATTAGCAAAGTATCATTCTCTAGTTTGTATCCGAAATTCGTAAAATCTAATGTTTTATATTCCGGACTCAATGCATTTATCCAAATGTATGTTTTGAGCTAAAGCTTATTATTTATATATAATTATGATTCCAAAATTTTTTCGAATACCATTATATCTTATTATTGTTGATAAAAATGCATGAATTAGTATGATAATAACAAAAAAGTAATTTTAATTACAAGTTCCGATTCATACTTAAATTACTTTTTTTAAAAACAAATTGTAGACAATTTAATTATTAATAACATTGCTCGCTTTACCAATCTTGATGAAGTTAATGGTTTCCTAGATAAATGATAAATATTGATGCAGGATACAGAGAGGTCGATGCAGCGCATGAGTCAGAGAGAAACGGCGATACTTAAAGGTAGCGACGCATACTTGTGATCGCGCGAAATTAACAATTAAAAAACAGGTATAAACAATGAAATTTTCTTAAATTCCTATTAAGAATATTATTAACTATTGTATAAAGAATTTAAAAAAAATATTATTTATATTTTATTTTATTTTTTTAATATATTTTTCATGGGTCAAAAGTACTCAAATTTGAGATTTTTCGAACCTTTAAAAATTCATATCTCTAAAAATATTAACTTTATTGTGAAAAGTCATAGAACCTCCTATATTTGTATTTCAATAAATAAAATACAAAAAATTTGTCCGGTTGAAAAATAACAATTCCTTCCAATTGTTTAAACAATTTCGGTTTAAACAATATGGCACTAGGTTGCCCCATGGCAACATGCATTTATATCATCAGTAGGGCAATTCAAAGAGGATCGCATGAAAAAATTGAGGTGGAATAGTTTTCGGTACTCAAGCGCCGATTCCTCCTGGACTAATAGGCGCGTGTACTAAACTGGCAATTTCTGTGAAATGAATGCAGTCGTAGTAATTTTGATATATTTACATAGTGTATAACTATTGCCTAAAATTTCTATGTTTATTGTGAGTACAGGGAATATAAGGAATAGAAAGTCTACTAGGATCTCGATTATTGTTACTGAAATTTTGTCAATAAACGTCAAAGAGTAATTTATGCAACAAGTGCATAAAGTGGTACTTTTTTCCACGAATGGAAAAAGTTAGCGGCAATTCCATGGGTGAAAAAAAGACACTTTGTGCACATGTTGCATACATTATATTTTCTACAGCCCTATTAAAAAAAATAAAATTCAAATAGAAATTTGGGATATTTTAATTAAGCTCATTCGGTAAATTAAAATTACACGTATTCCAAGTTTCAAGAAAGTCCATCCTCGATGCCCATCCAAGATTCATTGTGTTAGCTTATGGGGAGCGTGAAATAAAGTTTAGGTTATGGTACTTTTTTAAATGCTTTTTTACTTTTTTTCACTCTAACCATAAAGTTTCATGAAAGTCCATCCTCGATGCCCAGCCAAGATTCATTGTGTTAGCTTATGGGAAGCGTGAAATAAAGTTAACGTTATGGCACTTTTTTAACGCCTTTTCACTTTTTTTCACTCTTACCATGAACAACTACTTTAAGCGCTGCAAACCAATGAAATACCAGGTACTTTAAAGATAGGGCGTAGAAAAAAATATATCTGTATTGCATGTGAGTAGCTCAATTCGCCTATCGATGATTCAATAATCTCAGGCACAAAAATGTAACAGTAATTGCTTGCTACTTATGGATTCTAAGTTCAAAAACAAAGAGATAGGGTGTATAATTAATCGTAATTGTTACTAAAAAAATAGTAATATCTTGAACAAATAGTTTATTGAAATCGAAACTGACATGACATTAAAATTAAATTATTTTTGACATATTACATTTTTACCCACTTGATATTTTTGTTAAAAAATTAAATGTCATTACATGACATTGACATAACTGAGTAAAGAAAATTAAACATAGCCCCCACCTTGAAGGGCACATTCAAAATAACAAAATAGAAGACTAAACAAAAATAGTTCATAAAATTTGCAAAATGGTTAGAAACCACTTTAACCACTTGCATATTTTCACTAAAAGGTTTGTGAATCATTAGTCATCTTGGGTAGGAAGTGGACATAAATCGCATATAGGTCGTTGGATGGTTCCTTGAGTAGTTTTGATGTCTGCGACTCGGGAAACATTATCTTTTCTGGGATAAAGATTCAAAATTCTGCCAATATTCCAATTAAAAGATGGCTGGTGTGGGCGTTCTACTAAAACTAATGTGCCCACATCAATAGGAGTTGGCTTTTCTCGCCATTTGTATTGTTTGTGCAATTCTGTGACATATTCTTTCGAAAATTTGTTCCAAAATTGCTGTTGTAGCTACTGTATTAATTGTAGTCTGGATAATCTGTTAGGTGGTATATCTTGTAGTTCATACTCTGGAGGGGCAGTGATGGATCGTCCAATAAGAAAATGTGACGGAGAAATCGGAAGGAGATCGATGGGGTCATTGGATAATGCGTATAATGGTCTTGAGTTGAGTATTCCTCCAATCTGTATTAGTAATGTATTCAATTCTTCAAATGTTGCGATAGTGTCTTTGAGAATTCTTTGTAAATGAAATTTCATACTTTTTACAGAAGCTTCCCATAGACCCCCGAAATTTGCACTATAAGGTGGAATGAGATGCCAAATGTAACCTTGAGTTGAGGCAAACTCGATTATAGTATTTTTTGTATTATATAGAAACTAACCAACTTCTTTGAGTACATTATGACCCCCTTTGAACGTTGAGCCATTGTCAGGATATCGTGAGAAGGAAAACCTCTTCTAGAAGTGAATCGACGCAGGCAGGAAATGAAATTTTCACTCGTTAGTGGACTAACTAACTCTAAGTGAACTGATTTTGTCTAGAAACAAACGAAAACACATACATAGGCTTCAGTAATTTTACGCCCTCGACCTTTCCTGTCTGACACATGAAACAGGTATACTGTTTTTTAATTGTTAATTTCGCGCGCTCACAAGTATGCGTCGCTACCTTTAAGTATCGCCGTTTCTCTCTGACTCATGCGCTGCATCGACCTCTGTGTATCCTGCATCAATATTTATCATTTATCTAGGAAACCATTAACTTCATCAAGATTGGTAAAGCGAGCAATGTTATTAATAATTAAATTGTCTACAATTTGTTTTTAAAAAAAGTAATTTAAGTATGAATCGAGACTTGTAATTAAAATTACTTTTTTGTTATTATCATACTAATTCATGCATTTTTATCAACAATAATAAGATATAATGGTATTTGAAAAAATTTTGGAATCATAATTATATATAAATAATAAGCTTTAGCTCAAAACATACATTTGGATAAATGCATTGAGTCCGGAATATAAAACATTAGATTTTACGAATTTCGGATACAAACTAGAGAATGATACTTTGCTAATACCTTTATTTATAAACAAAAGCCCATTTCTAACTGATCAAAATCTAATGTTTTATATTCCGGATTCAATGCATTTTTCCAAATGTATGTTTGAGCAGAAGCTTATTATTTATATATAATTGTGATTCCAAAAATTTTTCAAATACTATTATATCTTATTATTGTTGATAAAAATTCATTAATCACTATGATAATAACAAAAATGTTCCGATTCATACTTAAATTACTTTTGTTAAAAAAACAAATTGTATACAATTTAATTATCAATAACATTGTTGTCATTACCAATCTTGATAAAATTAATGGTTTTTTAGATAAATGATCAATAATGATTCAGGACACAGAGAGACCGTATGCAGCGCATGAGTCAGAGAGAGACGGCGATACTTAAAGATAGAGACGCATACTTCTGAGCGCCCGAAATTAACAATTAAAAAACAGGTATAAACAATGAAATTTTCTTAAATATCTATTAAGAATATTATTAACAAGTGTATAAATAATTTTAAATTATTATTATTTATATTTTATAATATTTTTTTAATATATTTTTTATGGGTCAAAAGTACCCAAATTTGAGATTTTTCGAACCTAAAAATTCATTTCTCTAAAAACATTAACTTTATCGTGAAAAGTCATAGGACCTTTTTTATTTGTATTTCAATGAGGAATACAAAAAAAAATTTGTCCGGTTGAAACATAAGAATTTCTTCCAATTGTTTAAACAATTTTGGTTTAAACAATATGGCACTAGGTTGCCCCAGGGCCACATGCATTTAAATCATCAGTAGGGCCATTCAAAGAGAAAAAATTGAGGTGGAATAGTTTTCGGTACTCATGCGCCGATTCCTCCTGGACTATATATATATATATATATATATATATATATATATATATATATATATATATATATATATATATATTTATATTGTGTTCTTACACCAAAACGTAGGTTAAATAAAGAAAGCTCACATTTACTGTGTTTGTACACTTTGCGGTATTTTGTGAATGTGAATTTATCATTCACTTTGCTAGAATCGTTTAAAGTTTCGTGTTTGTTGAATTTAACTATTTTGGAATCTTGACATAACTTCACGATGTGAGAGAAGAAGTCTACATGTATTTGTGTGGTTATGTCGCTACTTCGCTAAGTTAGAGGTGGTTTTCCATGAAATGTGGGAATTGTTCACTATTTAATAGCATTTCCAGCTCACGTTAACTAATTCATGCATCGTATGAAGGAGGAATTACAGTTGCCAAATGGAATTTACTTATGTAGGTAGGAAACAGTTTATGTAGATACGTAAATCTCTTCAACTCGTCGTGCGCGTGTTGGAGTTTTTTCTCCGGTTGCTGTCTATTAACAGGTTAAGACACGTTTTTGGAGTATGCATACGTTTTGTAATTCAAGGAAATATAGATGAATGTTAAAAATGGAAATGTACATAATAAACTATCAGACCTCATCAATTTTGTTAGTATGTCTCTCTTGGGTATATGGGCTTGGGTGTTGTCGGCTTTGAGTTTAAATCCACTTTACCGAGAACTGAAATTACAGTTCTTTTACTTCGTATTTGCACCCAGCCACACCAAGAACCTTCTACAAATTTCCTGGAGAAAATTATCTACCCATTAGAAAAATTTTCCCAAAGAATCAATGCAAACGGTCTTGACAATCATCTAATATCTTGATATAATGAACTGACTCTGATATAGACTTCGAACTCTTTGTAGAAGTTAAATTGATGTCCGATTTCTTGAGGAGATAACTATTTTGACATCGATAAAATAAAAAACAGAATGTAATCGATACCAATAGCAACCAAGATTTTTCAAATAGAAACGAGCTAACAAATTTCTGATTAGGTCCTAGACAATAAAGAGGTAAAGCTCAATAGATGAAATCTGAAGAGTCAGAAGTATTTCGACAGAATCATGACAACCGAGGTAACTAAGACTTCATTGCTACCATCAATTGAAATGTACCAGAAGGAAATAAGAATATTGAGGTCATAAAAACTACTCATTACGGATTAGGTAATCTTACAACAAATGCAAAGTTGAAATATAATATATACGGGTTATTCATTATAAACTACCCACCCCTTATCATTGCCCGATGAAAGAAAATATCCCAATAAAAGATGTGTGATTATAACTGGGTTGTTCTTATGATATTAACAGTTCAGTATATTTTTTCAACTCTGCATCAGGTGCGGTCCTAAATTCTCCAGAATGGGCGCGGTGTGCCTATTAGGCACATATTAGTAAAGGGTCCAAAAAAATTAAAACATGGTTGAATTTGATTATAATGCATTCATGTCTTTTTTGAAGGTTATAGAAGTGAAATAAAATCAAATAACATAAATGTATTATCAAGTTGGACCAAAAAAAGAATCCACACAAATCTCTACAAAGTAAAAGATATGAATACATTGAAAATGCATTCATTCTGAATCTGTCTCTTCTTGTTGTTGCACTGAATATTTGCATTGATACCCTGACAATTTATTAAGATATATAGAAAATCACATATGCCATAGTGCAATTGTCACTTTGACAGCGGTAAAATTTACCTGCAACTTCTACAGCGACAAATGCACTAGTGCTTTTTTCACTTATTCATTTATTAATCAATTATCGCGGTATCTGTAGGCAAAATAAGTAGTTTGAAATTTTTGTCAACAACTTATCAAATTATTAAACACTAACAATGAGTCGATTCGGTGAGTCTACGAACAGTGGAACTAGTCAAATTTTTGATACATGTGTTCCTGCTAACATAGTTGCGACTCAATCATCAATCTGGCGTCAATTTAATACTTTTTGCGATGCTAAACGATTCAAATTTGAGCCAGATACTTCCATCAAGAAATGGAATCTAATATTGCAAGATTGGGCTCCTAATATACGAAAATATGACGGAGAAGACTACATAGAAGCTGTAGTTGAAACAATTCGAAATATCACCGCTAAAATGCTGCAAAGTGAATATTATGAACAATTGAATATTGTATTTTACCCCTTCACCGACATACAGTTTAATTCATGACGAACTTATTTGTAGCAGATATTTTGGTGGAGATGTGGCGATGAAACACCAGATATATATTCCCGAGCTTTCGAATAACTTTTATTCATTTTCAAGGGCTAAAAATTATTGGTCAATTTTTGATGTTATAAGAGAAAAATGTATTATTAAAAATAAATGTAATTAATTCTAAAAAAGTTTGTTTTCCAAGTTTTCAATTTTTAGTAATATCATTCCATTTATGTGATAAACATATATTTAAATGAACATTACTAAAAAGTGATACTACGTCTAAACTTAAAAGAACGTAATTTGATGGTAATAGTAAGTTATTAAATGATTTACTAATTTCAAAAGAGTCTTTAACATAATATTCATTGTTATAATCATATTGTGTTTTGAGTTTTTAGTTGATCTATTATTAAAAGAATTCATTATAAAAATTCACAACTTCACCAAAATTTATCATTTTATTTTATTGATAATAATGATAACATTGATCACTAATTTTTAGCCCTTGAAAATGAATAAAAGTTGTTCGAAAGCTCGGGCATAAATATCTGAAAGCGTGTACTCTGGTGTTATATTACCACATCCCACCAAAATATCAAATTCATTCTAGGTGACCTAACCACTGCAGTCTTTTTGATTGGATTACTTCACTTATTGTTGAGACATTGTATAGATCATACAACTCCTTATTTGTGCGCCTCTTCCATCCTTCTTCTGTTTTTCTTCGCCATAAATTTTCCTTATTATCTTCCTCTCTCAGATTTCGAGTTTTAATTTCTGCTTCTTATTCATAACCGATGATTCACATCCGTATAGCAATGTCGGTCTTGATCCTGATTTATAAATTCTTTCCTTTGTTGCTCGAGTGACTTGTGTTGATCTCAAGATTTTGAGTAATCCATTACCTTTGGCCAGTTTCAGATCGATTTCCGCGTCCTCCCTCACATTTATCATTTATTAGAACACCTAAATACATATAGGTTTTGGTTTCTTTTATTTGTATTTTTTTATCGTTCTGTAGTTCTTCTAGTAATATCTCAGGCTCTTCCGTTACTGTTTCATATCTGAGTTTCATGTACTGGCTTTTTGCTTCATTTAACTCCAACCCCATTTTTTGTGCTGCTATCACTAGGTCTTTTGTTATTTTCTTCAGTTCTTCTTTTTCCTTGATATTAAAACCACGTCATCTGCATAGCCCAACCATTGGTGGCTTTTATTCAGTAAAGTACATTGACGGTTGATTTTGCTCTACTTTATAACATCTTCTAATGCTATATTGAATAACATGGTACATGTTACATGGGGTCTCTTTGCCTCGGTCCATATATTGCATCAACTTCTTCTGATTCTTCCCCTTCTACTCTTACCAACTTTTTTGTCTGCTTGAGAGTCATTTCCACCAATTTGCATAGCTTCTACGGAATTTCAAATTTTTCTCATAACCATCAGTAATAGTCCTTTTTATCAAGTCATAGGCTGCCTTAAAGTTGATAAGCATCATATTTGTAGGAATCTCATATTCGTAACAGTGTGTTGATACTTGTTTTAGTAGGAAGATTTGATGTGTTGTTCCTCTAGCCTTACGAAATCCACAATGGTACTCACCGGTTATCTTTTCTGTATAAGCTTCTAATCGTCTTTTTTTTTAGTGTGGCTAGTACTTTGTACATGCTATCAAGTAGTGCTATTCCTATGTAATTGTTGCAATCTGAAATGTCACCCTTCTTGTATATCGGTAGAATCACTGCTTTTTTCCGCCCTTTAGGCCTATGTTCAGTCGTCCAAACCTCTTGTAATAACTTAGTAACTTCTCTTTTTAATACAATACCTCCGTATTTCAAGTCCTCTGCTGTGATACTATTGGATCGTGTGGTTTTATTATTCTTCATATTGTGAATCCTTTCTTCTATTTCTGTTAGTGTAGGGCCTTCATATTTGGTACGGTTTCTTTCTCCCAATGAAACGTCTTCTGTTTCTTGTTCTGCATTAACTTTTAATAGCTCTTCACCGTTTTCATCTTTGATGTATGGTGTTTTTGGCCTGTGTCCTTTATTTATTCATTTCACATTCTTGTAAAAATTTCTAATTTCTTGTCTCCAGTATTTTTATTCCATTATTTTTATTTTGTTTTCAACGTGTTCCCTTTTCTTAGTTCTTTTTTGCGACTTTCGTTCCATCTAATCCAGTTTGACCGCTCTTTCCCGGTCTGAAGATATTTACCTCTTAAACTTCTTTTTTTACTTATTCCATGCATTCGTCATCAAGCCAAATCTCTCTTTTGATAGCCTTTATAGCGCTTAAGCTTTCACCTGACGCTTTCAAAATTTCCATTTCCATCCGTGATAATCTCTTTTCTACATTCTGTCCTGATTCTGTTTCCGTAGTTTGCTCTAAGTATTTGTCGATTTTGGATCTGTATTTGCCGGCTACTTGACGATGTTGCAATTCATCCTTGTTATATATCACCGGTCTTCATCTGTTTTTTCTATTTTTTTTATCTGTTTATGTTAGTTTGAGTTTAGCCATTACTAGAAAATGATCAGAGTCTACATCGACACCTCTATATCACTTTACATTTTTTATTACTTTGGCATCTTTTCCCCTATTAGCACGTGATCAATTTGGTTTCATAAGTTGGTGCCTGGTATTATCCAAGTACCTTTATGTATATTCTTACTTCTAAAATGTGTACTCATAATCTCCGTTTGTTCTTCTATAGCCATATAAAATAATCTAAAACCATTATCGTCACTCGTATAATGTTTGCTTTGGCCTCCCGCTATAGCTCTGGATATGTCTTCATTTCCTACTTTTGCATCTCCCATCAATATTTTTACATTGGTGTTTGGTATTCTATCAATAATTTCTTCCAGTTGTTCATAGAATGCATCTTTATCTTCATCAGTTTTCTCTTCTGTAGGTACATGAAAGTTAATTATTGTTATGTTTTGGTTATTTCCAGTAAACTGTAGCTTGCATATTCTGTCTGACATCGCTTGGAAGTGTGTGATTTGTTATTCCATATTTTTACTGACTATAAAGGCTGTACCAAATCGCTTTTTTTTATTTCCACTTGTTAATAGGACATATTCCTCAATTTCTTTCATACTATTACTTTTTAAATGTGTCTTTTGCAGTGCTAGAATTTCTATATTGCATATTTTTGCTTCCTTTACTAAATTTGTTGTGTCCATCTCTCCGTATATTCCTCGCACGTTCCATGTTCCTATATTTATAACTTTATTTTCTTCATTACTTATTTCTTTCTTGCGGTTAATTTTATTATCTCGTTTCCTGTAATCATGTAGCTTGTTCGTTGCTTGAGTCGGTGCCGGAATCGCATTGTCACGTATATCTACTAGTTTTTTTGGTTGATCTGTAACTGTTTTTGTTCGTCATTCCATTTCCATACTATACCATTCACTATTAATTTATTGCAACCTATTTTTGTTTGTATATCTCTATCATTTTCTTCCTTGGCCTCCCCTCTGATTATTTTTTTCTTATTTTCTGTTCCTTCTTAGTATTATCCGACTTAATGAAATTTTTTTCCGGGAGGTGGCTGTTTGTTTTTATTTTTCAAAATATCAATTTTATCTGTTACGTTTTCCATTCCAATAAGGTACATCTTTCCCCCTATTTTCAGAGCAGTTCTTATTTTATCGTCCACTTGTACTTCTTTTGATAAATATATTTATATTTTTTACTTTAGAGAAATATCTTCATTTGTATACACTTTCATTTCAGTAATGATCAGGTAACTGCACACGGATAGAGCATATATCTCTAATATATACTTTTGGAAAGGTCTTGAATAGAGCTACATAAAACATTTGGGGTACTTTTCTTTATCTTAAGTCAAAAACGTATAAATCGGAAAAACCCATATTTTGAAATTTTATATGGCCGTTTGGACGCCTTAGGGATTTTTTTAGAGATCGTGGTATGATGCGATCATAATAACTTTTCGAGCTCTATCATCCTGCAAAGTTTCATCGCTATCGTTAGAGCCGTTACAAAGCTGCCTCAAATATATACTAACAGAATACTCACAGCGAGGTACATGTTTCTCAGCTTTAAGTACAGTTAGGGGGGTGAAAATTTCACTGTAGCATCACCTCAGTGTACCAAATCAACTTTCAGAATTCCATTATTATCGTAGAATGCGTTCCTCTTTTTTCGGCCATTTGATTATTGAAATTTTGTATGAAAAGAAATTACTGTATTGTATAGAGTTATTTTTTATGGTTTGATTCACATGCCGTAGTCAGTTTGTATTTGACTTCTTTGGTGTGGTGGCTTTTGTAGGCGCGTACTTGTGTCACTCGGCAACTACAGTTGCCTGTGATAAGGCCTGAATCAATGGTAGCAATAATGATTAGTTCGAAAGAAAATTGGAGAGAAATACATAAAATGATTGGAGAAACATTGTCCACTGATAAACAGTAAGCAAGTGACATGCAAATGTAAGTTAGGATGACAATGATTTCTCTCGTTATCTTGACGTTATATTTGACAGATGGTTCCGAGGTGATAGAATTGGGGACAAGAAATGGGAGATTTTAGTCGCAGTAGCCCCCGATACTGTGTTGGATGCAATTGAAGTTACTATTCCAGCATCCTTCCCCGATATAATTTTAGCGATATACAGTTGAATTCAATGTTAATTAAATACTAATACCCACAGCAAAAAGGTCGTTAACGGACATGTATAACTACATAGTGTCATAATCATGAACGCCAAGGACAATGATTGGAACTATGAATATCTAGGTTTCCAACAGACCAAGTTGCTGAACCCACACTAAAATTACAGATTAATATACAGAAAAAAATTCTATACTAAAGTCTTGGTTGAAAATTGGAAATGCTGTTCAAGCTTTCAATACTTACGCTGTCCCTATCATTGCTAATGATCACCTCAATATAAGAAGGGAAGTTCTTTCTCAAGAGCAGAGAAAAGCTAATTCAAAATCTCAAAATTGCAGAGGTTTATCTATGAGCCTTGAAAGCGATGATGATCAGCTACAGTGGGCTCAAAAAAACACTTCTGCTCAAAATGATTCATAATCTGAACCCACAACATATTGATGAAATTTCTCATATAGATGGCTCCCCTTGTTTCTGCGAGCAAAAGGATTTTTAATTGCTATCTAGGACTTGATAACCAGTACCAGCAAGAGCAAAAAAGTCATCAAAGGCATAGATAAGTATTTCGAGCAGTGTGTCATAAATAAGAGCAGTTATCAAAGAACACAGAACAAATAACCAAAGTGTGCCAATCTATAGGAGATACTGATTAACCTACATAATCAAAATTCAATGCGTAACTTCAATGATCAGTTGGTCAGGAATTTGGATTAGTTGGAACCCACAATTAGTACAATAAGTTCAAAATTATATGGTGGATTCATACGGGAACAACCACATTGATTCACCACAAACTGCAGTCTTCAAGACACTCTACACTCCGCCTAAATTAATATTTCGAGCATATGTATAGCAAGAACATAACTTTTGTGAGTGACAATAAGAATTTTTTGTTCGCAATCGAATCTAGACGAATGCCTGCGGATTCTTATTCCGAAGACAACAATCGAACATCAGCGACTTGTACCCTATATAAATTGATGGAATGAATAATATATAGATACTCATATTTGTCTCAGAAATAAAGATCAATGCATGGGAAGTGTAAATTATAATTTCTATTTATCATTAAGATACCTCAAGTTTGTATAAGTTTCTCCAGAAATAGATGAATTTGGAAGAATTCTGTATAAATTGGAATAAGAATGAAAATTATGATAACCGAAACAAATTGAATCAGTGTATTCTGATATAGAATATCTATATCATGTCAGCCAACTGAATCGATCTCAAACAATGTTTATCATACTACATGGAGCATTTGGTCTATTTTCAAAATATCAATGTTCATTCCTATCAAATAAGCACTGACCTGGAATTACTAGCTGAAATAACTTCATTTTCTGTCGTTCATATACTTCACCATACGGAAACAATAGAACGCCTTAAAATTTGAATAAAGCGGCTAACCTCATATAGCAAGATTTTATATACCAAACTATAACTATCTTTTTGTTAATTCTCCTCATAAAAATTACATTCGTTCCGCAAAAGAACCAAAGTTTAATTTTTATTTCTCAAATTATTTCATCATATTTTATCTTAAGATGTCTTGACCCTTCAAGCACGTAAACCTAACACCGACATTATATTTTCAAAACATCATTAAATCAAATCCGTCGTAAACTTTCACGAAGATAAGGAGAATGAGTAAAATAGAGCAGAAGAGGCGGTGTTGAGAAGATATAACTTGAAGAAACTTCTGAAACAAATCAAACTACTTCGAATTGCCTATACTTGCTTTTTTATTTATTTTAGTTTGTATGTAGGTCCAAAGTGTCTGACAATATGTTTTGTAGAGAAAAAAAACTCAATAACTTTTTATATGCCTATTATGTGGATTATGAAGATGCTCATGGCGTCGTTGAAGGATATTGGGAATTTCGAAAAAAAGATACTCGGGTTTTCCTATTAACATGAGGTGAGGGCATGTTTCTATTAGCTCAAATGAAAAATAAAATTTCCCTCGAATGATAAAAAAATGTATATTTCGCTGCTTCTGAGCTTGCTATAAAAATTTGTGGTACATTTCACAAAATTACTGTCACACGTGCTCTAAATTCATTATACTGGGTTTCAAACGGGATAAGTTCATCACCCAAATTATGGTATGAAAAATATGTGGACAAACTTTTGTGCTTCCAAGAAGTGTAAGAGATATCTATGATTACATATATTTCCATTTACCGCACGTCTACTGACGCTGTTGAACGCGTTCCCGATGTCGAAAAACACGAGTAGAGCCAATTTTTTGTTCCTCCAGCTGCACTTCCTAGCCCATTCCACCAAACCCGTCACCCTGCACAGCGCAGAGATACATGATTTCCCCTCCATAAACCCGTACTGGATTTCTCTAAAACCTCCATTCCTACCAACATCCTCCTTAATCCTATCCTTTACTATCTCCTCCATCAATTTACCCATGAAACTCACCAGGCTGATGGACCTCTAGTCCCCCGCCCGCTTCCTCTCTTTACCAGCCTTTCTCACCAGTTATTTTTCGTGTCGTGGATTCCTCTCGCTCACCCCTTTCTTTCTCTCTCTCTCACCCTCTCTCTGTTTTATGTTTTCGATTACTTTGTCTACTATATTTTCGTAGTCTAACAACTTTTCTTGTTCCCGCTTGTTCTATATTCTACATTTTTGTGATTGCTCTAGAATCTGACATTCTCTGTATTATTTTACTCAGCTGATTTCGTTATTCGTACTCCTTAGCCATAATGCCCCCTTTTTTTGTCCCTAATATTCTTCTGAGTATTTTCATTTTCCATATATCTCGTTTCTATTCCTCTATTTTGTTAAGTATCCACGTTTTGATACCGTACATTAATATTGATCTTATTGATATGCACAGATGTAGCTCGTCTATATGTAGAATTTCGTTAAACTTATCTGGTTTAAATCTCCCGCCTATTTGTATCTAAATTTTATCCCTCATCTCCATCTTCCATAATAACCACAGCAAGATATACATACTGTTACGAAACAGCATACTGGTATAGTCCCTAAATCCGACCCTGTCTAAGCCAGGTATCAAAGTTAAAATTATGGCGGATACGCACTGTTTTTTTATATCTGTTTACGACTATATTATCTAAACATTGTTCTTGTGACCAGACTTATCTAGAAAGGGCCAGAACCAATTGTTTTGTGTGTGTAAGCCGCAGTCCGGAATTTACTAGTGAGAAAAGGCTTCAATATATAAGGGACTTATCAGGAAGAGTTAGATAGTTTTTAATTAGACATCGTGTGATAAACAGTAAATAAGTGAATATGAATTGAGTGATTATATAAATTAGTTTAAGTGAATATACTGAGTATATATAAATTAAGTGTTAGTGATTAGTTTAATGTTTAAATAAATTAAGTAAGTGAACTTACCGTGTGTTTAAAATTTATACCACCCGTTTATTGTTTACATAAATAACAAAAACATTACATTGGTGTCGGAAGTAGGATAATATAAATAAATTGCTACGTGAAAATGGCCAAGAGACTTTGTGATCTGAAAGTCACGGAATTAAGAGCAAAATTGGAAGATCGTGAGTTGGAAACGTCCGGTAAGAAAAGTGAATTAGTAGAAAGACTTGAAGTGGCACTGGAAAATGACGGCATCGATCCAGATTTATATTTATTCAATGACGAGGCTTCCACCTCAATCTCGTCAATTTCTGCTAATATTTCTGCTGATATGGACGAGAAGATTACCACAATGAAAAGCGATATTTCTGCTAATAGAAAGAACGATATTTCTGCCATGGAAGAGAAGATTTCAACCATGAAGAACGATATTTCTGCTAACATGGACAAACTTTCTGCCGATTTCTTATTAATGAAAAATGACATTGCCGCTGACGTGGAAAATAAAATTTCGTCTCTTAAATCGGATATGGAGAATAAAATGACAACGATGGACGAAAAAATCGAATAATCAGAGAGTAAGATAACAGATTTAAGAACACAAGACACGCCAGCAGAACAAAACAAGATCGAGATATGCAAACCAGCAACACAAACCAAGACAAGATATTAGCAATTTTGCCCGAGTCGAGGCTCCAACGTTCGACGGAAAGACATCGTGGACCAATTATGTGAAACAATTTGAAGCAGCCCCTAGAGTGAATAATTGGTCTGATGGGGAGAAGGCAGTGAACTCAACCAACGCGCTTCGGGGAGATTCCTTAGATGTACTTCAGACGATACCGCTTGAAGAAACGGATGACTTCGAGCCGCTGAAGACAAGGTTATACATGCGATATGATCACGAACATCTAGGATATTTGTACCAATCCCAGCTGAAGAACCGAAGGCAGAAACGTGACGAAGCACTTCAAGAATACGAAGTGGATATTGCCCGACTCGTTCGATTTGCTTATCCGTCAGCACCAGAGAACATGATGGAATGTCTAGACATCCAGGTCTTTATTGATGGCTTACGTGACTCTGATATGCAGAGGACGCTTCGTTTAGCCCATCCGAAAACATTAGTCGACGCATTGACAGCTGCTCTTGAATATGAAGCAGCAACGAAGGCATCAGGAATATAACAAAATTAAGACCATCCAACAAGCAGGTGACGAAGACAGATTTCACCAGTTCGTCAGTTTAATAAAAAGTATGATGGACAAAAAGCCGATAAAGATCAGATGCTGGAATTGTGGCGAGCTAGGGCATTTACGTAGTTCGTGTGAGCGCCCCAAGACTCCTGCAAACCAAGAATCCCAGTCACAGGAAAACTAGAACGGATCGGCTACGAGGGGGCAGCACCGACCCATGATCGTTCCAAAGACCCTCTCATACTGATAGCTTCGCTCGGATGTCGCAACGACAGTGTATATGTGGATGGCGAAGTGAATGGCAAGAAATATGCTCTGCTGGTTGACACTGGAGCAACTAGAACCTTTATACGACCAGAGATAATAAACCCCAAGAAGGAGCTTCTACCAACGAGACTGCGATTGCGGACCGCCACAGGCAGTTAGTTGATAATTTGACATCGTGAGATAAACAAGTAAATAAGTGAATGTGAAGGGTTCATATAAATTAGTTTGAGTGAATATACGGTTAATATAAATTAATAATTAAGTGATTAGTTAAGTATATATAAATTAAGTGTTAGTGAGTTAGTGTTTAAATAAATTGGTGAGTAGCCATACCGAGTGTTTAAAATTTATCCTTCCCGTTTATTGTTGAAATAAATAACAAAAACATTACAATAGTTTTGGACATGTTCTGAATTAATTATTTCATATCCTTTCAGATCTCTTGGAAAATTCCTCATTGTTCCTTCCTTTGCGGTGTTGTAGCTTCCATGTACTTCAATTTATTTTCATTCAATCGCAGATTCACTGTCTGTGATGTTTCTAGGTTAGCTTTGCTTAGTAGGGTAACTTACCCAAAATGTTGGCACCATTCTAATCATTGGCATCATCTCTGCATTTATTAGAAGTTTGTCTACGTTTGACGAATTTGTCAAAAACCCATAATAAACTATTAATCTGGCAACTACGCTAAAATGCATACACCTATTACTTTTTGTTGTAGATTTCTTAGTGTGTGTGACCTTTCAGTAAAACGGTAAGAATTTGATACCAGAATAAGCATGTGAGTGAATTGAAATAGACTTTTATAGTTTGAAAAACAACTTAATAATTATTCTTATATATTACATTTGTTATTTAAGGTACTAAATAATGATCAATTTAGTCTGTTAGTCGTTTAAGTATAAATAAAAGATATTAGCAATTTTGCCCGAGCCAAGGCTCCAACGTTCGACGGAATGACATCGTGGACCAATTATGTGAAACAATTTGAAGCAGCCCCTAGAGTGAATAATTGGTCCGATAGGAAGTAGGCAGTAAACTTAACCATCGCGCTTCGGGGAGATGCCTTAGATGTACTTCAGATGATACCGCTTGAAGAAACGGATGACTTCGAGCCGCTGAAGAAAAGGTTGGACATGCGATATGATCACGAACATCTAGAACATTTGTACCAATCCCAGGTGAAGAAACGAAGGCAGAAACGTGACGAAGCACTTCAAGAATACGAAGTGGATATTGCCCGACTCGTTCGATTTGTTTATCCGTCAGCACCAGAGAACATGATGGAATGTCTAGGCATCCAGGCCTTTATTGATGGCTTACGTGACTCCGATATGCAGAGGACGCTTCGTTTAGCCCATCCGAAAACATTAGTCGACGCATTGACAGCTGCTCTTGAATATGAAGCAGCAACGAAGGCATCAGGAATATAACAAAATTAGGACCATCCAACTAGCAGGTGACGAAGACACATTTCACCAGTTCGTCAGTTTAATAAAAAGTATGATGGACAAGAAGCCGAGAAAGATCAGATGCTGGAATCGTGGCGAGCTAGGGCATTCACGTAGTTCGTGTGAGCGCCCCAAGACTCCCGCAAACCAAGAATCCCAGTCACAGGAAAACTAGAACGGATCGGCTACGAGGGGGCAGCACCGACCCATGATCGTTCCAAAGACCCTCTCATACTGATAGCTTCGCTCGGGTGTCGCACGACAGTGTATATGTGGATGGCGAAGTGAATGGCAAGGAATATGCTTTGCTGGTTGACACTGGAGCAACTAGAACCATTATACGACCAGAGATAATAAACCCCAAGAAGAAGCTTCTACCAACGAGACTGCGATTGCGGACCGCCACAGGCAGTTAGTTGATAATTCGACATCGTGAGATAAACAAGTAAATAAGTGAATATAAAGTGTTTATATAAATTACTTTGAGTGAATATACGGTTAATATAAATTAATAATTAAGTGATTAGTTAAGTATATATAAATTAAGTGTTAGTGAGTTAGTGTTTAAATAAATTGGTAAGTAGCCATACAGAGTGTTTAAAATTTATCCCACCCGTTTATTGTTGAAATAAATAACAAAAACATTACAATACTTTTGGACATGTTCTGAATTTATTATTTCATATCCTTTCAGATCTCTTGGAAAATTCCTCATTGTTCCTTCCTTTGCGGTGTTATAGCTTTCATGTACTTCGATTTATTTCCATTCAATCGCAGATTCACTGTCTGTGATGTTTCTTGGTTAGCTTTGCATAGTAGGGTAACTTACCCAAAATGTTGGCACCATTCTAATCATTGGCATTATCTCTGCATTTATTAGAAGTTTGTTTACGTTTGACGAATTTGTGAAAAATCCATAATATACTATTGATCTGGCAACTACGCTAAAAGGCATACACCTATCACTTTTTGTTGTAGATTTCTTAGTGTGTGTGACCTTTCAGTAAAACGGTAAGAATTTGATCCAGAATAAGCATGTGAGTGAATTGAAATAGACTTTTATAGTTTGAAAAACAACTTAATAATTATTCTTATATATTACATTTGTTATTTAAGGTACTAAATAATGATTAATTTAGTCTGTTAGTCGTTTTTAATCTTTTAAGTATTAATAAAAGGTTTGCCAATTATTAGAACTATTATTTGCAATTTTCCAAATATTGACACCCTGTGCCAAAGAACATGGTGCTTTGTCTATTTTTAGTTCCAAATATTGGCACTGTGTATATTTCTTGTTTTAGATCAAAATGCCCAAAAAACTAATAAAAACAGAAAAAGTATAACATTACCCACTTCCAGTATATTCAGCAAAGTCACAAAAACGTATGGAAATAATTTCTTTACTGTTTGTTTTTTTGGATTTGCTAAGCAAGTACTTAAGAAATCTGATTTACTATATTGTATGCGACTTCATTAGGAAAATTATGTGGAACGTTAGACAAAAACCTCTAGAAACTAAATATGGTTTACTTAAATCAACAAAAGAGCTAAAATTATTTGTACAATATATATATATATATATATATATATATATATATATATATATATATATATATATATATATATATTATATATATATATATATATATATATATATATATTTATATATATATTATAATGGATTGTTATAGTTGTATACTTTGCCGACAATACCACTATAATTGTTATATTATCAATTTAATATATTCAACTCTAGTATAGCTAGCTCAGTAATGAAATAAAGAAAAATTTTTATGTATTTATATATTTAGGTAGAGAGAATGAGAAACTCTTACTACTCTTTGGGTTCCGGAAGTGATTTTAACTCTTTATCTCCAACACTTTATATACGAATCATTCAAATAACTTTTACTATATTTTATTTTATATTATTTGGTGCGCCTATGGATAGAAAATTTCAATATAGCAATCGATTCCAAATCTCACAGTAAGAATAGATGATTAGAAGTATTCAGTAGAATAATCGATTCCAAATGTCACTCATATCAGTTGAAGTAATATATATATGAAAACAATGATTTCATGAATACATTTATTACTACACATATATTATATGAGTCAAGAAATATGTATTATCAATTTAAACAAAGTGATGAAATCTTATATGCTAATATAAAATTATTAAGTCGAAAAATGAAAATTGTTCAATAGAAATGGTAAGTACTTAAGTTTCTGTTATCAGTTTTATCAGAACCTTTTTTTTTAAATTTTAATAGTTTCAGATTCTATTTCTTTTGACTTACCATAGATGTACATCTGTAACCTAAATGTTGGTACCAACAAAGACAAATTAAACACTAACCTGATTCACAATCCACTCATCTTCCTTTCTTGAAGAGTTATCTTCCCAAAAACAAGCTGTGGACAGGTCCGCCGACCTTATAATGCTTCTTTACAGGATTTCTTATTTCAGGAAACAAATTTTTGTAATTTCTATTAGTTTCTAGCTTCTTAGATTTAATTGCTCTATCAGTAACTTTCCATTAAGTATCATCTCCAATTGAATTGATTGAATTATTTAAATATTCATTTTATTCTGACATCACCTCCAATAACTTGTATGTCTTGTTTCATCTATTGTATGTAGCTTCTTATATCTTCATTTATTTGGACACTTTTAGTACAAATTTCTTAGTTTTTATCTAAATTTCTTATAATTTTATCTCCAATACTCTATTTCATCTCCGCATCTCAAAATTCAAAATTCAACAACCACCCGCCTTTCTTTTTATTTTTCGTTGCTATCCGAAATCATAAATATCTTGATTTCAGATTCATTTTCTAATTCCTAATATATAATTACAAACCATAAAATTCACATCTTTCTTGACTCATAAATATAGATTTCTATGGTTCTGCTTCTTTTTCAATTTATAACCTTATTCCAGTCAATTTATAAAATGATTTTTTTTTGACATTTGTGACATTATTTGATATATATAACCAAAACTCTCTAAATGTTGAATAATTAAGTTATTACATGTTTATTTATTGTATCTATTATTAATGTTCAATGAATATTTTTAGAATATGGATTACATGTTTCTTTTAATTAAGGAATTTTGATTTATAACTTGTTATTTATTACTTACAATGGATTGTCGATATGCTTCTTAAATGAACTACTGTGTTTAAAGGTAAGTTTTATCCTTTTTACTCAAATTTCTTATTACTATTGCTCATATATTGTATTCTATTATGAATAGATTACTTCATCAATAAATTCTTTTGGTATCATATTAAAGATATTGAATCAAATGTTCCAAACTTCAATATATTTGTGAGAGTGAGAATTTAAATTATACTTCCATCTAAGTAGTGAAGAACTATCTCTTCTATATATATTTTTTTACTTTTATAAGGTAATAGATATTATGTATCCTGATCAAAATAGGTGCTAATAATTCTCTAACACTTAACAGATGATGTATATATGCTCCAGAATATTTTGTACATGTAAGACATATACAGTTTTTTAAATACTGCATTAAATCTTCTGTATATTGGAAATATTTTCATTAACCGATACTGGTTTATATAATTCTGTGTAGTATGCTGATATGAGTTATATTATTTTAGTTTCTGTGTTCTTGAATTATGTTCAAATCCCCTCAAATTTAAATTTTAAGAGTTCTCAATACCTTGAGATCTTCTTCACATTTAAATTTCCAATTTAAAATTAATTCTTTTTTTTCTGGAGGCAAATCTAAATTTGTGTATTATCCTTCTTTCATTATGTTCTTTGAATACGGCGATTAATTTTCCAATCTATTATTATATCTCTAATACCTATCATATATCTACACGAAATCTAACTATTTATAAATTAGTAACATATTATTATCTATTAAATAATTATCAACATATCTCAAAATTATCTTGAATCAAATTAAACTATTATTCCTAATTCCCATAAAACTTCTCAAATCTACTATATCTATTGAAATTTCACGTAACGTACTGTTATTTGTTATTCTAAAATTCCCTATATACATGTTGATCAATTTCTTCTATGATCTGTAATATTTCAACTCTCTTTTATTCTACTCTGCCTAAACAACTTACATGGAACTGGATATGATTTTACTTTAACATTTCTCAGTATTCTTCTCCTTCATTACATCGATATTTTAGTTAAGCAACCCTTAGTTCCTTCGAAATTCTTTTGTTATACGTCTTTAATAATTCATTTATAACTTCATAATATTCTTCATTACAATCTGTCCAATTACCATTACTTTTCACATCTTCTATTTATTCTATCTCACACTCATAATGGTTAGCCAGTCTAGTTTCTTTTTCAATCAATCCTTCATATTTCATCATCAAACTCTTCACTTTCTCTTCATATTCCTTGTTTCCACTCACTAACTCCAATTCTACCATGATTCCATTCCTCTTTATATTCCATAACTTCCTATTATCCTCTTCAATTGCCAATACTTCCATATTTACCTCCTCAAATTCAATTATTTTACCATTTAATTCTATCTATCTATTCAAAATCAATTATTTCCTTATATTTCATCAATTCATCAATAACTATGTCTGTTTCTAGCTTCTTCATCGACTATGCTTACATATCAACTTCTTTTTCATCCTTTAATTCAATCTTTTGTATCATATATTTGCCTAGTTCATATAACTTCCGTCCGTTTGTTCCTATTAATGTAATTATTTCATCCTGTCCATCTATTTTGTTGCTTAATTTCATTTCTATTTTCATTATCATATCTTCTATCAAAGTTTCTAATATTTCTTCTATTCTCACAATACTTGTTGTCATAAATTTTATCTCCATTTCCATATATTCGTTTTTTATTTCTGTAACTTCTATTTTCATTTCCATAATTCATATCAACATGTCTATCATTTCTTCTATTATCAATCCATGTTTATATAATTTCTATTTAAATATGTTTTTAAATATTACTTGTTAATCATAAACCTTTTATGTACACATCGTTTTTATATCCATTGTTTAGCATGTACAATTCCTTTTCGTTTTCCAGATTTCGTTCCCATAATCCTGTCATATAATTCAATTTTCTTTTCTTTTCCTAAACTTCGTCTTATTCTCTTCTCTTATTGTTTGATTCCCTATTGGTTTCTGTAACTTCTTTCTGTTCACCACCATAATTTTTTTAATTTTGAAGTCCCATATCTCATCAATTTCTTCCCATAAATGCATTGAAATTTGCATCTCAAACTCCTCCATCTCATTGAAGTTGCTTTTTATTATTTTCATATCCACCATAATCTCAATTCGATTTCTTTCATTTTCAATTCTCTTAATAAATATTCTTGGATCAATTATTTTTATGTTTCTCTTAAGTTTCACTCTGATTTCGCCATTCTCTGTGTAAATTATTGGTTCTTCAATTAGTCTTATGGTTTCATCTATTTCTTCCTTAGTTTCTTGTAATCGTCTGTTCATTTCTTTTAATTCCCAATTAACTAATTTCTCTATACTTTCTCTCCTTTTTTTACACGTTCCCGTTTGTTCTTCTATCCTTCCATTTAAGTCATTAAATTTCTTATTTAAATTCTGTTCATACATTTGCATTATTTCCTCATTTGTTTGTTCTTGTACTTTTATAGACTGTATTTCTTCAATTGTATTCTCATTTTGTTTCTTCTCTTCTACTTGAATTGCTCCTGATAAATTTTCTTCTAGACTTCTTCCTAGTTCCTGAACTTCTTCTTCTACCTGTTTTTCAATTGTTTCTCTTATTTTAATTCTATGTTCCTGAAGTTCTACTCTCAAATTCGTATTTTCTTCTTTTATACCAATTTTAATTTTTATCTATCTGTTTTCTAAATTCTTCATTTTCCTCCCTAAGTTTCTTAATTTCCTTCAAACCTTCCATCTTCACCTCTTCTATTTTCTTTTCCATCCTGTTCATGTTTCCATTTAAATCATTCATGTTCCCATTCATCTTGTCCATCTTTCCATTCAAATCTCCCCTCATATTATCTATCTTCCCATTCAAATCTCCCCTCATATTATCTATCTTCCCATTCAAATCTCCGCTCATATTATCTATCTTCCCATTCAAATCTCCCCTCATATTATCTATCTTCCCATTCAAATTAATTAAAAATTCCATTATTTGATCTCCTCTGCTTACACTATCCTGCCTGTCTTGTCTACTATCCTGCTGTTCCCTTGATTCTTCACTTTCTTTATCTATTAAGGTTTGTTCCTCTACATCTGAATCTCCCATTCCACGTCTCCTTTCTTGTTGTTCCTCATCTGATCTGCCTTCCACACCTATTTGTTTTCCGTCCCTAAGCATCATTCTCTTTGCCATTTTAATTGTATCTAATTCTAATGTTTTTAAAACCTTCTTATCACGAAAAAAAATCTTAATTTGCCCCACGTTCGGCCGTCAAATTTTATAATGGATTGTTATAGTTGTATACTTTGCCGACAATACCACTATAATTGTTATATTATCAATTTAATATATTCAACTCTAGTATAGCTAGCTCAGTAATGAAATAAAGAAAAATTTTTATGTATTTATATATTTAGGTAGAGAGAATGAGAAACTCTTACTACTCTTTGGGTTCCGGAAGTGATTTTAACTCTTTATCTCCAACACTTTATATACGAATCATTCAAATAACTTTTACTATATTTTATTTTATATTATTTGGTGCGCCTATGGATAGAAAATTTCAATATAGCAATCGATTCCAAATCTCACAGTAAGAATAGATGATTAGAAGTATTCAGTAGAATAATCGATTCCAAATGTCACTCATATCAGTTGAAGTAATATATATATGAAAACAATGATTTCATGAATAGATTTATTACTACACATATATTATATGAGTCAAGAAATATGTATTATCAATTTAAACAAAGTGATGAAATCTTATATGCTAATATAAAATTATTAAGTCGAAGAATGAAAATTGTTCAATAGAAATGGTAAGTACTTAAGTTTCTGTTATCAGTTTTATCAGAACCTTTTTTTTTAAATTTTAATAGTTTCAGATTCTATTTCTTTTGACTTACCATAGATGTACATCTGTAACCTAAATGTTGGTACCAACAAAGACAAATTAAACACTAACCTGATTCACAATCCACTCATCTTCCTTTCTTGAAGAGTTATCTTTCCAAAAACAAGCTGTGGACAGGTCCGCCGACCTTATAATGCTTCTTTACAGGATTTCTTATTTCAGGAAACAAATATTTGTAATTTCTATTAGTTTCTAGCTTCTTAGATTTAATTGCTCTATAATGTTTATTTCAGTAACTTTCCATTAAGTATCATCTCCAATTGAATTGATTGAATTTTTTAAATATTCATTTTATTCTGACATCACCTCCAATAACTTGTATGTCTTGTTTCATCTATTGTATGTAGCTTCTTATATCTTCATTTATTTGGACACTTTTAGTACAAATTTCTTAGTTTTTATCTAAATTTCTTATAATTTTATCTCCAATACTCTATTTCATCTCCGCATCTCAAAATTCAAAATTCAACAACCACCCGCCTTTCTTTTTATTTTTCGTTGCTATCCGAAATCATAAATATCTTGATTTCAGATTCATTTTCTAATTCCTAATATATAATTACAAACCATAAAATTCACATCTTTCTTGACTCATAAATATAGATTTCTATGGTTCTGCTTCTTTTTCAATTTATAACCTTATTCCAGTCAATTTATAAAATGATTTTTTTTTGACATTTGTGACATTATTTGATATATATAACCAAAACTCTCTAAATGTTGAATAATTAAGTTATTACATGTTTATTTATTGTATCTATTATTAATGTTCAATGAATATTTTTAGAATATGGATTACATGTTTCTTTTAATTAAGGAATTTTGATTTATAACTTGTTATTTATTACTTACAATGGATTGTCGATATGCTTCTTAAATGAACTACTGTGTTTAAAGGTAAGTTTTATCCTTTTTACTCAAATTTCTTATTACTATTGCTCATATATTGTATTCTATTATGAATAGATTACTTCATCAATAAATTCTTTTGGTATCATATTAAAGATATTGAATCAAATGTTCCAAACTTCAATATATTTGTGAGAGTGAGAATTTAAATTATACTTCCATCTAAGTAGTGAAGAACTATCTCTTCTATATATATTTTTTTACTTTTATAAGCTAATAGATATTATGTATCCTGATCAAAATAGGTGCTAATAATTCTCTAACACTTAACAGATGATGTATATATGCTCCAGAATATTTTGTACATGTAAGACATATACAGTTTTTTAAATACTGCATTAAATCTTCTGTATATTGGAAATATTTTCATTAACCGATACTGGTTTATATAATTCTGTGTAGTATGCTGATATGAGTTATATTATTTTAGTTTCTGTGTTCTTGAATTATGTTCAATATATATATATATATATGCATATATATATATATATACATATATATATATACATATATATTTATATAAAACTTTCTTGGATTTCAGTCTATTACAACATTTTTAATGGAAGACTGTTGAAGACTATGTACACACTTGAATTTTAGAAATAGAAGAAGGTTGATGGGTGTATTTCTCAAAAGATGAAAGTGTGTAAATAAATGTTATTAAAAAATTAAGCTAAGCGCTCTCGGCAAATAATTATGCCATCATCGGAGCTTTCGTCAATGGTAAAAAATACCTCTTTAAAAGGGGAACACTGAAAGGGGATCGGCATCACAGGCACAATAGTTAGATGTACCTTTTCACAAAATTAACAAATAAAATGAAACTAAAAACTCCCTCTTTTATGGGATGAAATTATGCACTCAGATCATTTTTATATTTTAAAGATGGAGCAACTAAGTATGCAAAATTTTTTTTGCATACTTCGTTGCTCCATCTTTAAAATATAAAAATGATCTGAGTGAATAATTTCATCCCATAAAAGAGGGGGTGTTCAGTTTCATTTTATTTGTTAATTTTGTGAAAAGGTACATCTTACTATTGTGCCTGTGATGCCGATCCCCTTTCAGTGTTACCCTTTTTTAGAGGTATTTTTTACCATTGAAGAAAGCTCCGATGATGGCATGTTTATTTGCCGAAAGCGCTTAGCTTAATTTTTTAATAACATTTATTTACACACTTTCATCTTTTGAGAAAATACACCCATCAACCTTCTTCTACTTCTAATTAAAACATTATTGAATGATTAAAATGTCATTTTATTAAAATTCTGTCGAACAATGGTGACATTTCAGTCCTTAATTTAGATCTTTATCAAACTAAAATAAATCGGAATGCTTATGGTAAACAAACTATTGGAATACAAAAACAAACTTACCCCAAAGTGTAGTCAGTGAATTTTCATTAAAATCAAACTCAAAATTACGTTCACATCATTATAACACATTAAAATCATTGGATTACAATTCTTTCATTAAGAACACATATTTTAATAAGAAAACATTTATACTGGTAAAAATACACTAACATAGGTAGTGACATTGAACTGCATTAATGTGAGACTAATTGTATTGTTTATAGTAGTGGGATATATGCAGTGCTAAGTTTATTTACATCTTTTTTGTCATTTATACAGAACGTCGATTTTTGGATTGTTATCATTACATAAAACTCTCTTTTTTTCAAATTATCTTCCATTTTTAAGATTTTCGTCCCTGATTAATTTAATTGATGGTTTTCATTCCTTTCATGGTTAGTAAGGGCAGTAGCATTTTTTCTATCATACTTATGGCTTTTTAGTCTATTTTCTAGATATTCACTTGTTTGGCCGAAATAAGTAGCTTCACAGTTGTTACAGGGAATTTCATACACAATATTACTTTTCTTTACTTTTGGTGTTATAGATTTCAGTACTAAAAAATGTTTTGCCAAGACGTTATGCGGTTTATGACATATCTTTATGTTATGCTTCATAAACAAATGCTGGAATTGTTGTGTTTATTGTTTTTTATATTAATATTTTCGTTTTTATTTTCTGAACTGTTGTAAAACTCATGTATCCTGTCTCTGAAAATTGTATCCACCAATTTCGCGGGATAATTATTGCACCTTAATGCCTTTTTGGCTTTGATAATGCTTGTTTGTCGAAATTCATCATCAGAGAGTTTGATAGCACGATCTGCAAGGCTCATCATTACAGACTTTTTTTGGGATAAAGGGTGGTTTGATTTAAAATTAATATATCTCGATGACCATGTGGCTTTAGTGTACCATTCTGTTTTAATATTGTTATTTATGTGATGTAAGGTAGTGTCCAAAAAATTCATCTTATTACATTCCTCAAGTTCTATGTCACTACCTATGTTAGTGTATTTCTACCCATATAAATGTTTTGTTAATAAAGTATGTGTTCTTGATGAAAGAATTGTAATCCAATGATTTTAATGTGTTATAATGATGTGAAAGTATTTTTGAGTCTGATATTAATGAAAATTCACTGACTACACTTTGGGGTTAGTTTGTTTTTGTATTCCAATAGTTTGTTTACCATAAGCATTTCGATTTATTTTAGTTTGATGAAGGTCTAAATTTAAGACTGAAACGTCACCAATGTTCGACAGAATTTTAATAAAATGACATTTCAATCATTCAGTGATGTTTTAATTGACTGAAATCCAAGAAAGTTTCATATGAAAGAATATACGTTTACTCAAAGAACCTTAAAAAACTAGTGAAAAATACATATATATATATATATATATATATATATATATATATATACATATATATATATATATATATATATATATATATATATATATATATATATATATATATACATATATATATATATATATATATATATATACATATATATATATATATATATATATATATATATATATATAATTTAGGGTGCCAACAATAAGAACAATAAAAGTTAATAAAACCTATATTTGGCACGGTACCGACATAATTGGAAACATGCCAAGAATATTATTTTCTGGTGCAAGCAAAATGCACTAAAATTCACCAATTATAGAATTTCCTATACTTAATACGGTATGCAATCTAAATCAAAAATAGTCAACAGTCACCGTAATTTTTGTCTAATTTTACAAATAATGGATGTTTTTTATTATTTTTCAACACTTTTCAACAATATTAAACTGAATCATTTCATAGTAAAAGGCATACCTACATATGTTTTGCAGGTACAGAAAACTGCTTCTTAGTACAACGAAGGAAGTCTTCAGCAGGCTATACAGGAAATTAAATCGGGGCAAGCCAAAAAGTCCGTTCCTAAGAAGTACGGAATTACACGATCTACCTTGCAATTCCGACTTGGTAGCAAGTTTACAAGACCTGAAAAAGGTGGAAGTACCTACCTCACGGAAGAGGAGGAAATAAAAATAGTCAACTGGATTCTAAACAAAGATAGAAAGGGGTTTCCAAGACGCCAAAGTGACCTCCAAATTACGGTCAAGTCGTTTCTAGATAATAATAAGAGACAAACTCCCTTCAAGGACAATTTACCTGGCATTTATTGGTATAAACTTTTTATAAAACGTCATCCCAATCTACGAGAACGTACAGTGGAAGGTGTCACTCCAGCTTCTTCAGTTGTCGCTGAAAAGGATATTCGAGGGTGGTTTCAAAGCATTGAGAAGTATCTGAAGGGAAAGGGATATTTTTCTATTTTAAATGACCCCAATCGTGTCTACAACGCAGACGAAACCTGTTTCTTATATAATCCCCAATTAGGAAAAGTTATAGCTCCGAAAGGTAAGAGGAACGTCTATGAAGTAGATTTGGGGAAAGCAAAACAAAACCTGACGGTTATGTTTGTACCAATTTCTCAATAAATTCGTACAATAGTCGGTCTGCCCGTGGGATATTATTTGAGTGAAAACGTCAAACACTTGCTGGTCTAGTTCGGTTTCTCGCTAATAACTTAACTTGTTTTTTGATAATGTCATATAAGTGACGTCTGTTCATTGTGCTCTAAAATGCCTAGTTTTTTTCCTTTATAATATGGGGAGTGTGCCGTTTGTAATTGCTAATAATTAAGAAGTATATTATAACCTATTATTGAAACTAATTGTAAGTCCTTTTTTATTACTATTAGGATAATATATCCAATAATATCCGCCGACTGTTTCCAAGTCTAAATCCATTTACCCAGCACCGCGCGTTTAAGAATACCGGAGAACTTTGGTAGCTAATTTCAAGATGTCCTGGTTTTGATGCCATATATATTATTACCAATAACTGATTTGTAAACGTTTTATTGCTCTATTGTGTTATTATTTTATGTAACTTTCTAAATTTGTATTCACCTGAAACCATTACTTGATTGATTGAAGCTGAGTGCGGGTTTGGCTTCAACTGTAACTATTGTAAATTTGTATAGATTAGTGTAATTTTCAGACTTTTCAACCGGCTATAGACTATATTCATCCTAACGATGATTTTAATAGTAAAACGTTTAATTGGTCTTCAATGTTGCATAACTAGCTGCGTGTTTTCTTAATTAGCAGCGTGTATATATTTGGCGGAGTGTTTACTCATAACTGGCAACATATTTCCTGATATGTAGCGGAGTGTTTTTTTATCCAACCTCTAGATATTTTACTCTTGTTTTCGCTCCTGTAAATAATCTCTTTCTGACATACTAAAGTAAAGAATCTATTGTAACATTTGACTTTTATTTATTTTCATATATTTATGTATGGGTTATCCCTCTGCCCCTGGTACGGGTAACAAGCTCCTGCAGCGCAATGCAGGTGGTCCTTCGTTTTTTCCTCGAAGCTGCTAATAACTATTATGTGATGAGCATTTTTACATTGTTTGGCTTCTGATACCTGCGACCTGATATTTGATTTTCTCTTCTGCCCACACAATGTTCACGTTCTCTGCTTCAGGTAAAACCACGTCACCGATGATAATCTATTCAAATAAGAGATTAACTACAATTATTACTCAAGCAATTCCTGATGGATGGACAATCGGAATTACTGATAATGGATGGATGACGTCAGAAGTATTCGTTGATTATGTCAAAAACCATCTACATCCACATTTAAGACAGCAACAAGAAGTTACAATTCCAATTATTCTTTTTGTTGATGGACACCACACACATTTATCTTTAGAGTTGAGTGAAGTATGTACCGAGCTTCAGATAGTGTTAGTCTCTTTATATCCAAATTCAACGAGTTTTATGCAGCCAGCGGACGTTTCCAATTTTCGTCCACTAAAAAGTTTATGGAAACAAGGCGTTCTCGACTGGCGACGGACCAATCCCTATTATCATCTAGGAAAAGAACATTTTGCTTCTATTTCATAAACTGGAGTAGATCAAATGGAGCCAAAAAATACTATTATTGGATGTAAGGCTTGTGGTCGTTTTCCATGGGACCCTGAAGCTCTTGACTACAGTAAATGTCTTGGTAAGAATACACTTGCAAAGGAAGTTTTTACAAAGGTAAACTTAGAAAACTGAATACTGATGGAGATATTTTGCAATTCTTTCAGGAAGATTTGCAAAAATAAATGAAAAATAAAATCAGTAGTAGTTGTTCCTGTAAGTATTTTAGTATATTTGTCAAATTTATGAATATATCAGCTCTAACAATAATAAAGATCAGTTTTAACGGGCAGATCTTTTTTCGGATGTTGGAATTAATAACATACCCATTCTATTTGAGGAAAACACCAGCAGAGAACCTGAAATATTCTTATTCGAGATCACGATACCGATTCAGAGCAAGAGGTTACTCCGTTAGACGAACTTGAACATCCTACGCATTTCACGTGGCAAAAGCCTCACTTATATTATGAAGCCAAATACGGGTTTAAATGGAATAAAATGTGTCCTACAAAAAATGTGAGAACTAGACCGCACAATATTATATCGAAACTGCCAGGAGTGATTGGTGATGCAAAAAATGCTTCTACGGAGAAACAGTGTTGTGACTTATTTTTTGACGCGGATATAATCATGAACATTGTAGAGTGCACTAACATTTATATCGAAACTATTGCCAACCGTTACCAAGACAGCTCTGATGTGAGACCAATTACAATAACTGATCTGAAAGCCTTGTTTGATCTACTATATCTAATCGGAGTATACCATAGCGGTCGAACATCTATTTTTGAGTTCTGGGCAACTGATGGAACTGGCGTAGACTTTTTCCCTGCTACAATGACTTTGAGAAGATTTCGATCCTTGATACGATGTCTACGATTCGACAACAAACATTCCAGAGAGGAACGTGAACAAGAAGATAATCTCGCTCCCATTAGACAAGTTTTTGAATCCATTGTTAGAAATGTTCAGAAATGTTATACCATCGGGCAATATACGACCATCGATGAAATGTTGGTAGCTTTCCGAGGTCGCTGCAGCTTCCCGATGTACATTCCCAACAAGCCTGCCCGATATGGGTTGAAAGTTTTTTCATTAGCCGATGCTCGAACGTTTTATACCCTGAACCTAGAAATTTATGCAGGTAAGCAGCCAGAGGGTCCGTACAGAGTGAGCAACGCAGCCTATGATGTAGTTGAAATAATTGTTCAACCGATTGCGCAATCAAACCAAAACATTAATATGGACAATTGGTTCACTTCGGTGGAATGTGCTGAAAATTTACTAGTGATCCATGAGTTGCCGGTTGTCGGTACTATGCGGAAAAATAAGCGACAATTACCAGAAGAATTCATCTCTATTGCAAGACCAAAGAAGTCAAGTATGTTTGGGTTTACTGAAAATATGACCGTTGTTTTCTATGAAGCAAAAAAAAATGTTATTCTTCTGTCTACGATGCACCATGACGACTCCATCGATGAAAGCACTGGTGAAGATGATAAACCAGAGATAATCACTTTCTATAATATGACAAAATGTGGTGTTGATGTAGTGGATCAACTTTGTGCCAAATATAATGTTGCCAGAAACACCAGGAGGTGGCCGATGGTCATTTTCTACAATTTATTGAACGTGTCTGCGATTAACGCTTTCATTATAAGAAGAAGTAATGATCCTTCATCACTGTAAGGAAAACAGAGCAGGATATTCCTGAAACAGCTTGGAATTCAATTGGTAATGGAGCATATGAAGGAAAGAGTTACATCTTCGCATTTGACGAGATAAATACGATACCATGCTGCAAAAATTAGCGGTATCCAGGTACCTGAACCACTAGCTGTCGAGTGTAATAAAAGAGGTCGTTGTAGCTTTTGTAAAGATCGCAAAACACGTTTTCAATGCAAAATTTGTAAGAAATATATTTACTTAGAACATTCCAGATATGTATGTCATGTGTGTGCTGACGAAATTTGAAACGTTATTTTTCTACAGGGTATTTAACATTTATTAACCAAAAAATATATTTTTTTTTTATTATTATTACTGATCTTTCCAAAAATTAAAACATTGTTTTTTGTCAAAAATAGGAAATAAAATGTTTATTTAGATAATGTGTAATGTCATTTTGCATAATAAAAATGTTCAATTGAAAATATATACAGTTTTTTTTCTGGGTCTGTAAGACCCGAGCCGTTCCTTTATGTATTAAAATTTCACCCGTGCACTGAAAGGTTAACGAATATTGGCATTCAATGCCAAACTTGTCAAAGAACATTTCATGTCAAGTGCCTAAGCAAAAAGAACTTGTATAAGGAAAAGTTTAAGTGCATCACTTATTTGACCCGACATGCCGAAAATATTTCTGGAAAATCTGGAGTATAGTAATTATTAGACTAATTTGGACAATAAGACCAGTAAAAATTACCTACTTCTATTTCGTATTCCTATGTTACTAAATCAAAATTACTTTTCTCATTTTTTTTAAACTTTAAAACAGATTTTGTATTTCCCAATCGGAAAAAACTTGGTTTGTTATGTGTTTTGTAACATATTGGTAGATTTGCTTAAATAAACACCATTTTATATAATTGATAATTATTTCTTCCAATTTCAATTACGATTTTTTCGAAAATACAGATACTGTGCCAACATTTTGATCAACATGTGCCAATATTTAGAATTTTGGTGCCAGTATTAGGAAAATGGGCGATTTTGGCATTTTAATATGAAAAACTAAATATAACTGTATTTTACAATTTTTTGAGGATATTCTTGAATAAGAAAACATGTACTGATTACTTAAGGTTGAGTTTAATAACTGCACGCTTTGTTATTAAATTTTCGTACGGCAAAAGCCCGAGTCGGTGTCTTAAAGTGCCAATGATTTGGTACTTTACCCTATTTTCAGTTTATTTTCCGATGTTGTCAGCATTACTACGTCGTCGGCGTATGCCACCAATTGTATTGCCTTCTTTTTTAGGGTCTCTATTCTCCTCATACTGGGTTTGCGTACTATCCGTTTGAAGACATTGTTAAACAAGGTGGTGGATAAAATATCGGTATAGTCAAGTCCTATCTTGGTCTAGACACATTCTGATATTTTATGTTAAGACTTTATCTTTGTTATCGTTTGTTTTGGTGATACCAGCTTTTTAGGGATGTTTAGATCGTTCATATAACCTTATGAATAATTTCTACTGACCGTAACGTACGCCCTCTGGTTGTCTATAAAATTGGCGTTGCCATTCTATGCGCTTGCTTCAGAGTTAAAATATGATCCATGACTCATCTTCCATATCTGGATCCGCATTCATAATCTTCGACCTAGTATTATATAATGATAATATTGATGTCATGAATAATATGAAAAAAGAGAGGAGAATCAAAAAAGCATACTCATAAAATAGAAAGTAAGTTGAATAGGAGAAAGTTTAATATCAACAACTGTTTAAAAATAACGAGTGATGGTTTAATCAAGAGCTATATAGGCACAGAAAATAACATCAACGATTGTAGGGAGACGATTCGTAAACTTTTGGAGAATATGGCAAAATATGTTTTGTTGGAATCGAGTTTCTATGTTAAAAAATAATTTTCACTGTTCATATCGGGTATCATATTTCAATGCAAACAAAAATTCATTAACGTAAATGCGACCTAGTTTTATATATAGCTGATAATATGGTGTCACTTTTTTCGAATGAACATTTTCTCCAATACATATTTATTCCTATTAGATTTATATTTTCAATACTATCAAAATGCTTCTATTCAATTTACACATCTATTTCCGTAGTCAAGAACAGTCCATAGTATAACGGAAATTGACTTTTCTGAAGAATTACTGTTAGTATCGCTTTCACAACGGTGGTTTTCAACCATAGGCGTCACATTTTAGATTTCTTCAGATGATTTGTTAATATGAGTGTACAAAACACTAGATTGAAAGCTATTTCTCACAACTACATATTTTCAACTCCTTCCCAATCTCCCGATCATTGCAATCTGATCACAGTCATAAAGTTTTATATAACTTGAGGGTCCTTTTAGAAGTTTCTTGGAATTTGAAGGAATGATACAGTGGAAACGGTGAAGCTTTTTCATCACGTGAATTACTTGACGATATTATTCAACACATACTAAGTTGGTACTGTCTTCTTGTAAAAAAAACGAAACTCGATACAAGCGTTCGTCGTACTGTTTTGATTAAGATGCATATGGTTGATGTCGTATCAGTTACGTGATGGGAAAGGCTCGGCGTTTCTAGTGTATGTGTATTAATCTATTTGTTTTATATTTGCACCAATATTTGATACCCAATTGACATTGTACATGGATTGCTCATAAACGTCGAATATCATAGGAGTAGAAGTAGTGGGATAGCGTTTCCCGTAATCCTAAATGAGGACGACACAATTTTCCATGCGGAATTGACAGCGCTAAAGCATTCGATTTTGTAGAGGTGGACTCTAACCCTCCGTTCCAGGGGTGGACGATACGGACACATTCAGATGGGTGGGCTACTTTAAGTTGATAATTTTTATCACCATTGATTTTTTTATAAGTGATTAAATATGCTCATTTCAAATGTTTTCCATAAATAAATTCATATAAAAAATGTATAGTGACATTATTTTTATACATAATTGTTATTTTACTAAAAAGCTACCATTTCATCACATTTTTTTATTCGTCCCACAAACTAAACACACAAACTGAAAGATACAGATCATCAGTAATGAAATATTCATTTCAAATGTTCAACTGAAGCTAAAAGAAAATTACCATGTATGTAAAAAAAATTGTACACAAATGGGAGGGGATGGAACTTAGGCATTCAATTTTACAAGGCATTTCTGACATCAAGCCCTAATATGCTCCATACACAACCAACTTTTACAAAATAACGTGTTCTGCACCTCTTGCAATATTTGTAATTTCTTCTTTTGCCCGGGAGGGGATCTGGAGCATCTTCTTCAGCGACACCAGCAAGTTGCATAGCCGGAACACGTTCTGCTCTTGAGATGCGTGTATCAAGCTCTCTTCTTTTTAGGTTATCCTGTAGTAATTCTAGTGCCAAATCTTTCTGGAATAGTAGTCGACATTTAGGGAACTCTCCATTAGGATTTTTGCTTCTGTAGATGACAAATGCATTGATAGCAGCCAAATTCAAAAGATTATAAACCATAATCATAGGCCAACGCTTGGTATTTCTAGCAATATTGTAGGATGTAATCATGCGATCAACTACGTCCACACCACTTTTTGTTTGGTTGTAGAATGTAATGATATCAGGTTTTCTCTTATCACCAGTCTCAACGTCAATATTATCGTCGCGGTGCAAAGAGGAAATGAGAAACACATTTCTTCCTGCTTTAGGAATATATGAGACAGCTATCATGCCTTCACTGAATGCAAATAATGAAGAGTGTATCTGCCTTTTTTTCTTTGGCGTGAATTGGGGAGGAAGTTTCCGTCTATTGGATGTAATTGTGCCCACAGCTGTCAGTTTGTGAGTTCTTAGTAAGGTTTTTACAATGGTGTTTTATCATCCCTTTTTTGTTTTTGAGACAATAAATCGAACGGGAAGTCTCTATTATAAACTCGAAGGACCTGATTTTTTCACTGTATTATTTGTAGGTGTAAGATGGATTAATAACGTAAACTATTACGTCACTGTCACTTATAATATATTGAAGTAAATTACAACTTGTTCATTTCTTGAACAATTAAGAAGTGCACTGAATGTTTATCATTTGATCTGATATAAATAGCTGTATGATGGTTAATGTAAGGTAAAATGATATACCGGTATCAAACACCGGTACTTCCTTATAATGATAGTACCATTAGGTACGAAGGTTGACTGAAGAAGTTAGTATGAAGGATGACTGGGAAGTAAGTATAAATAGGGTATTATGCCTATTTATAGGCGGACCAAAGAGGGTGGGAAAAAGGAGAATCATGTGAGGAGAAGAAAGTTTAAAATTTAACGGTAAGATACAGCGAGTGAAAGATAGACTCTCGGGTTGGTTTTTATTGCATAAAAAATTTGTTCGTTATGGATAAAGGCGTTTGAAATGTAGTTTTTGTGAAGCGATAAGGTTTGAACTGATATCGGTTGCTTTGGAATATTAAGGGGAAAAAACTTGTAAGGCAATAATTAATTGTGTTTCTTATGTGAAATTACCGACAAAATGGATTTTTGTCGGTTTAGAGAAATAATGAATATTTGAGAAAAATGATATTTCTCTGTATGATCGGTGCAGGATATACTAATTATGTTATACAGGGCAAAGTAAGTAAATATTACAGGAAGAATTTGATAGTCAAGTCAAATTCATACAAATGGGATATCCAGTAAACCAACGGTCTAACGTTATATTCCTTCGTGATCCTAATGAATGAGAACACATTCTTTTAATTATTGCGTAAGTCGAATTGTCACATTTATATGGACCATCAGGATGAACACCAGCATGAATTTCCATATAATATGTATAATATGTTTTTGAGTCATCGAGTGAAAATATTTTAATGCAATATTTGTTGGGCTTCTGAGGCATATACATTGGAAAATGACACCTTCCCCTGAATGCAGGTAGCATTTCATCAAGTGTCACATAATCTCCCACTACATAATTTCTCCTCCAGTTATCGTTAAACCTTTCAAAAATAGTACGAACTGCAGCAAGGTTATCTACTTGTTTTCTTTGGCGTCTGGTTCTGGTATCATCAAATCGAAGGCATTTGAGTGAAACCTGGAACCTACTTTGGGCCATTGTTGCAGGAAATAATTCATATAACATTCCCTTCGAAGACCAAAATTCTCTCAGATGTGCCCGTGATCCATGGTGCTCTCCACATAAATACAACTAAACAAAAAGTGCTCGGATTTCTGTATATTCTGTAGACCTACAGTCACTCTTGTCTCTGTATCTAACAGAAATTTTTTCAATGTACAAGTTTGTATTTTCCACTACCAGTTCTATGCAGTTTCCAAACATATACAGCCAGCACTGAATTGGTGACATTAGTTGCCGTGCATCTCCGTTGACACTGGGTAGATGCATGGTAATATTTTCTTGTCGAGTTCTAACATTTCGTGGTGGCACTGTTTTTATCCATTTAGTTCCGTCCTTAACTCTATAATATAAAATTCGATTTTCAGTACTTGTGGTTTCTTTTTCTTCCTCGCTTTCTACGACTTCTTCGTCAGTACCTTCCTCTTCAGGTAAATATTCTTGTTCAGTATCTGTATCGTGTTCACTTAGTTCTTTTACACTTTAATTTGCAGACGAATCATTGTCAGATTCATTTATTTCTGTATCAGAGGGCACATCTTCATATAACGACGTTAGTCTTCTTACTTTTCGTTCGTATGGATCCATATTTTAGCAAACACAACAAAAAATACATACTCCTTCAGAAAAATATTATCAATATAATTTAGTTCAGAAAATATAGCCTACCTTCTAAGACTCGTGAATATTTATTTTCCTATTTTAATTCTTCAAAAAGATGTAAACTGTACGACACTCAATCTCCCTATATTTTTATTTTTTACAAAAATGTGAGTCATACTATTTACTCGCTACAAATGAAAAGAACCTTCATACAAATATAAATGACCTTTTTATTTGACCTTGAATCACTGATGAACGTTCCGATGTTGTAAATCACGACTGGCACAAATATTAAAAACTTGGGCATATTTTCTGTAAGTAACATATTCGTACGGTTGAAGTTTATTAGGACAAAATATTAATTATTTTATTACCTATTTTTACTAATCGACGCTGCACATTACCATTTCATAAGTTTTCATAAGTTTCAAAGGTACTGTAAATATGAGAATTTGAAAAAAAATTATGTAAGAATTTTATGAATTTTTGTTTTGACATGGACTGGTAGACCACACCCGTGGAACGGAGAGCTAATGTAGAATGGGATTGTGTGTGCTCTAAACACGCTTGGTTACCGTAGTAAAGTAACGGTGGCATGAGTAACGGGGCACGAGGGTCGTAATAGCAACAAAAAGGTAAACGAAATGGCTACGTAAGCTGCATCAATGCCATTCATTGGACCGGAACACTTCCGCGGCGTTGCAAAATTAGTAACAAGAGGAATCACAAAAAATGGGCTGAGAACAACTCTATGTTATGGTGCAGGAATTCATGAAGTCAAAGTGTAATCGTCAAAATTCACGGTAGACCTGATAAGTGAAGACGGCAAACGCTCAAAATTGTTGTGCGTCTGTTAAGAGGGCATTCCCAACTAGCAAAATTATTTATTAACTTTTGCCTTAGATAACAATTTTATTTCAATATTGATTTATTGTTGCTTTCAAGAATGGAACTTATTATATAAAGGTTCCATAAGAACAAGTTTAGCTTTTTGTAATAAAATTGTTCTATAAATTCATCACATTTTGGCAACAAAATTATATAGTATTTATATAGCAATTTTATATGTGTTATATAAGGGTTTCAAAAAACATTTATTGTTTATAAAATTTAGTTGTTTTATAACAATTTTTTATGAGAGTTTGGTAGTATTTATAAATCAGGTATAAATACATTATAAAACTATTGTTATAGATACTTTTAGTAGCTTATAAAATAATTTCATTGAAGCGGTGGATGCCGCGATTTTATTCCCATTGAAAATTTTAGTCACAGATACAACGAAAAATAATTATATAATTAAATTAACTGTCTTGACCCTTACTTCGTGGAATCTGCTCATATTAGTGTTTTAGATGAAACTCACGGTTTCTAGTTAATTCCACAATATGATACAAGTTATTGAAAATTCTAAAAAATTGATAATTGTTTCGATAAATCAATTTCATCGTCAGAATGACAGAAAATACATTTCATGTGATGCCTATCTGATGTTTAGTAGTTATTTTTGGCTAGTCCAAGAAGTGACCTAGCTTGTGATTGACTTAATATATGTCAATAGAAAAAAGAAGAAGATGTGATA
This sequence comes from Galeruca laticollis, assembly GCA_963921935.1. Lineage (NCBI taxonomy): Eukaryota > Metazoa > Arthropoda > Insecta > Coleoptera > Chrysomelidae > Galeruca > Galeruca laticollis. The sequence goes on along the minus strand of OY998179.1, from coordinate 136,559,724 downwards.
TTACAAATATTGAAGCTTAGATATTATTAGCCCTATGGTGATATCCTGGATATCATTTTTCCAATTAAGATCAGTATAACTGTGCAATGATATAGAAAACCAGGATAACTACATCTGCTTATCTTTACAATTATCACTTAAGAAGACAGTTTATTAGTGGAGAACTCCCTAGATTTAACTGTTCATTTACAACTTCATATTGTGAGTTTCTTGAATGTCTCCTAATTTCCAATTCTTCAATGAAATCTAGTTCTTGTTTCTTTTCACAAATATGCAGCACTTCTAGTTTTGTGTTAGGTGTCAATGAATGATTGGTGTCAAGTAGATGTTTTGCGTAGTGGGATTTATCTGGTTGTTCTAATCTGTACGCTCGTAAGTATTCACTATATCGGATTTCAAAATTCCTAAGGGTCTGACCTATACCTGACTTCTTTAGTGGTGGTATTTTTGTTTTTATATTTAACAATTTTGTACTAACGTTACTTTCTGTTTTAAAAGAAATTCTTGTATTCGTTGCTGAAGATATTATCTTTGAAATATTATTAGAAATATTTCCTGCATATGTGATGGTTTTATAAGTTTTTATTTCATCAGTTTGTTTAGGAAATATTAGTTGTAATGCCACTATTTCCTCTTCTTTACTAATTATCTTATTTAGCATATCTAATGGATAACCGTTGGATGTTGCTATTTGTCTAATTGTATTAATCTCTCTATCAAAATTACATCTGTTCATGGGAACTGAAAAAGCTGTATGTATCATTGAATTATATGCCGCTAGTCTGCGTGAAATGAGGTGATTGGAATTAAATGGAATTGTCACATCCGTCTGTGTTGGTTTTCGGTAAATTGAATAATCAAGTACATTATTATGTCTTTAAATTTTTAAATCAAGAAAGTTGATTGAGCTATTTTCTTCAATTACTAATGTAAATTTAATTTTTGGGTGTAACTTATTGATGTGGTTGAAAAATACATCTAATTGTCGTTCACTACCCATAAAACAAGCTAATATGTCATCTACATATATATACCAAAATAAAAGATTTTTCGAAATATTACTTTCAAATATATTTCTTTCTGAAATGTGCATGAAAATGTTTGCTAAAATAGGTGATATAGAGCTTCCCATTGGTAAACCCTTCATTTTGAATATATATATACTATTGTCAAAAGTGAAATAATTCTGATTAACGCATACATCAAATAAATTGAGTATATCTGATATTATTCCTGGATTAATATTTTTATCTTCTAGTAATTTTCTTACAAGTATAAGATATTCTTTAAGAGGAATTTTAGTGAACATATTAGTTACATCGAACGAAATAAGTTTATAGTTATCTTGCAAGTTGATTGCTTTCAACTTATTGATTAGTTCTATTGAATTTGTAATTGAGTACTGAGATTCATATCCGTAACTATTGAGTATATTGTTGAGCCTATTTGCCAATATATTATTATGAGCATTAACATAAGAAACTTCAGGTCTAGTTGGTTTCGTTATTTCATGTAATTTAACGGTTCCATATAATTGATGACAATGAGGATTCTTATGTATGATAGACCTCTTTTCGTAATCACTTAAAAGATAATTTGAATTATTAACAATATCTCTTACATTATTAGAAAATTTTTTTGTTGGTTCTGCTTTAAGAACTTTTACATCGCTAGATTCTATAAAGGTATATATTTTGGAATTGTAATTTTCAGCTGTCAAAATGACAGATGTGTTTCCCTTATCAGATTATTATCTTCTAATAATATCTAAGCTTCAATATTTGTAATATCACATCTTCTTCTTTTTTTTATTAACATATATCAAGTCAATCACAAGTTAGGTCACTTCTTGGTCTAGCCAAAAATAACTAGTAAACATCAGGTAGGCATCACATGAAATGTAACTTCTGTCATTCTGACGATGATATTCATTTATCGAACCAATTGTCAATTTTCTAGAATTTTCAATAATTTTTATTATATTGTGGAATTAACTAGAAACCGTGAGTTTACTAATTATATCATTATTAGAGTGGAAGCTGTTATATAGGTTTTATGGAAGAACTAATAAATATATCAGATTTGGCTTGGCAGTTTTAGGAAAACAAACCGCGTGGAAACTCTATTAAAATGTGGGGATTAAGGGAGTGGAAGAAAATCAAAAGGAGTGAAGAGTTTCGTAGAAAAATAAAGAAAAACTATGAAAATATTATATATATATATATATATATATATATATATATATATATATATATATATATATATATATATCTTCTCGAGCACCATATTATAATATATTCTATTTCGGTTTGAAGTTTTAAAAAGTAAATTATATAAAACAAAGAAAATAAATATAGTTATATACCACTCACATGGAAGTGACTCATACGCTCTAGTTTCACTTTCCATATTGTAATATAATAAGTAAATATTCTATAACTAAAATTCATAACAAACAGTCAGCTGATATGTTATTAATATTTGCGAGTCCAATTGTGATGAAAATGTATTAGATCTTTTTTTTCGTCGTCTTGATTTGACTCAACTTTTGTTTCCACCAGATCTGTGTCCGCTTCATCCAATATTCTTGATAGTTCTTCTTCGGCCACCTCGTCATTATTTAGGTAATTTTGTTTCAATTTACATTGCAGTGTAAACCCTCAAACCCTAGAAGAAGAATTGGCGTTTGCAACCAATTTATCAGCAAAATTTTTTGGCCATACTAACTATATCTTTTGTTCTCATGCAGCTGAAACAATAATTAAAATATCCAAAACTTATTCGATAGTTCCAATGATTTTAGCAGTCTAGAGCAAAGAGAACAAGAGTTATTAAAAGTAACCTAATATTACAGGATTTGTAGTTTTGCCGGAAATCGTGATAAACCATTTTTTACCCTCAAAAACTCACCTCTTTTCCCTTCTCCACCTCAGATAACCCGTAATTTATTTGTCCTCTCTTTTTCATAATATTTTCCTCCTTGTCCAATGAGTTTCATCCTAGTAGTTTTTTTCACTTTCATTTCCTTGACAGTGAAAACTGTCCCCATGAAATATCACGGAGTAAACTCACCCCAGCCGTTAACCAACATACCCCGAAACCGTGGGTTAGAAACCTAGCGCCTCCGCTGTTCTAGCTAATTTTCTCGAGAACATTATGTCGAAATCAGTCAGCAGCAAGAGACGGGAGAAAGGATGTTTCCACTCCGTAAGTTTTTGAATACGTCTAATATCATTTGGGAAATGTTATTGTTTTTGTGTGCTCTGCTCTAACTTTGATATATATATTGGGTGTCCCACGACGTCTTGGCAGTCCAAATTTTCGAAAACTGTTCACATGACATGTATGAAATTTGCCAGATATAAACAGTCGAACATGATGCTCATATTTATTATAAAATGACTTCCGTTTTCCATGTCATTTCGGGTCACATAACCCCAACATAATTTTTTTAAATGGGACAACCGATATCATATTTCAATTTTGGATATATCATTCAAAAACAAATTCAACGATACCACACTTGTCAATATTGTATTGAGTAGTAGTAATGATAAGGGCTATTGATTTTTACTAAATTTATTAAAGCAATATTTTGCACTCAAAAATTTAGGTGGCTATGAAACAAATAATTATAGTAACAACAGCATAGGTTGTCATTCATTATTGTTAGGTGAAGCTTATTCAAGAAGGGTCATTAATTATTAGTCATAATCGTGTGAAGACACTGTATTAATCAGTAAATAATGACTTACGATAAAAATGTTGACATGCTACTTATTTATGGAGAATGTGAAAAAAACAAAACTCATGCTCAACGTTTGTACAGTAATCGTTTTCCTCGTGGAATAACTCTAAGCAAAAGTACTTTTGCCCATCCAAAGTGGATGGGCGAAATCAATTTTCAAACAATATGTGGAATCAATGTTTGGTGCGGTTTATTTAACTGACGGTTGATTGATCCCTATTTTTATGAAGGAAACATTAACGGGACAAAGATATTTATATTTTCTCCAAAATACTCTTCCAGAGTTACTTGAAGATATTCCCGTACATGGAAGGCAGACAATGTGGTGGCAGCAAGATGGATCACCTACTCACTTTGTGTGGTCAGTTAGAGAATAATTTGATAAAACATTTCCTGAAAAACTTATTGGTCGAAATGGTCTAGCTATGTGGCTACTCCGTTCTCCGGATATTACACCCTCAGATTTCTATTCTCTGGGGTTACTTAAAAGGTCGACATTATGTCACACCCCCGATTTATTTAGATGATTTAAAGCAGTCATGTCAATGATACGGCCCTCAAGCCATTTCAATACGGTCCGCAAAGTTACGGAGTAAAGATTTGATCGTCACTCGGATGTATTCGGATATGCAAACGATCAAAATAAAACTTATACGAAGATAAAAAGCCAAACACTTGATCATTTTCCTCATTTAAGATCATTTGGCACATTGAACCAAACTAAATTGGATTAGCATTCTGTACTTTTGCTGAATCTATCCACAGAATTTAACCGTTGCTTTAAAGATTTTTGCAAGATGAACAACAAAACAGGCACCAATGCATTTGCAAATGGAATTAATAGATCTCCAATATTAGAAAGGAGAAATTTAAGGAAGTGAATGTTACTACATATTATGCACAGTATTTCATTATTTTGAATACCTGTCCAAATATAAAAAATCATGAAGCACATATCCTGTTAATGTTTGGTAGTATCTATTTATGCCAGCAGATGTTTCCCAATACGGAAATAAATAAGATCGAAAATTGCTCATGATTTACTGATTAACATCTCAAATCTATAATGAACATAACTACCTCAAATATGACCCCTGACATCCAAGTCAACCAAATCAGAAGACAATGCAGTTTGAATGACAAATTTTCAATATACTCTGCTGAAATAATAGCCATACTTGAAGCCCTAGAGTACATTGAAAAATTAGATAACAACAAATTTGTTATTATCTCCGATTGTAGAAGTGCCTTAGAAAAAATCAACAATATAAACAATATATTAGACAAAACAAAAATCAATTACACCATTGGGGAAATAGTAAAAACGTTACATGAATTGGAACTAACTCAGAAACATACAAAATTTGTCTGGGTTAAGGCTCATTGTGGTGTAGTTAACAATAAGGAAGTAGATAAGCCATAGAAGAGGCTGATGGGTCCAATTATAAATACTCAATTGATGACATCTTTGCGTGGGCGAAAGCTAAGGTTTCAAGCAGCTGGAACGAAGATCATAAAAATTCAACGAAAGGAATTTTTCATGAAAGTATTCAACCAGATATTGCAAACAAACCATGGTTCCAAAAATCACAATTGAATATGGTAGTAATATCTGAAATTTGTAGACTCAGACTCAATCACACATTAGTTCAGTCACATCTATTTAAAATTAATCTTCAAGAATCACCCATGTGCGATTGCGTAGAGGAAAGAAACGCAAAACATAAAATTTTAGAATGCATATTGATTCAAAATCAAGTTGAAGAGCTGAATAAATTTATTTATAATAAGAACAATCAAATAATGGTTGCTTATAATTTAACAAAATTAATTAGATCAAATAACTTTGAATTATACAAAAAACTATATTCGCATAAATGTAAAATCGGCCTTGAATTATAAATGATGAAATAAAACAATATAATTTGTTTAAATCTTCATTTATTTGAACTAACGTTCAATTTTACTTCTTGACGCGTTTCACTAACACAGTAGCTTTGTCAAAACGAATTACATAAATTATAAATTATATCCATAAATGTATCACCTTACCTATTGTGTAATGTGTATCCTAGTCAATCCGTGGTCCTCTTGTTTCTGAAGTCGTTCTAATAGACCACTGAGCCCTAAGTGTCCCTGTTATTAAAAGAAAAAGAAATAAAAAAATAGAAAAAAATGAAAAAGTAATAATAAAAAAATATTAATAGAAAAAGGAGAAAAAAATAAATAGAAAAAATAACAAAAAAAGAAAAAAAAAACGTTAAAAAAAACAATCAAAAAAATATTAAATATTAAAGATGTAAATTCTAAAATGTGGATAAAAAATGTATCATAGTAGAATAGCTTTAAGGTTTAATTTTAAGAAATATGTACATCCTTGAGCACAATGTTAAGCTGGCGAATGGACATAGTATCCGCAGCCAAGGAAAACGAAATCACACACACACACACACACACACACAACATACACAAACCTCAAATATGACAACTGACATCAATGAGCTCATCAAAAACAAGAGACCTCAGCTGTCAGGATCCTCAAGGTCAACTTATTTTAGCCTTTTTTAATACCTTTTTATGAAAATTGATTGAAGGTAAAGATTTTAATTCAATAAGTGTTTAGTTTCAAATTTTTAGTCTGGCCCGCTAAAAACCTTATAAGTTTTAATTGGCCCTTCAGAAAAATGAGTTTGACACCCCTGATTTTAAGGATAAAATGAAACAGGCCTGTCGGTCCGTAACACCTGAAATGATCACAGCAGCATTTACAAGAAATATTTTAACAAGGTTTGAACATTGTGCCAATGTACATGGTAATCAATTTGAATATTTTCTTTAAGTACTTGTACTTTTTAATTCCCTATCATACATTTTTTAATAAAATAATTTATACAGGTAATCATTTAATTGCCCCTATCATCATTACACACCCTGTATACATAGATATTTATATAGATAAAATATACCAATTATCTTGATTCTGTTATTGGATAATTTCTATACACTCGCCCAGGAAGAAGGGATTGGGATAGTGCAAACCGGAGGAAACGATTGCATAGGTTCAGTTTAATCTGTAGGTCCTGGCTCATATTTTGTGCACCGATCATTTCATAGATATGTATTTATTTTGGGTCATATAATAGTAAGATTTTACACACGATTAGTAGGAACGTTTTTTTGTATAAGTAATTTAACAGGATTTAGATATTTTTTTTGTCACACAGTTCTCGCCCACCCCGTAGACAGGTGGTAAATAAAATCGAGGCCAGTTGTAATTTATAGCAGTCACAGGGAACGTATGATTCTTCCTCCGTAACCCGGTTATCGTTTAATTTTCACAGCATTTAAGTAAATTTTCTTGTAGACACGGTCGTATCAATTAATCCTCGCTAATAAATAAAAATAATTAATTTTTTTCGCGCGGAAGCAAAAATGCAACACGGAATTTGTTGATACGTACAGAACTGCTTATCGCTAAGATTATCAAATCAGCAGAATTTATTTCTTTTTTAATTTTTATTTAAACAGAGTACAATGACATTCAGCAATAAAAGAAATTAGCACCGGTCGACTAGTATTTCTGTTAATAGACACGTTTTCTTGCATTGCGGTAGGTCACACAAGTCGTAGACACTATAAGTTTCAGCAAAACTAGTAGGAGATGGAATCATAGGGTCCATTTGAATATTGAAAGTTATGGATATAAGTGTATAACGTTTTCTGTCTTATTTATATAGTGACATATATATATATATATATATATATATATATATATATTATATACAAATATATATATATATATATATATATATATATATAACGGAACTTATGATTCTTGGGGATTCCGTCTAAAGGTAATTATGGAAACTCTTTTTTACTACCCAACGTTTCGAAAATGTTTATTTTCTTTATCAAGGGCTAAAATATAGTTTTGGATAAATCACTGTTATAGTTAACAAAATTCAGTACTTACTGCAAGGGGAGTTATGTCTTTAAAACTTTATAAACCATGAGTTAACATTAGGTATGTTGTATCACATTATATTTCAATTTTGAAAATAAAGCAGAAATTTCAACGTACAAGAAAAACCGTCCACTGTTTCTATCTAGACAAAATCGAATGAAAGTAAGCGACCATCCAAAAACTTTTAGTACAGGTGTTGAGGTGTGCCAATAAACGTTAAAATGTTGTCATTTGAACTATTGAAATTGAGGTGTGTTACTATTAATTATTATTAAAATTGACAAAAAATGCGACTAAAGTTGATGTGACAAATCTTATGTGGTGAGATGACTGTAGAAAATGTTGACCCAGTCAGCCAGGGTAATGCGGTATATTATGTGCAACTCGTCAATGTCAGCAATCCAGCCTCAGAGGCTGTCAGCACTCATAGAGACAAACTGCATCTATCCACGAGCTGTGTTACCAAATGTCAAAAGTTGATGTAGTACCGGCCTCGACGCTGAGCACCTCTCACATTGCTCAACTCAAAACCCATTATCATTTATGGCAGTTTCACTCTCCCGATGGTTCATATTTCTCATTAAAAATCCTGCGAAGTATCCAGTATACTCTCATTATTTCAGACACCACGCCCAGAACCTGCAGATGTTGTTATTTCCTTTTCACAAGACATCCGTTTAAGAAAAGTTGATCGCTTTGTTGATTGTATCCGGAACCGCAGTCAAACATCTGTCACCTGTCCAGACAACGATTCTCATGTGTCACTGTCAAAATGTAGGTTGATATAACTATGAGGCTCGCCCCATTCAGCCGCTACTATGACTCTCACTCAGTCAGGACAGAATGGAAGCATTATGTCATCAATGATTGGTACTAGTTTTAATTCAGTATTGTATCAAAAATTGTTGTATGGAAGCAAAGTAAGAAGTTATATATCAGAATCGGAAGTTCCAGAGCACAGTAGATTTTAAGATTCACGTGATTTATCTAGGGTAAGTAAGTATGCATAAGTAAAAGTGATGTGTTGAGTATCCCTCTTTTTGTTCAGAGTATTGCTGTCTAAGGTGGTTTCTAACATTTCCAAACAAGTTCTTTTATAGTAATATTGATTAGAATGTACTATTTCAATGTTGTTAAAGTTTGGGTGATGCCCAGTTGAGATACTATGTTCTGCCAATTCACAATACATTTTATTTAAGTTAATATCACTTTTATGTTGTGTTACCCTATCCCTGAGGACCCTTGAAGTTTGTCCATAATAGACTTTTTCACAATTTACACATGGAATTTTATACACTACTTCAGCTTTTCATCTCTTTGTTGAGAATTAGTGAAGATGTCATCCAATTTGAAGTTTCAACTGTACTTCATCTTTGAAAACGTTTCAAATTTTTGAAAAAATATCTTTAATTTAAGGTATTGTTACATAATTTTTATTTATTACAAAGTTTTCCCCATTAACATTATCAGTGATTGTTGGGTTAATCTGACTTCTGGGTGCTTCCACCCTTGTACTGAATATAAGTTTTTTAAAAATTTTGTTGGATATTAATTGGTTATAAAATTGTCATGAAGAAGTTACAAATTTTTGTTCACTAGAGAAGGGTGACAGATTTTATGTATTCTGTTTTTCATTGTTAGAACCAGATTAATTTTTGTCCTTTCTGTATGGTTAGACACATAATTAATAAATGTATTAGAATTCATTGGTTTTCTATACCAATCTAGGACAATTACATTTTCCTGTTTTCTAATCAGCTTCGTGTCAAGAAACGGGATGCTGTCGTCTACCTCTGTTCCAATAGTGAACTGAAGATGTTTGTTATATGAATTAAAAATATTCAAAAATTAGTTCTGTGGAGTTTTGTGGCACCCCACAGATTATGTCATCTACAATTTTTTTAATAAAAGATAATTGAAAATTCAGTTCTGGGATACAAGAATCCAGAAGATCGTCCATTATGTATTGAGCAGCTATGGGGGAGATGTCTGCCTCCATAGGAGTACCTAAAGTTTGTTTTGAAATACACAATATGTAGTATCAAAAATGGAGTCAATCAGTTTCAAGAACTCAGTTTTTGGAATTGTTGTGTAATTTTGAATAATATTCCATCTTTTTTCAACACTAATTTTAAGTAACTCAACAGGTATATTGCTAAACAAAGAGACCACGTCCAGATTTATAAGTCTGTGGTTTCCAGGTAGTTTCTTATTATTATTAGATTATGCAAAATCAAAAGAGTCTTCAATGTAATACTGATTATTAGTATTGTAAGCTGATGTCAGTATATCTGTTACCAATTTAGAAATATTACTGTTAGGTGAATTGATAGAAGATACAGTGGGTCTCAAGGAGAGGATAGGTTTATGTATTTTTGTTGAACCATAAAATTTAGGTGATGTTTGATTATGAATTGTTAACAATTTTGCTTGTTATTCATCAATGTAAGATTGAGATTTTTGTTTTGAAACTATTCTATTTTCTTTTTGCTAATGAGCAGAAGTAGGATAATTATTTGTATCATTCAAAATGTTGTTTGATAATGCTTTGTAATCCACCCTTTTCGTGATAACCGTAACATTTCCCATGTCTGACCTAGTGACCATTATATCAGGATTTTGTTTCAGAAAAATTTTTTGTTTTATCCGTCAGTATATGGAGATAGTCATGAGGGGTTGGTTTTGAAAAATAGTTCGTTAAAATGTTTGTTATTCGTTGTCTGTATATGATTCCAGACTCAGTATGACAATATGCTATAATGTTCTCTATGTCAGACAAAAGATGCTTCGAAGATATATCTTTTGATGATGGAGAGAAATTAAATTTGAGTCCCAACGCTAAGAGATCCTCAACGTCACTTGGTATTGAGACTCCTGAAATATTTCTTATCCAGTTTGGTTGAGTTTTGATTTTATTTAAAAATATGTTTTGAAGAGAATTTATTTTGTTAATATTGTTGTTTTCAATTTTATTAAATTTTCTTTCATAACTGGCTTTTTGTCTGGTTTTGAATTGAATGAAAATGTTAAATGGTAGTCTAGATTTAACACTTCGTTAATACACTTTGTCAGAGAACATTCCAGGTGCCTCAAATTTGTATGAGGGATCGAAATCTCAATATTTAAAATTTTGACAAACTTTATATATATATATATATATATATATATATATATATATATATATATATATATATATATATTATATCATTATTTGGTAACGAAATTTATTCAGTTCCCTACCTCGACTTTCCCTTTAGAGTTAGCAGTTCGTTAGATACGAGGCTGGACAAAAAAATCAACCCGGCCCTTGCAAAGGAATTACCCGTTTCAAGACCAGCAGATCTCCGCCTAAATCGGACTTTCTTTTCTTTCACGCTCGGCTGTATAATTTTTATCTGGTGGTAAACTATACAGATAGTAGAAGAAGGACCAGTACTTCCTTTAGGATTATTTCATTTGGTGACAGCGGATTTTTTTTTGTTTTAAGAAACAACTCGGTAGGTTGGCCCAGAGTTGTATATCTGGTGACAGCAGACACCCGAAATAAAAGGAGCAGTTATTACAATGTACAATATTTCGAAAATAATCATCACTTTCGTTGTTCGGGTAGTTCACCTTAATTTCTGTAAATAATGACTAGGCTACACTGTCAAGATATTTGCCGTACTTGATAGATTTTTCGTGTTTCGGATGAATTTCGATATCACTGCCAAGGTTCTGTTGAAACCCAGTTCGTTAATAAGTTTTACCTTCGACCACCCCTGTAAGTAGTCAAGAACACACAGTCGGCAATCATTGTAAGACGTCTATTACGCACGGTACAACAAAACGTACGGCTGTAAAGTAAATCGCACGGCTTCCATAGCAACCACTTAGCAACTGTCAATAGACGTAGCCATTTTATTCAAAATGTATTACTTAGATATTTGACGTTGAATTTTATTCTATATATAAATGGCAAAAACCATTTATTAGATATGATATTGCATTTAATGCTTAGAGTTATTTGGAATTATATGATAATTGGTTCCGTTTCATTCAATCCGCATCTTTTAGCTGTCTGAATGTATCTCATATTAGTAAACTATAGTATATTATACACCAAGCGACTAAAGTGGCCCATTTAATCCCGCGGGTGGTGTTTGATTCCTGAGGGAAGTAATCCACCTAAGGGATTAATGTCACTATAGTTGAGATGTGTATACGCTATTTTATGCAATTTCGGTAATTCTACATACATTTTTAATAAAAATAAATACTACTTAGGACGGACTTTCACGAAACTTGGCTGGGCATCGAGGGTGAACTTCTAAGATGTTTGGCTGGTCATCGAGGAGCGACTTTTATAAAACTTGGCTGGGCATCGAGGATGTCCGTTTTTACTGGTACTTTAAATACCTTAATAAGATTATAAACACAAGTACAAGTGGGTCGTAGGTGAAGTATAGTACGTAACTCGTGTTGTGACGCATTTTACGCACTCACGGAATTACGCACTCGCCGCTACGCGGCTTCGTGCGTAACTTTTCCTTTCGTGCGTAAAATGCTTCTTACAACACACGTTACGTAATATACTATTGATGTTTCATTACGAAAATTATTAACCACTTGTAGCTGTTTCGAGACTTTTAGTTGTATCGATTATAAAATTTCACCTTTTCAGTTCCAACTTATACCTGTTATTTGAATTAGTTGATGTTAATAACAATAAAGAAACTAAAAAAAGATTCAGGAGTGTCATTCATCACTTTCTTAGACTAAGGCCTTCCCATAAAATATTATCAATGACATTCTATACAGTTATAGCCAACTTTGAAGCAAGTTTTCAGTTGAATAATAATTTTGGTGTGGACTTGCTATCGTCCAAATATTCATTGTTCATTTTCTTGATCTATAATCAATATTAATTTGTCATAATCAACAGCAATTAATTGTCTAAGTTATGAAAAAATAAACTTAACGTATATTCATGTTTCGACAATAGAAACAAATAGTATATTGTGCAACAAGTGAGGAGAGTTCAACTTTTCTCACGAGTGGGGAAGACCCTGCTGAAAAAAAACTAGGCCTTACTGAGATCCCCTTACTATATTCTTCATATAAATGTATTTGGTGTTGGCAAAGTGCCGTGAGAATAGTGTATTCCGATACGAGTGCGGAACGAAACTAATTCCATAAAAGTCTTAATCACACGAGTATCTTCTTCTTACGTTAGGACTGAGTCCTGTGTTATCATTAATGATTTGCCAAGACTACTTGGGATGCTGAAGATCAGCTTTCATAACATTTTATAGGTGGTCGTCTAGGTGGCCGAGATATTATTGGTTTTTTCTCTCTTGCAATTTTTGCCAGCCGATTATTAGTCTCTTTCCACAAAATTCAATACGAAAAAGTACCATAGCGTGTAATTTTCCCACACTAACTTATTACTTTTCTCACGGACATCAAAGAAATTGATGAAAGGCACACTTCGCGTACGGAAATGTGTGTAGAAAAGCTAGTTTTGCATAGTGGTTGCAAAAAAACTATTTTTGATGTAAAGAAAACAGTTTTATTTGCGTTCCTTAATATCAAATCTCCTTTGACTGCGCCACTGGTCATGAGTATGAAAGCAAAATGGAAAGAATAATCGGCTGAACGTAAATTGGAAAATGACAAGACTTCAATTAGTTTTGACCCAAACCCTAACACAAATACATCACCAATCAAAAAAAAGTTCACAAAGTCTTTCAGAAAATTTATCGAAATACGTCCTTTGAACCTAAACATCTTTTGAAAAACTTTACGTCGTTGAACTGCTTTTCTATTAAATGTAACAGGAAATAAAGCAGGAAAAGGAAATCAAATTATAGGAAGTACAACGCCAAAATAAAATATTTTATGTTTTCAATATTCTTGCAATTATTTAAATAGATATTGACATTTGGAAAACAACGATTTTATTATGATTCATGCTACTGTTATAAATGAAACTATCTGCTTTTTGGGTATGACTTAAAGCTCTATTCTAGACTCCAGAAAGCACTGCTGTATAGTGAATATCAAATTGGTAGAATAGTTCAAGCTTCCTCTTAATTTTGTACCTGATATAAGGCAGAGTAGTATCCGTTTAGTCTAAATTTGTGATGTCCACCTAGATATTGATATCTTCGTCAGAGTATTATGTATGTTTCACACGAGATATTGATTCTATTTAAGTCGTATGGATTTTGATTCAATTATCAAATGAGCTTGAATTCCAATAACATCTATTTCACACATAATCTAACTATTTAAACCATAAGAACACAATAAATTGGCGTCGAAAATCACGATCCCATGATGGACCACCTCTTGACGGAAATGGTCTCAAGATTATAAAATCTGCAAGCTCAACAAAATCAACTTACACCGCAAGTACTTGGTAGAAATGAACAAGTACAAATAAATACAAAAGGTTTGTCCTTACAACCTTATGATGAGATAAATGAATCATTCGAGTCATAATTACAACATCTTGAAAATTATTTTATATTGCACAATTTATCCGACGATACACCTGAAAATGATAAAAAACGTGTTCAAATTTTGCTTATTTGTTTGAGTCCGAAAATTTCTCAAACTTTGATTAGTATCACCACGCTGGATCCGCCGGCAAATAAATCATACAAAGAGTTAATACTTTCACTTAAAAGCCTAATGAAATTGCCGAACAACGGAAATTCTTCTCATGAATCAAAAGAGAAGGGGAACAATCACTCAGTATCAGGCAGAACTCAAACAACTGACCATAAATTGTAAGTTTGCATATGTGATCATTGAAAAGAAACCTACTTCTGGTATACATTTTTGCGGTCAATTTATCAGAGGTGTACAATCCAGCAAAATTCGAGAGAAACTATTTCAAACCATAAGCGATCCTACCAAATTTAGACCTCCTACTTTGTCTGAAGTTGTTTCTATTGCTTCATCAATGGAAACATCATAATTGGAATCACAATCGATGCAGTTAACTCAGGCCTTGAACAAAGTTTCAAAAATTAATAGAAATTATGAAAATAATCAGTCAACTTCTAGTTCTTCAATTGAAAACTGTGAAGATATTACAAATCAAAAGTCATACGAAGGAGAAGTGATCATTAATTCTATCTGTTACAGCAATAAGTTTGCGGATAAAATACTACTTCCACTCCAAATTGAAAATAAACATGCAGGTTTCAGCTAGACACTGGTGCCGGTGTTTCAGCTTGTTCATATACATTCTTCAATAACCTCAATACAGATGTACAAATACAACCAACTGGAACCAAACTAAAAACCCATACGGGGAAAGTCATAACGGCGTTGGGAGAGTGTCAAGTTCATATCCTATATGAAAATCAGAATGCGAGGGGAAAACTACTCGTTCTAGCTGATTCGATGGCACCCATTCTTGGGAGAGACTGGCTTCAATTATTTAAACTAAAATAGACAGAAATTTGCACTAAATGCATCATCATACAGCCCATTTCACGTCCATTGCTGGACATAGGCCTCCTACAAACGTCTCCAGATCTCTCTGTCCCTGGCTGTTGCAATCCAGTTTGTCGCTATCCTCTTTAGGTCATCCGTCCATCGAGTGGGAGGTTTGCCTCGGCTACGCTTATCAGCTCTTGGTCTCCTTTCCAACAGTTTTTTGGTCCATCGCCCGTCGTCCATTCAAGCAATGTGCCCAGCCCATTTCCATTTCCGTGTAGTCATTCGGTGTATAATATCATCTACTCCAGTACGTCGGCGTATCTCTTCATTTCTCACTCGATCCCACAGGGTCAGGCCAAGCATCGATCTCCCCATTCGCCTTTGTGTTACTCTTAGTTTTTCTGCGGTTTTCTTCGTTAAAGTTAGTGTCTCTGCGCCATAGGTCAGAACCGGTAATATGCATTGGTTAAATGCTTTTCGTTTCAAACGAATTGGGATATTTCCTTTAAGGATGTCCTTCATCTTTCCGTAAGCCGCCCCTACCAGGGTAATTCAGGTTCAGGTTTGGTTGACTCTGGTTATTTTAATCTCATGACCCACATATATATATATATATATATATATATATATATATATATATATATTTGTCGACCAAATCTACTTTGTTGTTATTAATTTGTATTTGGTCACTGGAAACCATGTTAGTCATTATTTTGGTCTTTTCAAAGTTTATTGTCAGCCCAATCTCTTGTATGGTGTCGTTGAGTTCTTGGAGCATGTCTTTGGCCTCTCCCAGACAGTCCGACAAAATAACGATGTCATCCGCGAAGCGTAGGTGATTGAGTCTCTCTCCATCGATGATTATTCCTTTTTGTTGCCATGCCAATCTTTTAAATGCATATTCGAGCACAGTAATAAACAGCTTTGGTGATATAGTGTCGCCTTGCCTAACTCCCCTTTCCATCTTGTTGGTTGTAGAGTATAGATTTACAGTTGTTGTGGCATTTTCATATATATTTTTAATTATGTCGCAATATCGGTGGTCGACTCTACAATCATGCAGTGCTCTTAATATGGCTGCTAATTCTACTCTATCAAAAGCCTTTTCAAAATCGAAAAATATCAATGCTAGAGGGCGATTATATTCAATCGTTTTTTCTATCAAGTTTTTCAAGCACTGTAGGGGGTCGTTTGTACCGTACTTCGAGCGGAAACCAGCTTGCTCCCGTGGAGGATAGAAATCCAGCTCTGCCTCCAATCTACTTGTTATAATTCTGGTGTAGAGTTTATAAAGATGGTTAAGGAGACTTATTGGTCTGTATGTTTCCAGGTCCGTTATATCTCCCTTCTTGTGCAGAAGTATGGTTATTGAATTGTTCCATTTTATTGGGATATTCTGATTCCACAGGCATAGATTAAAGAGTCTTTGAATCATCGACATCAGTACTGGTCCTCCTATCTTTAACGCTTCAGTGACGACACCGTCTTCCCCTGGAGCTCTATTATTCTTCATCTTTTTCAAAGCCATATTAATTTCATCCAGAGAAATCTCCGGAATATCCTCGGAGCCCCGATTTTGAACCCCTCTCCGCAGATATTCCTCTGGATTTAGAGTGGTTTGTTTAGCGTATAAAATGCCATAATAATATTCCACAATTTGTAGCAAATGTTCTCTGTTCGACGTGATATTCCCATCCTTGTTCTTGAGTTTGACAATTTCTCTCTTCCCACTTGTTAGTTTGCGTCTCATTACCTTCATGCTTTTATTCTCCTCGATAGTTTCAACGATTTTCTCTTCTTTGTACTTTCTTAAGCCTTTCCTGATTGCCTTTGCTACTTCCTTGTTCAGTCTATTTATTTCGTCTTGGCTAGCGTCTCTCACTTTTCAGTGTTTTTCTCCGTTTCATTTTTTGGTGCGTGTCCAGGCTGATTTTTTCTTCCTTCGGGCTTGTTGGGCAACATTTCTTTTGGGCGTCTGTTATTGCTTCCACTATTGCATCATTCAAGATGTTAGTATCATTGGATAAGGGTTTATCTAATGGCATATCTGAAGTAAATCATAAAAATCAACTTTCTTCATTACTATAATAATCCGACCACTTATTTCTTCAAGAAGTTTGGCTGATAAAATATTATACATGTTGTTTGGACATACAAGATAATACGAAACCAGTTTACGTTCGTGCAACAATGAGAAAATGAGTACTTTTATTTTTTGTGAATTTGATGTTTCATTTCTGGCGATTGTATCAATCGTTATTTCATTCAACAAGTTTTAGTGAAATCTAGTTAACAAATTTGCATCACATAGTTTTTGAAAATGTCATCTCTGTTTTTGTGACAAACCTACTGTGATTAAATTTTAGTGAATAGTATATTAACCGATACTAATTTTAATTACTTATATTTCTTCTGACTGAAATCTTTTTATTATCATCTCATTGTAAATCAAGATTAGTACATTGTAATACAATTTTTAAAGTAACTTGTTTTTTTTCTTAACTTCCTAGATCACTGATTTTATTCACACTGTGAAACTAAATCAATTATTTACGCAGTGAATGCCTCGGCATGAACAAGCTATCTCTATGATATTGTTTCTAGGTCAAACTCAACAATAAAAAACCTAGTGGCCCTCAATTCATATCTTATCTTGATCTGATGACAAATTATTTGCTACTGTTTTGTGTCTAGGTTCGGCGATACTCACACCTAAAGTTAAAACAATTTCTGTAACGTTGAATTTTATGTTAATGAACCGATGAGCTAGGTAATTTGTCAACATCTTCAAAAACCAATTGTTGGTCTGTAGTATATTTTGGCAAACCAATATTTTGAAGTGTTTCGGTAGCAAGCCTCCCATGCTAAAAAGAATTTATTGAAAAGTGAACTACTCACAAAACGAACGAAGATAAATATATATAAAACAATTATTAGACAAG
The DNA here is from genome assembly GCA_963921935.1 of Galeruca laticollis. Taxonomy (NCBI): domain Eukaryota; kingdom Metazoa; phylum Arthropoda; class Insecta; order Coleoptera; family Chrysomelidae; genus Galeruca; species Galeruca laticollis. The sequence continues at coordinate 136,541,633 of OY998179.1, read as the reverse complement.
TAATGATTTACTCAGCTGAAACAATGACACTGGCGAAAAATCATAAGGAGAAATTGAGAAGAATGGAAAGAAAGATAATCAGAACAATAATGGGCTCAGTAAAAATTAGTGAAGGGTAATATAGGATAAGAACGAGCCGAGGAATAACTGATGAACTCAATGGAGAAGATGTTATAAAGGAAACCAAAGTTCAGCGAGTTGGGGTATGTATGGAGAGAAGAATCAAAATCTATAGCATACAATTTGATACAATGGGATTCTCATGGTAGAAAAAGTCGCGGCAGGCTTATGAAAGAATGGTTAAAGGAGGTGGAGGATGACCTAGGAAGAGCAGGAATTAGAAGCTGGCAGGAAAAGACAGAAAACAGGAAGTTGTGGCGGAAAATAAGCGAGAAAGTGTAGACATGCAATATGGGGACTGATCCACCCCAACAAGAGGATCTAGAGAGCATTTTTGCAGCAAAACTTCACCCCATGGTGTTAAGCTATTCTTAATAATATTATTATAATTAACCATATAAAACTATATTTCATTCACCTGGAAGATTCCTGTTATCAGATACTTATTCAGCATATTACATGTTACTCATGGTTATTTCTATAAATTACTGGATATCATTAAGAATACCTTCTCATCAAAATTCTCTTTAAGTTTTTAGTTAAATGAATGGTGTATTTTTATAAGAGTTCGTGATTATCTCATAGAAACAACCAACAAACTTTTCGAAATTTGAATTTTTATGATGCGGTAGTATAACTTCCCTTCTTCAAAAGTCCATGTATATTCATTTGCATCCTCAACCCCTTCGAAATAATTCAAAGCACGATCTAGCCTTTTCTTTTAATAGCATACTAAAACTGTTTGAATAAATAAATACCTATGTAATTTCCAACATGCTTTCCAACAGCCCAAGCGTAATATAACAAATTAAAAACAAACAAAAGCACCAGGAGCGCTGTATCTGAATTAAATATAAATAAAGGTGAAACTAATTACTTTTAAACTGTAGGATTCATTATTCAGATGTTCGAAGTTTTTAATTATTTTTCCAAATTGAAGATAGATTTGAGTTGACTATGAAAAACATTTGGAATTCACTTTATGTGAATTGAATGTCTCTTCATATTTCTTCAAAAACATGTTACCGTATTGCGCTGTCGTTGACACGTGTGCAATAGTTTTAGTATATGTTATACTACCAAAACTGCTATCTACGGATATCAGTAAAACTTTGCGCCATGTACACGTCTCAAGTGACTCTAGAAAGAATAAAATTCCATTTAATAAACCATTCAAATACCCAATTAAATTAAAATCACAAAAAATGTTTGAAATCACGTAAAATACCATGTCGTATATTAAATTTATCCACCTTTTTCTATTTTCGATTGATACTTACAAAGAAACATTCTTCCAAATAATTCTCAATTTATTGACTGAAATTCATTCAGGTAAAAGTTTTATATATACATAGTTATTTTCCAACTAATTTTAAGCTGATCTAAAAAATCATTTGGCAAGAAAAAATATTTATAAGACTTGTCCCAATGTTTGGTATAAGGCTGCAAAAATTGGGCCAAGTCACTTGAGACGTGTACATGGCGCAAAGTTTTACTGATATCCGTAGATAGCAGTTTTGGTAGTATTTCAATTATTTTCGTAGTTCAATCTTTTAATTCGTTCTATTGTTCATTTAGTTTCATTTCTTCAACGTGTGACAAGATTATAGTTTTTAATCGAAAATATTTTTTTCTGAGACTAGACTATCTACAAAATATTTTCTTCACTTGTTTAATCAAACTATATAAAGTGTGGCCAGCCTAAAATGGAAAACCTTCTCATCAATTTTAAAAAGATTATTAAGATTTCTATTTTTGAGGTATGATTATTAAACTTTACATCAAAAAAATTTGAAATACTGAAAGATGAAATTCGAGACCAACAACCCAGAAATTCAAATATTTTACACTTAAAAACTCCAAACTTTTTAATATTGTTACAAAAAATTTCATAAACAACAAAATATACGTTATTCAATAATGTAAACAGTTATCGAAGAATTACTTGAAGAAAAATGATGAATAATGGTAATAAAAGAACCTTCCGAAGACTTCATAATAGAATTATTTCTTGATTTCACCTAGAAAACCACTACTAAAACGGAAAACCTTCCCTTCAATTTTGAAGAGACTACTCAGATTTACATTTTTGAAATATAATTATTAAACTATACATAAAAAAAAATTAAAATACTGAGAGATGAAATTCAAGACCGGCAACCCAGAAATTTGAATATTTCACATTTAGAAACCACAAACTTCCTAATATTGTTACAAAAAAATTCTATAAACAACAAAATATACGTTATTTAATAGTGTAAACAGTTATCGAACAATTACTGGAAGAATAAGTATCAATAATGGTAATAAAAGAAGACTTCATAATACAATTATTTATTGATTTCACCTAGAAAACCACAACTAAAATGGAAAACCTTCTCTTCAATTTTGAAAAAAACTATTCAGATTTCTATTTTAGAAATATTACTATCAAACTATACATCAAAAAAATTTAAAATACTGAATGATGAAATTTGATACCGACAACCCAGAAATTTAAATATTTCACATTAAAAAACCCCAAACTTGCTAATATTGTTACAAAAAAATTCTATAAACGACAAAATATACGTTATTTAATAGTGTAAACAGTTATCGAACAATTACTTGAAGAATAATGATGAATAATGGTAATAAAAGAACTTTACGAAGACTTCATAATAGAATTATTTATTGATTTCACCTAGAAAACCATAACTACAGTGGAAAACCCTCTGTACAATTTTGAAAAACTATTCAGATTTCTATTTTTGAAATATGTTTATTAAACTATCCATGAAGATGAAATTCGAGACCAGCTACCCAGAAATTTAAATTTTCAACATTTAAAAACACCAAACTTGTTAATATTGTTAAAACTCTATAAACAACAGAACATACGTTATTTAATAAATAATTATAACAAAGGAACAATTTTGGATTCTGTGTTATTCAATCTTTGTATAAATGAATTGTTTTCAGTGAGCAGTACTGGATATATACAATTAGAATCGTAGACGATACAGCCATTATTTATGAAATAGATATTTGGTATGATAAGAAATAGTTGAAAATGATCTAAGATTAAGGATTGGTTCCATCATAAATTACTTACTCTAAATTTTAATAAAACATGATTTGCCATTTCTTAATTCTAGAGACCATAAGTATAGCTTCACATATTTTTTATAGAAAATAACTAGAGATTATGCTTTATAACTTTATGTGTTTAGAAAAATTTATGTATCATGTATAATTTCAATACTTGCAGATATTGTACTACGTTCTAGAGGAAAGCCATCTCAGGTATGGCCTATTTTCTTGGGGATGTGCTTCTAGAACATTTATAGGTCCCTTTTATAGATTATACAAAGAAGCTTTATTTAGATTATTATGTCTAGTTCCAGCATGTGCCCTAGTGACGGTGACACACTGTATAATATAAACAAAATCTTCGACTTAAAGAAATTATGTTTTTGTGTGCATCTGTAAAATATCATACTATGCAAAATAAAATTAAGTTACCTACACATACATATGAATCCAAAAATAAACACTTATATGAAGCTCCTATGATGACAAAATCTTTATCTCAAATTCTTCCTATTAACACAACCAAAAGTTTTGTGGAATTATTATCTGAAATATCTCTTCATTCTCTGCACTGTCTATCCACTTCATAGATTTTATGTATAATTATAGTGTCTTTTTTTCACCAAAATATGTTGAGGTAAATTCGTTCATCTCTGGCATACATTTTTTAGTATTTATAATTAACAAATTGGCTTTCATAAGTTGTTCGGGATACTAATGTTCAATTTGGGTTTAATACTACTGATTAACTGATTGTAGAATTCATTTTTATAGGAGAAATTGATAACATATTTGAAAAACTTATTTAAATTTGACGTTACAAAATGGGAAATGACATTTTCGTTGTGACGTCAACTGACGCTGTTGTGAGGACGATACAATTCGATGATTTTAGGAACGGTGCTCGAGAATATCAATTTTAGGAACTATTCGCAAATAGAGCATTCACAGGCTTGCGTATGCATGACGTTGGGAACGACGTCAAGAATAACGCCCTGATTCCATATTCGGGGCATCAGTGCGGATGAAACTCAATAATCGACCACCACACCTGCAAGAAATGAATCACCGGTAGCGACATTGATTCTCGTTCCGAAATATCAAGACCACACATGACCAACGTTCAACTTTAGAAATATTTTTACAAAAGTTACAACTTTTATATGTTAGAACTTAATATCTTTTTAATAAATACATGGAAAATTATCATTGATGCTGCAAATGGAAGATCGTATATGAATTATATGGCAAATGTATGCATACTTTGCTCGTAAATAATATAGTTTTTAACTAATTAAAAAAATAGAATTGCGGGGAGAGTAGAAAGACGAAATTTTCGGTATAAGAGTGTCTGTCGTCTAGCGCAAAAATATATAAAAGAGGGCGGAGTAGAGACATGGCGCGAGTGACGAGCAGTACTCTTGATGGTGAAATATTTATGATTATTGCGTCAAAATAAACGCAACTTTGGGTTTGAATCAGATCATAGTTGTTTCTATGAAAAGCTATTTGGGTATTTCTTCAATACTGAAGCTTGAAAATCTGGTTCCGTACAGTATAAAACAGGCCCGAACTTCCGACATATACTCATATTTCTGTTGAAATTTGTCATAACAATTTCACATTAACGTAGCTGAATTTTACTTTTTAGTATAATTCCAATTTTGAATTATTCAGAAACAGTTAGTTTCAGTTAAAAAAGTAATTTGAATAGATTCCACAGAGTAAGGTTCGAAACAATAAATTTGTTTGAATTTTGTTGATGAAGTGTTGAATTTCTCCTCCGTAAAAGCACACGTACTTGGTGGTTGACGTAGTCTTTCTACTTATATACCCCATAAAAAAATCCAATAATACCAATTTTTTGCACAGGAACAAAAGTTATCACAACCAGGAAGTCTCACATGCAGTAATTAAATTATTTCTCTGATATGGCAAATAACACAGTATTGTTGAAACACCTTCCCATTTACGGAGAAAGCTGTGCTGATGATGATAGCAATATCGAAACAATAGCCAATTTATTAGAATTTTTAACATTTTTTCAATATATTGTGGAATTATATAGAAACAGTTAGTCTCATTTAAAAGAGTAGTGCATGATTGTTTAAAAAAATCTAACGGAATATTTTTGTTGAGTACAATTGTTGCTTGAATGGAATTTGACTCATTCGCTGAGATCAAATCCAGGTAAAGTCGTTACGTTATTGCAGCTATCATCATTGTTTAGCTTTCGTGAATGCTGCAAATACCAATTCTCAATTTTAGTTCAAGTTCATATCTCTTGGACCCTGTTCGATACAAATGTTTATCATTGATACTCTGGTCGTATCCAAAACAGAACAATTCTGGAGTATAACCAACAAAATACCGGAACATTTTGTAATTCAAGATTTTTTAATACGCTAGATAGCAGTATTGCACCGACGGTAGCAGCCATGATTTCTAAGCGAGGGATACCAATCTTCTTCAATGGAGCGACTCTGGATTTCGCTTGTATCAACTGTATATTAATACCAGATGAGGACTGTCTGATCGCAAAAATATAATAGCAGAATACGCATGTGAACTGGCATCAACAGACAAGTGAATTCTCCATGTATCGTGGGTGGCTTCGGAAGAATTCAGTAACCATCTAGGAATTTTCAAGTTGACAAGTAGACTCAGTTCTTTTGCCCAATCCGGAATAACTGATTTTTGTTCATTGGGTATCTCTGAGTCCCATGGAATTTTTATTGACATAACAAGGAGCATGGTGATGTTACTCGGATTGGGTCAAAAATTTATTTGCTAAAGATAATATATCTCTTCGTCATATTTTCAAAATCTGTCTTCAAATCGATTCCAATTTAGTCCCAAAACAGATGATACAAATTCTTCAGTAGGAATTTCTTGTTATTTTAAAATCGTAGTTTCCCATCCACGTTGATCAAACATAACAGTTTTAGATTGAACAATACATTCTGAAGAATTCTGAACATTCTTCTTCAGTATTCAAGCTAGTGACACAGTTGTCAACATAAAAGCTCTTTTGCAATTTCAAAATCATCTCTTTGAAAAACCAAGAATTTCCATCAGAAATAGCATCAATTTCTTTGTCCAAATGGTGTCGAATAAGAGCTCCTGGATGGAACGGGCTACAAGTCCAACAAAAAACAACTGATGTATGACGAAAATAAATTATACCTGATTCATAGTATCCAAAAAATCGGAGGAAATCTCGATCAGATTTTGATATAATTATTTGAAGAAATTCTTAGTTAATATCTGAAATAACACCAATTTCTCCCAATCTGAGATTAAGCAAAATAGAGGGAGTTATTCCCATAAAATTTGTTCCTGTTTCCAAAAATTCATTTAGAGAAGGTTGATTTTTCTCGTGAGCCGATGCATCAAAAACAGGTCTGAATTTAGTTGTGCTCTGTTGCCTCATCACAAGTCGATGCGGTAAATAATGACCAAAATTTGTAATCTCGATATCCGGTACTCTCTCAATTATACCTTGTCTAAACCATTCATGAACAACTTGGTCGCACTCACTATAGTCTGCATCTTTTTCGAATTTGAAATTAAAATTTTCGAGGCAATACGATTTCATATCGGTCTTCGTCAATGATCTGGACTGTATCATTGAAATATTTCACAACATCTAGTTCGGCTTCTTTTCTGGATTTTATCTTAGCGGTTTCAGTGATTCCTAACACATCTAATGTCCGTAGATTCGAGATCTTTTCATCTTGGCAGGAAAGCGAGGTTTTCAACATCAAGGCAGTGCAAATTAAGGCATTTGATATAATATATGTGCTCTGATATGAGACCATCCAATCTGGTATTCCATTGCAACCAACTACACTGTAGTGCATGCTTTCATCCAGTTACCAGTTTGGCAGCTACATCTGCCCAAATCAGTATGTCGATGGGTCCAGGGTTTGTATCATTCATAGAAATACCAACATTTCTCAATTCTGCTCTCCATAGTCTGCTGGAAATGGATACAACGCTGCTGCATATAATGGATTGATCAAGAACTTAGAAAGTGCAGGCGATTTTGTTGCTAGGGTAGTGAAGCTCAATTCTGTAGGATTACAGGATTACAGATTACACTACAGTTTCAGATTCTGATTCACCAAAAAGTACATGAATTAAATTTTCATCACCTAAAGGTTGTATTCCCAGTTCTTTGGCAACAAATTTATTTATATAGGATCTCTGACTTCCAGTACCTATGATGAATTCAACTCTTGAGGGACAAAATACCAATTCTCAATTTTTGTTCAAGTTCTTATCATTTGGACCCTGTTCGATATAAATGTTTTCCATTGATGCAAATAAAATGCAATTTGAGGTTCTAGTGAAGTTTCTTTTTATTCTCAACTGATAATTATATTTTGTTTTTCAACTGAAAATTCTATTTTTTCAACTGACAAAAATGACAAATCAAAATCAACATTTTCATTATATACATAGTGAGCGAAGTGAACATATTGTATTTCTAACATCCTCCCACCGCATTTGTCATTTTCTTGACAGTCAAAAATTTTCAACACCGTCATCAAATCCTCTTGGCGGTTGAAACTTTCTTTCACTTCTCGTGACAAACAGCAAAGAAGAGAAAAATGGAAAAATTAAAATATATCAAGTTTGAAATTTGCATAAATTCAACACCAAAATAATGCAAAATCAATTTCATCTAATGTCAGAGTAGTTGGTCTTATTTTGGTATTGACGTTTTCAAAATTTGAAAATTCATCTATTTCCTTTTTCAATTTTTTTTTTCATTGCAGTTTGTAGCAAGTCTCAGTATCCATGCAATTGAATTTAAAATCTTCTGGTACTTTTAAAATTGAAAATATTACCAATTTGAATTTTTCTCAGTGTTGACTAAAGTTGAGGTGTTATTTTTCTTTTCCTCGAAAGTAATCTGTTCATTTACTTCAGTTTTTTCCTTTTGGTCAACCATCTGGACTTTTTTCCAGCCATGTCGCACCTTTCCACCATACTAACTCCAATAATTTGTAAGTTGAACAACTACTGGATAGTAAATCGGCTAAATTCAACTCTCCAGGAACAAAATACCAATTCTCAATTTTTGTTAAAGTTGTGGGTGGCTTCGGAAGAATTCAGTAACCATCTAGGAATCAACAAGTTGACGAGTAGACTCAGTTCTTTTTCCCAATACCGAAAAATTGATTTGTGATCGTTTGGTATCTCTTAGCTCCGTGGATTTGTCACTGACCACAGTTTCTGTAGCATGATCATGACAAACAAGGAGCATTGTGATGTTACTCCGATTGGGCAAACATCTTATTTGCTAAAGATAAAATAGATCTCTTTGTCACCTTTCCAAAATTTATAATTTAAAACCAGTCAAATGAGAGATTTGAAGTGACTTTGAATCGATTCCAATTTAGTCCCAAAACAGATGATACACATTTTTTTGCAAGGATTTCTTCTCTAATAAAATCGTAGTTTCCCATCCACGTAGATCAAACTTTGCTTTATCCATAACAGCTTCAGATTGAACAATAAATTCTGACCATTTTTCTTCAGTATTGAGACCAGTGACACACTTGTCAACATAAAAGCTCTTCTCCATTTTCCAAAATCATCTCTTTCGTAAAACAAGAATTTCCATCAGATGGAGCATCAATTTCTTTGTCCAAATGGTTTTGAATAACAACTCTCAGATGAAACGAGCTACAAGTCAAACCAAAAACAACTTTTGAATGACGGAAAATGGATTATACCTGATTCATCGTACCAAAGAAATCTCGATCAGATTTCGATATACTTGTTTGGAGAAATGATTTGTTGATATCTGAAATAACATTTATATTTCCCAATCTGAACTTAAGCAAATTACAGGGAAAGCTGAAACTAGCCAAACCCTCACTGACAAAATTCAAACTGATTGGAGAGTACAAAACTACTTTAATGTGACATCCAATGAAGTAATTTCGCAGACATTTGTTGCGAGAATTATTCGTAGTGATGGATTAACTAAAAGCTCTTATGAATTTCAGAATTCTCACATATGTGTACGAAGACAAGAATTATTTGATACCTCTTACTCCAGCAATATTCCTACAATAAATTCAGACAGTGGAGACAACAGATTTGGATGAAGTAGGTATCAGTACCCTGAATAGACACTTGAAGTATAGATTGAAACTGAAAGAGGATTTCAAACAAAGATTCAGACCAGAATATCTTAGTCAGCTGATAATTATTCGAAAGTATAAAGAAACTCTCATGAGTCGTTTACAGCATTGTACAAAATGGTTTATGACGAATAAGAATTTAAGGGTTGGCTTAGTTTTAGTAAGAGATGATAATTGCCTAACGTTGGTGTGGAAACTGGCAAGTGTTGTAGAGATTTTTCCAGGTGAAGATGGAAATGTACGAGTTGCTATAATGTGGACTCCAGTGGGTTTGTTTACTAGACCTATATCAAAGCTCTGCCATTCTGTAACCTCTCAGCCTAACCTAACCTAACCTCAGGATGTTGGAGACAAAGTGTAAATTTGCCGCTCTTCTCTGTATCTCAGCAATCTGGTGCTGAACAGGCTGAATATGCGATAAGTAACGCGGTGGACAATTATTATGAGTAAAGTTTATAAAAGTAGTCCCAAAATAAGTGATATTTTATACCATGTTGTTAAAACAAAAAGTTCTTACCATCTTTTGTCTAACTAGTTATTGAAGTATTAATGATTGAAGTTTTTATACAAAATTTTAAATGCAGAATGAAAATAAAGTGAAAATTGCCTAAGTGTCCAAAGTTTTTTATTTAGTTCACTTCAAATTACAAGGTGGCCAACCAATGAAGCTTTCGATCAGAATACCATTACACATTATATTAATAGAAAACGTGTCGACACAAGTTGATGCAAAGTCAAACAAATTAGACTCTACTTCTATTCACTATCTCCATTGTGGCTACATTTTTTATGAACATGTAACTTGTACTAGGTTCATAATTACTAGCAATAACTTTATTACTATCTTTTTGAAGCCATTCTCGGTCGAACTATCCTACAGTGTGGACGTATCGATTTGAGTTCTCTTGCGATAAGTGATTTACTTACCTAGCAGTTTCCTATTATTATCTTTCCTGTGTTGTATATAATTAGTGTACCAACGATACTGTAAGTAGTTTTTATCTATTTATTTGTTTGGCCCCGGCTCTGAAACCCAGATGTCCGGTGGCCAATATGAAAGAGGAGGCAATGACCCACCTCTGCGATCAACAAGAAGAAATTGTTCTAATGTGCATGTGGAAGAAATCACATTTTCTGGTGATATTGATATGAATCATCGAAATAGCCAAAATACGATGGATTTAACTATTAATAATATTTCAAGCGAAACGGTGAACAAAAACAATAATGATACGGAGTCAGTAAAAAACTTACTAATAGGTTCGAATATATCAAGTAATGTAAACAGTGGTCGTAAGCCAGTTAATAAAGACAATAGATTTCTACCGACCGATTTAGGTTCATACTTTATTTTTGTAGAGCATTTAGAACTAAATATTGTTCGTTTACATCCGATGAAATTAGGTGAAAAGTTGTTAGCGCTATCAAATTATGATTATAATATTACTGAAATAACTAGTGTTGGAAAAAATCGCGTGAAAATTGAAGTAAATTCGAGTAACTATGCTAATAAATTAGTAGAAGAACCATTTTTCGAGAAAAATAACCTGATTGCATACATTCCAAATTATTTAACCGAAAAACGTGGCATAGTAAGAGGTGTTGACACATATGTGAACGAAAATACTCTTTTAAATATTATAAAATGGAATGTTTCAATTAAAAAGGTACAACGTTTGAATATAATAGTGGAGAAAGATGACGTTATACAGCGGTTTCCTAGGCAGATGATAATTGTAACTTTTGTTGGCAAATTAAACCCACAATTTATTTACATTAATAAAGTTAGGTGCTCTGTCGATACCTATGTTAGTTCGGTCATGCAATTTTATCATTGTCTTACGTACGGTCATACATCTTCTCATTGAAAAGGTAAGAAAAGGTGTAAAAATTGCGGATCAGATGAACAAACTGATAATTGTCCGAATAGCTGTAGTAGATACTGTGTTCACTGTCAAACTAGCAACCATTCTTCTTCATTCAAGGAATGCCCAGTATATATAAAACAAAGGAAAACCAAGAAAGCTATGGCTAATTTGAATATATCATTTAAAGAGGCTGAAAAAGTAGTCGATAATCCCAGCTACACCAGCATTATCCAAAAAAATAGGTTTGGTCCACTAGCTAATTCAGAAGTTGATTTTCCCACTCTAAAACGTTCCAGTTATCAAAATCGTTACTCTAGCAATCCTCTAAAAGGCAAAAGTCCAACCTCACCTACTCCGGAAATAAGCTCAAATCCTCGTAAAAAGAGGAAAAGTAATAATACTCTATCTGACTTCCCTCCCATTCGTAGAGAATACAATACCAGCTTTTGTGCAGGTCTTGTATTCCAGTTTAGTCAAAAGAATACTGAAAGTGATTTTGATAAATTTGCCTATCAACTTAGCTCCAAAATAAAAACCATGCTTGAAAATTTTATACGAGATATGCCTCAATCTTTTCCATGTGCAATCAATAATAAGTTAATATTTAACGAAAATGATATTGATAGTAAAATTAAAAATATTGTCGATAGTTTATTCAACTAACAATGGTCAATACTAGTTTGAAAATAGTTCAGTGGAATGCCTGACCTTTAAACTCCAATAAATTTTCGTTTACACAACTTAATATTGAAGACAATTTTTATATTGCTCTGATATCCGAAACCTGGTATAAACCAGCAGATGCCGAAAGGTTTCAAAATTTTAATATAATAACAAAAGATAGTAACAAAGTACATGGTGGTGTGGCTATATTCATATCAAACTCAATTAAATTTGAAATTATTGAATTTGTTAATAACTTCAATCCCAAAATGTGGTATTAACATTACTAGTGGTGATGCAAAATTGACAATTATAAGTTTGTACAAACCTTCGACAACTAAAGCAACTGTACAAGATGATATCAATTCATTTAACCAGATTAAGCACGAGTGTATCATCGGTGGTGATTTCAACGCTCATCACGGAATCTGGGGTTCGGAGACGTGCTCGACAGATGGTTATATACTAGTTGAAGCGTTAGATTATTTTCCTGCTTTAGCTGTAGCTAATGACAGTTGTGCCACAAGAATTTCTTCTCCAGGACAAGCTAAATCTGCTGTAGATCTGACTATTTTATTTCCAAAATTGTGTTCTTCATTTACGTGGTCCGTTTTATTGGACACATATGGTTCTGATCACTTCCCTATCAGGATTGTGATCAACGATATCCAAAAGAAAATTTTTTCGGTGAAGCGTACTTCTAAATGGTCAATGTCCAACGCTAATTGGAAGTTATATCAAACCTCTATCATTGAATCATTCCAATCCGTCCCTATTTGCAACGATTCCAACGCCATGATATATTTTCTCACTGATACAATAACGGCAGCTGCAAATGAGTATTGGGAAGTAATGAAGTCAACTACTCATAATCCGACTAAATACATTCCCTGGTGGGATCAAGAATGCCTCGCAGCGACAAATTCTAGGAAAAATGCGTTAAACGCTTACAAAACAAACTTAATCCCTTCTAACTTCATTAAATGTGAAAGAATAGAGGCTATGTGTAAACGGTTATTCAAAACCAAATCAAGAACAAATTGGGCCAAATTTTGCTCTTCACTTAACAGACAAACTCATCCAAGCAACATATGGAGAAGGGTTAATAACGTTCAAAGTGTTAAAAAATCTTGAAGAGTCAACGAAATCTTAGTTGAAAACTTGCTTCTAAAAATTGCACCCGACCACGTCCATTATCCAATAGACTGGCCTATTAATTCTCCAGAACAACATTGTTTACTAGCACCGATAAAATAAAGACAAGTATTAAAACTTCTAAAAAGTCTAGTCCAGGAATTGACGGAATTAATTACCTAATGCTAGGAAACATGCCGGACGTAGCGTTACAGTTCTTATGCAAAATCTATAATAATATCTTGATGAAAGGAGACAATTGCGACTCTTTAAAACAATGTCTCATCGTTCCAATTCCGAAGTTAAATGATTCAACTGCCCTCAGACCCATTGCCCTTATGTCTTGTTTATTAAAAACATTTGAAGGGATTATGGAAATTAGACTGGAATGGTGGTGTGAAAGCAATCATGTTTTTCCAGACACACTGTTTGGTTTCCGTAGGAAAAGAGGCACAGTAGACTGCATTGCACATCTAGTCACAGATATTCAATAAACGTTTACCGAAAACAATTATCTTGCTGCATTATTCTTGGACATTACCGGTGCTTACGATAATGTTCAACTGCATTCCCTTTTTAATTAATTAATTCAAATTGGTATTCCATTCAGATGTGCGTATGTCTTGGTTGAACTATTTATGAATAGTCAAATATTTATTCAGTGCAATTACCAAATTCTTGGCCCACGACTTTTTTTCAAAGGTTTACCGCAGGGATCAGTTCTAAGCCCGCTACTATCTAACCTATATACCTTAAACCTACATGTTATGGATATAGAGTGCAACATATTGCAATATGCAGACGATTTCTGTTTATATGTAAAGGGAAAGACTTATCAACAATGCATTGACACTTTAAAAGTCATTATGCAACGTTGTAATAAATGTTTCTCAGATCTAAGTCTACACCTATCACCTAAAAAATCTTCTATAGTATTCTTCACACGACGTCGTCTACCAGCTGTTTCCAGCCTGCAACTCACTAATATGACGATATCAGTTAATAGCAATTATACTTACTTAGGTATCACACTGGATTCAAAACTAACTTGGAATGATCACATAAACCAATGTATTGTCAAATGTGAAAAAAGTTTGAATATACTGAAAGTTGTTAATCGTTACGATTGGGGCGCTGACCTTAAAACCAATCTTATGTTCTACAGGGCCTATACGAGATCCATCTTGGATTATGGTAGTTTTTTATATGGCTCAGCCACAAAATCTCGCTTAATCAAATTAGATAGAATACCATTCAAGGATTTACGATTGGTTTTAGGTGCACTTAAATCCATACCTACTAACACACTGTTGGCTGGATGTGATAAACCTCCTTTACATCTGAGGCGCTTATTTCTTGCAGAAAAATGTATTCTTGAATTTACATCCAATAACCAAAAAGTACTTCTACAGAAGATAGGTCAATTATCAGTCAGCAACCTAACAGAAAAATGGTGGTTAAATAAAAATTCTCCAATTTTAGCTTTTTCATATCTCAATACATCACACCTGCCAATTAATAGAGACGAACAAAGTGCTTTTTCAGCGCCTTATGACATTTCTTTTTTCTCGTGTACAGTAGTTATACCTGATTACGACGTACCAAGTAGCTATTGCACAACTATGGAAGAATACTTTGGAAAGCTGGGTAATCTCTGCAAAATATTTACAGACGGGTCCAAATCTTCTTTAGGTGTGGAATGTGCTGTATACATATCTAATGAGGAAACGACACTACAATATAAATTGATTTGTCATTGCTCAATCTTCACTGCAGAGCTGTTGGCCATTTATTATGCACTATATTATTGGGCTTTATACAGTAATCTCCGATATCAAAACTTTGTCATCCTTTCGGATTTCCAGTCAGCATTAACAGCTATTAAAAACTCTGCAAGAAGTGTATATTGCAATAGTATAATCGTGAAAATATTATGCATATTAGTTGAATTAAGATAACTTAATAAGTCTGTAACGTTTATGTGGGTCAAAGGCCACTTTCAAATCTCTGGAAACGAAGAAGTTGATCAACTAGCGAAAGCCGCAGTTCTTTCCGGATCGGAAGATCTTTGTTCACCATGGAGTGACGTCATTTGTTCAAGAAAGGAGAGTATGAGACACAATTGGGAAATGGAATGGTCACAATTCTGCAACAGAAGCAATAACTCGTACTGCAAAATACACCCCACTCTTCCATCCACAAGACTTGAGGAGTATAGTCATCCTATAAGAGAGATTAACGCTATGTACTTCAGATGTTTCGTTAGTCATGCAACAGTACGCACTCTTCCATCCACAAGACTTGAGGAGTATAGTCATCCTATAAGAGAGATTAACGCTATGTACTTCAGATGTTTCGTTAGTCATGCAACAGTACGCGCATACCTTTATAAAACTAAAATGAGCGACTCCGAATTGTGTGATTGTAATAAAAGTTATGATGATATTAATCATTGGATGTTTAGCTGTCAACATAATAGTCAAGCTACAAGATATCTGATGGAAACTCTGTCTAAAGGAAATGTTCCTCTCCCACAAAGTCAAGTTTCTCTGTTATTTCTCAGTCGGCGACATGCTATGGTTCGCACTATATTATGGGAATTTCTTAAACGTACCAAAAGAAAAATATAGAAATCAGTACAACTGTATGTTAGATGTAGAATGGTAGAGGTTAGTTGTAGTATACCTATTGTCCTTCCTTTGTAACAACGATATACCCCCTTACCGTTGCCTTTATTGTGTGTTGTAAATAAAGTTGCTATGAGGGGCACCTTAGCGTGAAACGAGAGTCCATGTCTATTATCCTTTCTTTTTCGTTTTCTACGAATTCTGTTGTATAGGGCAATGAATGAAGTGTGTCTTGGATATGAGTAAATATGTTTGCTGCGACATGCCCTTTGTTTCTCTTTTTATGTCATATTACTTATCTACTTATTTCGTGGCTGAATGGGATCCAGCTACCAAAGCCAAAAAAAACTTTTTGAAATTTTTGGTACGAGAAAGTGACTTACGTTTGTCCAGTTTCAAGCATTACAAGTTGAAACCATTGCAAGAATATCCAGTCGAATCCCATTGAAACACAAAAATCAAGTTCATCGAGATCTGTGTATTTTTTACACGACATAAGTTGATTCCTCTTTCGATTTCTTTTGAAAACCGTGCTACCAACGATTCTAGCACCAATTACTTATCTGATTGAGTAGTTTTTTTGTACATTCATTAATCAAAAACAATAATTTCGAGAAAAACAAAATCTGATATGTTCGAGCGTACTTACAGGCTTCATTAAAAAATCACTGAGGTTTCTCAAGGTCTTATTTTGATGTTAGATTTCTCTCTGTTCACACCAAAGCCGCTATAGAAATTGAAATCAAACGCTAAAAGATATAATATACACATGAACTCATCTTGATAGATATAGGAATTAAATTTCAATGATAAATTTCTAATCTAAACAAAGCTAATCGTCTAATCGTTCCCAGATTTATCATAGCTCACATACTCAGTGTGTAAAATTATCCGATATGGAAATTCATGATCGTTATGTGCATTTTTATGCAGGATCCGATAATCATCCATAACACTCTCCTGTGTCTTGAAACTTGAAAATTAGTTCCATACTCGATTCATTTTTGTTCACTTCGGTATAATAAGTCTATTAAATTACTCTTCTGTAAACTACGACTTAATATTACTAAAAGCAGTGCATTTGACTTTCCTTTGTAAACTTTGAATGATATTAACATGGAGTTGTTAATACCTTCAAGTAATAATTGTGCAATTGATGGAATTACAGCAATATTAGTTAATAACTTGTTCAAACTCCAAACTTTGTCAAAATTACTGGTATAGCTAACGTATTTTCAAACAAAGCAATTCAATCTGATGGTTTGTATTGAAGGCAATGTTCTATTGAAGAGTTTGTGATGTATACACACATGGATAATCAAAATATAATCAAAGGTAAAGAAACTGGAAAAATGCATACTTTCTGACTCCATCGAAATGTACAAGAAAAAAAATGTTGGAAGATATAACTTTGTCTCACCATTGTTCCCTTGATCAGATGTTGTAATTCGTTAGCAACTTAATAAACAGTAAGATGAAAGAATCCCTGAAGATGTCGATTTTTAATTTACTATTTCTTGAGAGATTAGTGAATATTACAGGCTAAATTAACTTTGAGTGAGTCTAAAAATTTTTTTATGGAACACTTCCTTTTCTTTCATTTTGCGAATTTTCCGGTGCTGATTATTAACGTGTATCACAAGTTGATGTATCCTTTAGATAGCCATACCCCTGTTCAAATAGACCTAGATGCCCAAGCGGAGTCTTTGCGGGACCCCATACACTTTTCAGAATTACTGAAGTTTGAAATAAGATTATTTTCCACCTTTTTATATGTTTTTGTTATAATTAACAAAATTCCAGAATATCAAAATATCTTCAAATACAAATTTTTTGCACTTGAACATATTATGATGTTGACTTTCCTATCATTATTTCGGGGACAATCAGAACATCTAGCTTGTTCCTTACGTTGAGTCAGAGTACTAGTTGGATCATTTTGTTGACTATTCATTCCACAAACTGGTAACGCTGACCATACATCTAAATGATGATACTTGTAGTTTGCACGTCTTTTCAAATTGCGACGTGCAAGATCATCTTCTAGTTGGAGCAAACAAGATCGTTGATATCAACTGATATTTCTCTTCCAGTCAGAATAATTTTTCACTAACACAACAAAAGTATTCAACGCATATATATCTATATCAAAAACCAACATTTATGGCTATCGTGATGTTTCTCTGGTACAAGAGTATTCCATAATGAGTTTGTCAGCGTTGTCAACATCTAATTTCGTCTCATCGGCGTTTAGAATAATTTGTGTCTTATTATTGTGCTCTGAGCAAACTCGTTATGACGACTCGGTAACAAATGCCCCATCCTTGGGTACATATTGTAACAAAATCGCACACTGGTGTAGTTCCTGAATCCAACTCTGCTGAAGCCATGTATGAGTTAAATGCGAATGCGCAGGGATTCTTCGAACTGTTAACCATTATTTTTTGTTACCAGTTTTATCTAGATAATTCCAGGAAGGCGATTGTTTTTGTGAGCCGCAAGTCTGGAAAGTTCTGGAAAGAAGTTATATATAAAGAGTACTGACCAGCAGGAGGAGTTAGTTTATAATATTATCTCGTGAGAATAAGTAAATAAACAGTAGTTAAGTGTTTATATAAATTAGTGTAAGTGAATATACTGGGTGTATGATATCGTATTTCGCGTCGGTCTTTCATGCTAATTCAAGCTCTATAAAAACGTTAGAAAAACTGTTTGGCTATTAACATAGGCGTATACGTATTATCGTTATACCCCCCTCTCCTCGATCACTCAATTTTGTTTCTTAATTGAAAATTCACTTTAGAAATCATTTTGTTGACTGTGTACGGGCCAAAATATTCTGGGCTATTTTGGCGTTAAACTGTTTGGAGGCGTTTGACTTTTCATGAATTGGTCCTATTTTGGGTATCCACTCTCTGCGGCGAAGGTTGTAGTAATGCTTGCGGGTTGTAAATGCTTTGATTAGTATTTTGAATAAAACTTACTGTTTCTAGTTGCTTTGGTTAGGTTTACTTTCACTAACTCAAATGTCTCTCTAATTTTTTCCCATTTTCTTGGGGATGGTTTGTTGCCAAATGGATTCAGCGAGGCAATTATTCTACTGGGCAAGTGCCATTCGTGGCCGAAATTTGAAAGTGCAGGGGATATATATTAATATGGAAAAATAATGCTATACATTGTATATATCTAACACGAGTCAATTACAACTCAAGATAATAATGACTATAAGATTATTGAGAGGAAAACTATTCGAGAGTCAAAATTAAACTAAATCGAACTAAAGAAATTCATACAAACTTTATAATGTACCTTGTTTATATGTATATATATATATATATATATATATATATATATATATATATATATATATATATATATATATATATATATTGTAATACTTGTGTGTATAAGAGGAATTTTTAATATTACTGTAATACTATTTTGACTTATTAAATTTTAGTGTGGCTAGCTCATTAAAAGAAAAAGAAAAATTTTATGTATTTATTTATGCGGAGAGAATGAGATACTCTATCTACTTTTTGGGTTCCAGTTATTTTTACACTTTATCTCCAATATTTTATCTTTTATTCATTCAAACAATTTTTAATATTTTTTTTATATCATTTGGTGCGCCTATGGTTAAAATTTCTCATAAGAATAGTCGATTCCAGATCTCACAGTAATAACAGATGTCAGTTCGTATCCGTTGAAATGATATTTAATAAAACAATGATTTCAATAATATTTAATATGAATTAGTTTGTATTGGTCAGAAAATATGTATTATAAATTTGAACAAAGAAACAAAGTGATGAAATGTCTTATGCTAATATAAAAGTTGAGAAGTCGAAATTTATAAACGCAAGTACTAAATTGGAACAAAGAAACAAAGTGATGAATTATAAACGTTAAATAGAAATTCGTAAGTACTAATGTTTTTGTAATTACTTTTATCAGATCTGTTTTATATCTTTAACATAAATGTTGGTACCAACAAAGACAAAAAAAACTAACCTGGTCCTCACTACCCCACTAATACTCCTTCTTGAAGTGCTGCCTTTGAAAACCACACCATACAGAACTGCCGGGACTCCAATAATTGTTATTTTATATATTTTTATATGTAGTTTCTTTATAATATTCCTTCTTATATATTTTTATTTGCCGCTTCTACTGTTCATTCAGGACTCTTTTATACAATTTTGATATTTTTTTATCTAAAATTTCTTATCATTTCTCCAATATGTCATACCTACTTCATTTTCTTCATCAACCAACTCCATTGTTTTTTGTTGCTATGCCCTAATCATATGTGTGCTGATTCTAATTCTTAAGTGTTAATTTTTTTTAAATTGTGTTTGTGTCCTTTCAAAATGTTGTTTCTATCAAATTATTGTTATTCTTTTACATAAACTATCCTCTATTCCTATTTTCTAATTCCTAAATAATAGCTTTATTTACTCAACAACAAAATTCATATATTTCCTGACACAATAAATATAAAGTTCTGTGATTTCTGCTTCTCTTTCGATTTGTTGCATTATTCATTTCCATAGACTTTTTTGACATCTATGTCACTGTGATATATAACCAAACAATTCTCTCCTATGTGACAGTTCCTAAACTTTTGACATTATATATTATAGAATTATCAACTTAATGTCACATTAAAACACTAGTCAGGTCATCTTGTACATTTACCAAGTATTTGTATATTTCTCAGTACTTCACGTTGATAATCATTTTAAATAAAAATTGTTAAAAATTGAAAGCAAGTATTTTTTATAATTCTATTAAGTTTGTAATAGCTGAACTGCACATAACCCAAAAATGAAAAGACACTATCATTCGGATACAAAATTAAGTAATTAAACGGTATCAAATCAATTTCTCCATCCAACATTATGATTGAAGTTGGTCTGATATATATCGATAAGCCAAATAATATTACGGACAGTATAAATTTTATTCTAAACGTAAATCCGAATATCAGCAGCCTTATTAGTTCCGTCACAACGTCAATGCATTCAAAAAAATAGATTCAAGGTGCTCATTTCAAACCAGTATAATTTTCCCCTAAAATTTTTGACTTATTTCAAAACTTGTGAAATAAGGAGAAAATTTTATATTTTTAGTTCTCTACATAATATTTGTAAATTTGATTTATATTGAAGATTCCCCTTATTTTATCATTATGTATTTCTTTTAATATATAACTGTTTACTCCTTGTTTATTATAAATTTCATATGGCCCTTCATAAGGTAACTGTAACTTTGCACACTTATTTTCTTTTCTATTAGCTACCCTTAAGGCTTTTACTATTACTAAATCACCTTTATCAAACGTTATTTGTTTTTTCATTTTAGCCCTTTTACGTTTAAAATACTTTTCTGCAGATCTTTGTAAATTTTTATTTACCTTTTCAATAGTTGCTCCATAATTTTTTTCATTTAAAATCCAATGTCTTTCCGGCAACGTTTGTTTAAATACATAAATAGGTGTTTCTTCTGTTGTATTATTTGGACTATTATTCACAATATTTTGTATGTTTTGTAAGTTTTCTTCCCACGCCATATGATTGTTATGAACCATTATTCTTAAGAATTTTATTATATCTTTGATGTATCGTTCTGCCAAATTTGAATTAGGATGTCTTATACTTGTGTAAATGGGTTTAATATCATTTTTCATCATGAATTTTTTCATCCTATTATTGTTAAAATATGTTGCGTTGTCTAAAATACACGCTTTTGGTTTCCCATGATCCACTATATAACTTTGTAAATTTTGTATTACAATATTTGTATTTGTTTTCTTCGAAGCATATAAAGTTATAAATTTGGAAAAAACATCCACAATAACCATTATATGAGAATTCCCATTTTCTGATGTTACTAAATTAGATAAAAAATCAATAGCTGCTAATTCTAAAGGTTCTTTTGCGATGATAGACTTAGGCACATTTTCATTATGCCAATTCTTTTCTTTTGCCAGTTGACATAGTCTACAATTTCTTGTAATACTTTTAGCTATGGAATTGTCTTTCTTAGTTATATAATTTTCTCGATATATCTTCTATACTTTTTTTGACCCTATATGCGCATATTCTTCATGAATATGTGTCATAATTTCTTTGGCAAGTAATTCTGTTGTTAAGCATAATTCATCTGTTCCTACAATTTTATAAAATATATCATCCTTTTTATTTGCTCTTTGCTTTTGTTTATCAGATAAATTACATTGATCAGACATTAATTTTTCTTTTGAAAATATTCCCGTTATTTCCTTAAATAAGTTTACACCTATTTTTATATTTTTATGTAACTTAGATTCCTGTCCCTCCATTCTAGTAATGGCATCGACTACAACATTTAGATTACCTGGCACATGATGGATTTCAAAATCATACTCTTGAAGTAATAGAGCCCATCGATGGATTCTACTGTTACCAAACTTGTTCTTTAAAATCGAGGTAAGTGATAAATTATCCGTTTCTATTCGAAATTTATTCCCTAATAGATAAAATCTTAATTTGCTAATGCAATATATGATACTACCTAACTCTAATTCTCCAACGCTATAACTTTTTTCATGTTTTTTGGTTATCCGGGAAACAAAACATATTGGTACTTCTTTTCCTTCGTGTACTTGTAATAATGTACCAGCATATCTATTTTTAGAGGCGTCTGTCCTTAAAATAAATGGTAATTCATATCGAGGTTGATGTAATTCTATTTCATTGATAAATGCTGCCTTTATTTCTTGAAATGATGTTTCCCTCGTTTCATCCCAGTTCCACTTAACTCCTTTGTGCAATAATTCTATTAACGGTAATTCCTTTTCAGATAGATTTGGAATTAACTTTTTGAAATAGTTTATCATTCCCAAGAATCTCCTCAATGTCTTCAGATTATATGGTCTTGTATAATTCTTGATTATTTCTACTCTCTCTGGATCCATTGAGATTCCTGTATGACTAATTTTGAATCCTAAATAAGTGACCTGTTTTTGGAAAAACTGACATTTCTCTAAATTTATTTTCAGACCTGCCTTATCAAGAGCTTCCACTACTGTTTGAAGATGTTTTGAATGCTGATCATCATCTTCAGAAAATATTAATATGTCGTCCACATAATGAAGACAAAACATCTCATATCTGTTTAGTATTTCATGTAACGCTTTAACGAGTGCCGCACAAGCACTTTGTAGTCCAAATGGCACTACAGCAAAAGAATAAACAACCCCATCGATCATAAAACCTGTGTATTTTCTAGATTCTTTGTGTAACGGAATTAACCAGAAGCTATGTTTCAAGTCGATTTTAGTAAATATTTTAGCTTTAGTGATTCTACCCAGTATGGCATCTACAGTTAATGGTGCCTCATATTGTGGAATCGTATACGAATTTATTATTCTTGCATCTAAACATATGCGAAGATCTCCACTTCGTTTTTTAACGATAACTATTGGACTGATAAATTGAGTATTACTTTTTTCTATAATTCCATCATGTAACAATTTTTTAATTTCATTTTGGATATCAGTTTTGTATTTGTATGGGATAGGATAAGTTTTGCTTTTAAAACATTCTATATTTTTAACTTCAATCTTATGCACATAGTTACTTGCTACTCTAGTTTCTGGAGTGATTAATTTTTTATGTTTTAATAATAATGACATTACGTTCCCCTTATATTGCTCATGGCAGTTTATTATTTTATTATATTCATCCCTATTATTAATTTCAATTCCATCATTATATTTATTTATTATCTCATTATAATCATTAATTATATTAGTTTTATTCCCCCTACATAAATCATTATCACTCTGTCTACTGTCAATTTCATAATTTTTATGCATATTTATTTGATATGTTTTTATCACGTTTGTGTTGTTTTCCCATAAATCAAAACTTATCCATTTCTCATTTAGTTTAAACTTTCTTTGTTCATAATCAATTATAGTTTTATTTCTACTCAATTCATCAGCTCCCAAGACAATGTCAACCTCCATATCTGGTACAATTAACAACTGTAAATCAATATTTTGTTCATTATTTAAATTTATTTCAAGATTAACAACTCTATTAACTTCACATAACTTTTTGTTATTTGCACCTATTAGATTGATTTTTGGTATTTTACTAATATTTACTGCGATATCTTCTAATAAATCTATAGTTTTCTGGTTAATTAATGATGCTTCTGAACCTGTATCTATTAAGATTTTTATTTTATGATTTTGAATATACGTGTTAAAAATTATTAATTCTACTTGATTTTCATTTGATACTTGTTCATTGAGTTTTATAAATTCCCGTGGGTGTTCATAGTTACATACTAATATATTCTTTGCTTTTGGACTGTGCTCAATTAAAAATTTTGTTCCGAAGTATCCTCTCTATGACCCATTACTGCTGTATCTTCTTGTATATTCTCTCTTCTTTGTGCATGTGTCTCTTCACTTCTTTCCGTACGACTGCAATTAATATGTCTGTTATTCCTTTGTCCGTCTTGTTCTGAATTTCTTTTTTCTTGTCTAGGATATCTTTCCCTTTGCTGATTACCTTGGTTATAATCTCCATTATATCTATAATCATTGTTGTATGACCTATTCCGGTTATTATTATTGTAGCCATTTCTATTATAATCATTATTATTTCTGTAAGCTTCATTATTTCTTTGATTATTATCTATGTTTCTTTGAAAATTGTTTGTATCATTTCAATTCTGGAATTGATTCCTTCCATTATAATTATTATTATAACCACCCGATCTGTTACTATTATCATAAGGCCTTGTAACATTTCTGTCGATTCGTTGAAGATATTTACTGAACTGATCCATTGTATTAATACCCTGGATAGCTACGGTTTCAGCCATACCATTTCTGAAATGTCTAGATATGTACAATACTAAATCTTCTTCGCGCATAGGAGGTTCTAAGTGTTGTGCTGCATTGAACATTGCTAATGCATAATTATTCAAACTAGTTCCCCTATTGTGATCATATTTTCCATAATACAATCGCTCTCGTGCCAATATTTGTGCATGCTCGCCCCAGTAATAATTAATAAATTGACTTTCAAATTCCTCGAAGTTATTTATACCAAATTCTCTACTATTGAACCATAATAATGCATTTCCTCCTAAACTGTCTCTTATCACTTCTCTAAGATTGTCAATAGGATCGTTTATATTCACTTTATTCCGTAAACTTCTAATAAATATTTTTGGATGTATTCTCTTAATTTCCCCATCAAATTTCATGAAATTTTGGCTTCCACATCCACTCATAAAAATTCTGTCAACTTGACGATTTCCTATTTCTCTTCTCAGCTTTTCTTCAATCTGTTTTATTCTGTCTTCTGTCCTTGCTAACATTTCTTCTCTTAGTTGTTCTCCGATATATTCTCTTCCCAATCCCAATACATTCATTTTCTTACCATTGTCATCAATATTTTTCCTTAATCTCTCCATCGTGTCTTTGTTTTCTCTAACTACCTGTTCTACCTTGTTTTCTAGTTCTTGTTTGTTTTCTTTCATTCCATTCATTAATGTTAGTTCTACCATTTCTATTCCATTTTTTATTTCTTGTATTTTATCATGTGTTTCCTGGGACTCAATATTCACTCTCAATACTATTGTTTCTACTTCTTTATGTATGTCCCCTATTTTATCTTGAGTATGGTTGATTTGTCCTTCTAAATCTTGTCTGATTTCCATCGTTATTTTCTCCAATTCGTTCCTAATTTTTAACCCATTTTCAACAATCTCTTGCCTCAATTTGTTCTCTTGTTCTGTTATGTCTTTTCTGATTTGAATGGTATCATTCCTAATCTTACGAATTTCCTTTCCTTGCTCTTCCAATTTCTTGGTCATTTCCTCTTTCATATTTTGATTATCCCGTTTCAAATCTTCAAACTTGTTATTACTATCCTGTTTCAGGTCTTGCTTCATCTCTTCCATTCGTTGTCCCATATTTTGAATATGTGTTAATATTACTGTCCAATCCACTGGTCTTTCATGTAACTCTTCTTGATTTCCATCCCCTCTATCTGAATCAATTTGTTCTTCCTCGTTAGTGTTACTTGTGTACACATCCAGTGATCTTTCATGCTGTGTTTCAACCTTTTCTAACGATTCATCTGCATTATTATTGCCATGTTCCGTCAATTTTCTATTTCTCAAATCCATGATGTATGTCGTGATTTGATGATCAAAATATTCAGAAAAGACTCCTTACAATAATCACCCTATAATTGTGAATAACCCTATATTTATACCACCCCACGTTGGCTCGCCATATTGTAATTCTTGTGTGTATAAGAGGAATTTTTAATATTATTGTAATACTATTTTGACTTATTAAATTTTAGTGTGGCTAGCTCATTAAAAGAAAAAGAAAAATTTTATGTATTTATTTATGCGGAGAGAATGAGATACTCTATCTACTTTTTGGGTTCCAGTTATTTTTACACTTTATCTCCAATATTTTATCTTTTATTCATTCAAACAATTTTTAATATTTTTTTTATATCATTTGGTGCGCCTATGGTTAAAATTTCTCATAAGAATAGTCGATTCCAGATCTCACAGTAATAACAGATGTCAGTTCGTATCCGTTGAAATGATATTTAATAAAACAATGATTTCAATAATATTTAATATGAATTAGTTTGTATTGGTCAGAAAATATGTATTATAAATTTGAACAAAGAAACAAAGTGATGAAATGTCTTATGCTAATATAAAAGTTGAGAAGTCGAAATTTATAAACGCAAGTACTAAATTGGAACAAAGAAACAAAGTGATGAATTATAAACGTTAAATAGAAATTCGTAAGTACTAATGTTTTTGTAATTACTTTTATCAGATCTGTTTTATATCTTTAACATAAATGTTGGTACCAACAAAGACAAAAAAAACTAACCTGGTCCTCACTACCCCACTAATACTCCTTCTTGAAGTGCTGCCTTTGAAAACCACACCATACAGAACTGCCGGGACTCCAATAATTGTTATTTTATATATTTTTATATGTAGCTTCTTTATAATATTCCTTCTTATATATTTTTATTTGCCGCTTCTACTGTTCATTCAGGACTCTTTTATACAATTTTGATATTTTTTTATCTAAAATTTCTTATCATTTCTCCAATATGTCATACCTACTTCATTTTCTTCATCAACCAACTCCATTGTTTTTTGTTGCTATGCCCTAATCATATGTGTGCTGATTCTAATTCTTAAGTGTTAATTTTTTTAAATTGTGTTTGTGTCCTTTCAAAATGTTGTTTCTATCAAATTATTGTTATTCTTTTACATAAACTATCCTCTATTCCTATTTTCTAATTCCTAAATAATAGCTTTATTTACTCAACAACAAAATTCATATATTTCCTGACACAATAAATATAAAGTTCTGTGATTTCTGCTTCTCTTTCGATTTGTTGCATTATTCATTTCCATAGACTTTTTTGACATCTATGTCACTGTGATATATAACCAAACAATTCTCTCCTATGTGACAGTTCCTAAACTTTTGACATTATATATTATAGAATTATCAACTTAATGTCACATTAAAACACTAGTCAGGTCATCTTGTACATTTACCAAGTATTTGTATATTTCTCAGTACTTCACGTTGATAATCATTTTAAATAAAAATTGTTAAAAATTGAAAGCAAGTATTTTTTATAATTCTATTAAGTTTGTAATAGCTGAACTGCACATAACCCAAAAATGAAAAGACACTATCATTCGGATACAAAATTAAGTAATTAAACGGTATCAAATCAATTTCTCCATCCAACATTATGATTGAAGTTGGTCTGATATATATCGATAAGCCAAATAATATTACGGACAGTATAAATTTTATTCTAAACGTAAATCCGAATATCAGCAGCCTTATTAGTTCCGTCACAACGTCAATGCATTCAAAAAAATAGATTCAAGGTGCTCATTTCAAACCAGTATAATATATATATATACGTTACACCAATGTAATAAAAATTCAAACTATATAAGAGAAAAATTTAAAAAAACATCACCTGTTATAAAATGAATGAATCACTCTTCTAATGAAATCGTTGAATGTTTATTTATTATCTTAAATTCCTATTAGATACGATCAAACTATTTAGAAGCCCTAGAAATGTTTCTTGTAATATATCCAAAGGTGAAATTCCAAATAAAGACATAAGGGTTATAAAATCTTTGACATCTGTTGAAGTATCTGGAATAGAGCAAGTTCAAGAAAAGTCGATGACAGCTGAAAATTTTTAAGAATTAATAAAATGCAAGAGATATATATATATATATATATATATATATATATATATATATATATATATATATAAGAGAACCTCGGGTAGTGACCGTAGAGAAAAAACCAAACAACTTAGTAGGGATGCGGTCAGAGGAGGGCTGAATCAGAAGACTCCTTTTTGACTAGTTAAGCTTTCGAAAATGTTTATTTTTATCATCAGAACATCTACAATGAGTGATAAATATCATTAGTGACTTATAAACCATTATATCAAACGATTTGACTTACCAAAGTGAGTTGAAAAAGAAAGACATCGTAAAAAACTTTAAAATTTTCAATGGACATACATATATGTATTTAAAATTTACATTGATTAGGAGAGCAAAACACAAAAAACTCCAACAAAAGGCCGATAATAAAACAGCCCTGAGGTAAAATTTCTCACATTATACCAACAAGGTTAGATACAAATTAACATTACAACTCTCACTAATAACTATTGCTCTACTGACAAAACTGAATAGGAAAGCGAAGCGTTTTAAATTATTTTGTATAGTTCAGGTTCTTATTAAAGTAAAAAAGTGGATATGTTATTATCATGCATTAGACCAACAAACAAACAATTTTGATTTTATTCGAAGATTTAGAAAACAAATAATGGATCTCTAACACACAGAGAGAGTCAAAAAATTAAAATAGAAAACAGTTCTCCATCCAAATTGAAATGATGGAAAACAAATTGCTGGATCAAAAAATATTTAAAAGGATTCATGAATACAGGTTGGAAACCGAATGTTTATTAAATTGAGTCAAGGTGTGAAATTGTCTCACTTTTAGTAATAGATAAAAGATAGGTGTAAATCTTACTCAAACCATCCAAATCGGATTTTTTATTCAAACAATTGTCCCTGTTTTTGTAAATATGGCACATTTCAAGAAAAAGCCTTTTTCCGTAGTTTCTTTCTTTATCCAGAATTTTAGCGTCTTCAAAATTCATTATGTGATTATCATTGATTACATGTTCCGCCAAAGAGCAAGACAACTTTAAATTTCGACAATCGCTCTTATGAGAAGTCAACCTTCCAGATAGACATCTAGAAGTCTGACCCACATATATTTTTTCACAGGAATTACAAGGAATGCTGTAAATCAAATTTGAATTTTCATCCCTATTCAATTTAGTTTTAGTTTTAGCGTATAAACTATTAATAGTTAAAATATTATAAGTTGCTACTCTGACGTTGCTTACACCCCTTAAGATCTTCAACAAATTAGGAGTTAGGTTAGGTATGTAAGGTAAAGAACCAAAACACACATCCACATTGTTAAGACGTTGAGATGAATCATCGTTAATAACGGCAGGCGTGCAGAAAATAATCTTATTAAGCATTTTAGCAGGGTAAGAATTTTCGATCAAAATATCCCTCAGAATAATGAAATTGTTCCTCTGAAAATCAGGATGGGACAATCTACTAACTCTATCCTTAAGGGCAAGAATCAAATTTGTCTTCATCCTTGGAGGGTGACAAGACCAATAGCTAATGAACCTATTACGACACATAGGTTTTCTATACCATGAAGTTTTTATAATATTGTCATTACCTCTGTGAACTTTCATATCTAGAGAAGGTAAAAAACCATTTTCTTCGATTTCAGCAGTAAACTGTAAGTACTCGTTATACGAGTTGAAAAAATCCAAAGTAACTTGAACCTTATCTACAGTAAGAGCCAAAATTAAGTCATCTACATACCTTTTCACAAAAGGAACTGGAAATTCAAGTAAACCAGTGCACTGCTTAATTAAATCGTCTTATACAAAATTTACTAAAATAGGTGAAATTGTAGACCCCATTGGGGTACCGAAAACTTGTTTATAAAACTTATCGTTAAAAACAAATACATTTGAATCAAAAATGAATTGAAGTGACTTTTTAAAAGCTGCTAAACTAAAATGACAATGTGGACGTATTTCATTCCAATGTTTTGTGATACTTTCAAGAATGACACGTAATGGTAAATTTGTAAACAACGAAACAACGTCAAAACTGACCAAAATGTAATTTTCAGGTATTATAAAATTATTGATAAAATTACCAAAAGTGAACGAGTCCCTAATATTATACTCATTTTCAGGATTGTATGCGCTTGTCAAAATATCAGTCAAATATTGAGCAACACGACCATTAGGAGAATCTATAGAAGAAATTATTGGTCTCATTGATAAATTTTGTTTATGTATCTTTGGCAAAGCATATAATCGTGGAATTATTGCATTATAAAGTTTTAACTTAGGCACTATCACTATATATATATATATATATATATATATATATATATATATATAATCATCATCATCATATACAGCTTATTCAACCATTTTGTTATGGTGTAGACTCCCTTTACATATTTATATATTCCATTTCCATGTGGCCCATTGTTGTCTATTGCTAGCTATGCGGCCCCAAGTTGATCCTGCGAGTTTCTTTATGTCGTATTCCCATCTTGGTATTTTCACGCTTCGGGGATACCATTGCGTTATCTTTGTGGTCCATCTATCGTCTGTCCTTCTAGCGAGATGCCCCGCCCATTGCCACTTTAGGGATCTGATTCTATTTATGACATCTAACACTTGGGTCTTTTGTCTAATCAATTCAAGCCTTTTTCTATCTCTCTTTGTTATTTCAAGCATGCATCGTTCCATAGACATATACGTTACCTGTAGTTTTCTAATGATATCAGTTTTCAGGGTCCAGGTTTCACAGCCGTATGTTAATACAGGTAGTACACACTGATCAAACGCTTTCTTTTTCAAACGGACTGACATTCTAGACTTGAAGATGATAGAAATCTGTCCAAATGTTCTCCATGCTAGTTTGATTCTTCTGTTTATTTCTGGAAGTAGAGAGCCTGATATGTGCATTAGTTGACCCAGGTATATGTATTCCTCTACTATTTCCAGGGCAGTGTCATTAATTTTTATTTCTTGTGCGTTTATCAGTTCGTTATACATTATCTTGGTCTCACTCAGATTTATTTCAAGGCCTACTTCGTTGCTTGCTGCATTCAATTCATTTATTTGTTGTTGCATTTCGCCAGAGTTACTCGCTATCAGGATGATGTCATCAGCGAATCTTAGATGGTTCAAGTATTCTCCATATATATTCAGACCTGTGTTGTTCCAGCCCAGTTTTCTGAAGATGCTTTCTAGTGTTGCTGTAAATAACTTTGGTGATATTGCGTCTCTTTGTCTAACTCCTCTGCTGGTGGGGAATTCTGGGGTGCCCTCATATATCCTAACTCTCGCTTTGGCTTCCCTATATATATTTGCTAGGGTCTCAATATATGGCTTGTCAACCCCTTGTTCTGTTAGGGCATTTATTACTGCTCTGGGATATATGGAGTCGAATGCTTCCTCGAAGTCAATGAAGGCTAGTGCTAGTGGTTGGTCGTATTCTTTGGTTCGACTGATAACCTATGGGTATGGATGTGATCTATTGTACTGAAGCATTTGTGGAATCCAGCCTGTTCCTCCAGGCTGTATATATATATATATATATATATATATATATATATATATATATATATATATATACATATATATATTGTATTGGTTTCTATATTTATTTATTATCTGAAACGGAAAAAATCGTTAAGCATGTATAACAACTCTATCAAAGGGTAGGGTTCAATTGTGCCATTCAAATTTACTCTAATTATTGGATTGTGAAATTAAATTGTACAAGCTTATGATTTCAGGAATTTTCATTTTAATTAGGTATAGAAGTTTTCCAACAGAAAATGTGCTACGTATAAATAAATACAATTTTTTATGACAATTAATTACTCAGCATGAATGCATTCCTCAATTTAGAAATAAAAGCCTAATGAAATTTTAGAGATCTCTAATAAAATATTTTAAAACGGTACCTTCTGTTTTCTAAGTTTCTATTCACTTCAAACTAATCTTCACTCTCAAGTTCTTTCTGTTCTAGTGTCCAAAATATTATTGACGATTTTTAAATTCACCCGCAATTTCTCAATTTCCTCCCCAAATATATATCCTTTAACTGGATGTACGATTATCTTCTATCTTCTTAGTATTATTATGAAATTGGTTTAAATGTCTTTGTTCAATAAATATAAACGTTTTTTATCCTCCCAATTGTCGAAATAAATTACAATATCACTTGCCTCTTTTTTGACTTTTTTTACATCCGCATGACTTTTTCCTCCTCGATATACGATTATCTTCAAATTACTATTATTATTATAAAATTAGTTTAAATTTCTTTCTGCAGTGCTTTAAATATAAACTTTTTGAATCGTCCTTATTGACGAGTTAAATTATAATATCACCAGCTCTTTGACGTTATAAATCGCACTGACGTTTTTTATCCCCATTATAATCTACCTCGTTCCGGGTTGCTAGCGAAACTAATCTCACTATCGTATGAACTGTATAAATATTGTCTTTGTCGACGATTGGCTGTTTATATTACAATAAACCATTCATTTCTAAAGCCCTATATAAAGCATGAAAATAACATTTTAGTATTAGAAATTAGAATATATACCAATGAAGATTTTTATACATATAAATATTAACATAAATTATTTACTATTTATTAAAAATTCCTGAAATCCCTTGCATTAAACAACATAATTACTAACTATATGAAAATTTGACGTGTTTCTTTCAAATTATTTTAAATTTCATTCTAATTTCAACGAATTCTTTTGAAATAACATCGTGTACTGAATTATTAGTGTTAATTTCCGTTTAATCTGAATCAGATTCCAATATTTTCGATTCTGATGGTTCAAAGAGTATATCGTCTATTTCAATATCTTTGGTCAGATTTTCTTCAGTATTGTGGTGAGGATTTTGTTCACTGTTGATACTATCAGCATTTATAAATATTCGTTAAAATGATGGCTAATAAAGTACAAGATGGAGAAATCAATATGACTTATTTCACTAATACTATTAATCCTTATTAAATAGAAAACAACCAAATGAA
Source organism: Galeruca laticollis (assembly GCA_963921935.1). Lineage (NCBI taxonomy): Eukaryota > Metazoa > Arthropoda > Insecta > Coleoptera > Chrysomelidae > Galeruca > Galeruca laticollis. Next base: position 136,508,687 of record OY998179.1, on the reverse strand, counting down.
ACTGCTTCAATATATATATATATATATATATATATATATATATATATATATATATATATATATATATATATAAATTAGCGGATAGTTTGATGAATGAATAAATTAAGTGAATAGACATACCCTGTGTATGAATTTATCCCACCCGTCGTATCAAAAATTTTAAATACATAAGAAAAACATTACAATATGAAACCATTGATAAATCTTTTGAAAAAGAATATATTTATGATTCTGCAGGTCTTGTTTTCATATTCAATCGTTTCGTCGTAGCGAAAGATGCTCAGTAGCGTGAGGATTTTCGTTTACAGGACACTGGTAAAAAGTTGTTAGTTGTAATACCTGTCCCAGTTTCATATTACCGTTGAACCAAGTCCGACACAACATCAAATTATCAAGAGTTGTGGTTGAAGGTGAGAGGGTTGATAAGACCATTCATTTTCGATAAAGTAGTTAGTTGTACTATGCGAGACTTCTTCAAAGTCCGCGCATTCCAGTCGGTTGAAGCCGAAGGTCTGATATCTGAGTTATTCGAGTACGAAGAATCAGGTACACAAAATGTGCTTTCCAGTTTCGTCTTCCAAGTAACAGAAGCGATAGTACAATTCTTGTATTGCAGACACGTCCTTCTCAAGTGTGTTCCTAGACGACAGTGTCCTGTCAGAATGCGTAAATGAGACTTACGCCATTCTAAGACCGGTTAGGAGACTTCATTCGAGGGGCTTACGAAAAATGCCATCGAGTGTATTAGCCCAGGTGTATCTCTCCAGAGCCTGAACGTTTTACGTTTGACCCAATCTGAGATGCAGCTTTTGGCGTTGCTAATTGCAGTTCCAACGACGGTTTCTGATCTGATGGAACAGAATCGGTTCCTTTTCTGGCAAGAGCGTCGGCTTCTTTATTACTCTTCACGTCGCTGTGTTCTTGGACCCAGATCAAAGTTATTTTCTTTCGCTTACCCAGGTGATCAAGGATTTGTATGCAGTCACAAACCAGCTTAGAATTCACTCGTTTGGAGTTCAGTGCGTTTAGATTCACCTGGCTTTCTGAGATAATTTTATTAGATCTTTTCACCGGATGTCTGATACCAAGCTCTCTGTTGCCCAGGAAATGACGTTATATACTCGTATATACTGATTGAGAAATGACAAGGGATCAGCGGCTGCTCATTCAGAGGGTCATTGGAACTGGGGTATCAATATCGAGACTTTAAAATGGTTTCAGTTTGACACAGTGTGAGCAGTGCTCCCTATAATTCAGAAAATATGATATTTTGCGTTTTCAATTGCGACTTCCCAAATTCCGCCACAGGGTGGAGCTTTCGGTGGAACATACTTCCATTGTATTTCTATTGTCGATAAAAATTCCGTAATTTTGTATCTAAGTACGTAGGCTATGGTAGTTTGTAACTTAATAAAATTTGGGAATCTTATAAACGTCGTATACTATGTTTTGACGGATGTGAATACGAGGGTAGTAGAAATATTGGAAACCAGAGTTGATTCCTTAGTTTCGCGTGAAGACGATATTGCCTGTTATTATATGTATCTTTGTTTAACAAACGGTTTTGTAGAACGGTTGGCACAGTGTACCAGAACTCGAGGAGTTCTAGAGTAAGAATCCCTCTAATCCCTCTAGCTAAACTGAGAAGCATTGAATACTTGATACTGACTAGATACTCGTTGCTTAACAATGAATAGTGTAATTTACTGCCTGGGCGCCTTCTTCGTGTGATATACTCATATTACTATTTTAAATGAAACTGTGACTATATAATTCCACAATATATTGAAAAAAATGTTGAAAATTCTAAGATGTAATGCGTATTGCCCGGGTAAGCCCAAAGGAGACAGAGTCCAATTAAATTCACTGTTTTATTTCTGAAAAGAATATGTACAACGATAAAAATAAACTAAAATGAAATAATTCAATATTCTATATGATGCTTCGGTACGTAGATATTGCGAAGGTCACGCTTCGTCGATCCGTATCCTTCCGTCGGTTGAAGAGTACTGGCGGCCTGAATTGAACCTAGGTGGAACGAACGCGGTGTGTGCTTCGATTTCGGAGATATACTAGTCGGTAGACGTGACTCTCTATGTCCTGTGGAATATTCAGCTAACCGGGAATCTGAGCAACCGGCGGATCGATACTATTTCGGTCCTATTCTCAAGATTCGGGAGTATCGTTTATAGCTAGTCACTACCCAGCTTAACGAATACTTCTACGTACAGGGACTGTAGTTATTCCAGTGTGTCAATACCACACCGAAATTATTCTACCAGTTAGAGCGATTCGTGTCCTAGGGCACTGTTTCTCCCCGCTTGGCACGCCTGCTGAACTCCATCGGACGTACAACCGTGTTTTCTGACGAATTTTTTGTGGAATTCTTTGCGGAAGGGCATGAAAATTGGTGTATACGGTGGTGAGGGGGACGACGATGTCTTGTGAATCGATTAAGAGGGATTGGAATTCTTCTGCGTGATTATCTATGTCATCAGCGCTCTGATGAATGACGGGTTGTGGTAAATTAGTAGAGACGTGGTTTGGAACGGAATTCCAATCGGCTTTTTTAAAATCGCGAAAAGTGAAATTTGATGATGGTGGTGGTATTGGATTGTGTAACGCCGCCTTTTCGTCTGTTGATTCGCATTTTTATATCCATCGTGGTGGTGTGGTGGTAGTCTCTGTCCCTTCTACCGTCGATTCATTGTGCGCATCCGAAGTGGTGACTTTGCTGATCTGGTGGGGTATATCGCCATCGAGGCGATAACTGGTTTTCTGAATGTAGTTTTATAGTAACGCATTTATGTCATTACAAGGAAATTGACAATTGTTTCGATATCAAATATCATCGTTAGAATGACAGAAGTTATATTTCATTTGATGCCTACCTGATGTTTAATAACTATTTCTGGCTAGACCAAGAAGTCACCTACTTTGTGAGCGAGTGAATATATATATATATATATATATATATATATATATATATATATATATATATATATATATATATATATATATATAAACAAACTCAAGAAAACAGAAACTCAACTAACGTACCTCATGTCGATACAATAGACAGAATGGGATATAGATCAGTATCGTTAAAATGAAGATAGGATTGAATCGGCTATATTTTATAGAATTCCATGATATATACAATCAACGTATCAATTTGATCAAGAAGGATTCAAAATAATATTGTATAATTTCGAAAAGTTACCTGAAACATTCATAGAATTTCAGTAGTTAATCTATTTATAATAACATCAGCGTTAATAGTTATATTTCATATCCATATCCATCACAAGCTGTTAGTAATAATATTTACTCTTAGATCCATCTAAAGAAGAAAGAAAGCACAGAATATAAGTATAACTGGAGTTAAAAAAGACTATAGAAATGAAAATCTTAATTTGACAGTAATAGTGAGTAGAAAATGGTTAAAAAAAGTGAGTTTCAAATATAGAATGGAATAAGAGTTTATATAATAGAAATAGTCATTTAGGTAATAAAGTCAAGTTAGATTGTAGTTTAGTTTTAATTGTGTTTTCAATAAATAACTTTTGAAAGACTAAATATGAAGAAAACGGGTAGAGTTTAGTGAAAGACTTTCAGAAAGAAGTTATACCTAACAATTAGAAATAGAACTCCTAATTATAAAATAGGTGTAAATAATAAGGTGACTTCTCAACTTGAACAATATATCAATAACATCAAGAAGTAGATGAAGGTTGTCAGAGAGAGTTTTTTTTGAAAAAAAAAACAACAAGCGTGGAGAGACAGATAAGAAATTTGAAAAAGTGGATGCTGAGGTAAAATAAGCTCCGACTGCAAATGTGTAAAAAATTATGGTAAAAGTGACATACCGAATATGAAATAATAAGAATAATCCAGCTCCTAAAGGAATAGGGAAGTGTACACAAAATTTGACATCTGCGATTGGAACATCTCATCAAGCCAGGTCAGTGTTCAGTTTTAATTAATTTTGGTACCAAATTAAAGAAACAATAAATATTTGCAAATTATGAATTGATAAGATGGAAATATAAAGGCCTAAATTACTCAAAATTTACAAATGATCGTACGATACTCAAAGACAATATTATAGACACCTACCTTTCATTCAATATCTTATTTCTTTTACTTTCTTATAGATATAATTAGTTAAGTATTATTTGAACTTCCTGTGATTCATATTTGTACATCGTTGTATAATTTCATTCCATTTACTATCATTAAATCATCTGGTTATAACGTTTTAAATCATTTTATTCTTATGATATTTCAATATATTAGAATTAGAATACAGAAAGCAATCCCTTATCTCAAGGGTATGGGGTTGAAATGAAATGTCCAGTGGGTGAATACAATAATAGTAAGAGTCCTCTGTTATATGAAAGTTCTCTATCTATTCCATAGGCGCACCAAATTTTTTTTAATTCATTCAGTTAAATTAAACAAAAACATTATTTTGAATCCTTCATTAAATTTTATTGTTGAATTATTATTATAAAATATTGTAATTCTATAAAATTAAAAAAAGAATACAGTATATTTCCTGAACTCAAAGAGAGATAGAGTTTTCATGCCTCAGACAGGAACTATGAGCTTGCTAAGGTAAATATAAAATTATATAAAATAAATACTATAAAAAAATGTATGACGTAGCACAAGAAGGGTGAAAGTGACAGATAGCACATTGGCGATACCTAATTTAATCCTGCTCGTGAAGTGATTTAATTGAAGAATCTTTTTAGTAAACTTCATAAAAGTAATACAGTGTCAACCTACTGAATGATTGAAAGTAAAAAACCTTCAATTGTCAATTTTTCTATTTTTAGGTTAGTAGATTATAATTCATAATGTGTAAATATTTGATCTCAATTAATTTGAGTGTTTCAATTTTATGATAACATTAAACTTTTCTATTTTTAGTTCAATCAGATTGTGCGTTATTTACTCCCGTATCATCTAACATATTACAAATCGACAATTGTCAGAGTTTGATTGGATTATAATAGATCATGGCAAGATTACAATTTGAAGTTGAGCTGGCAGCAGATGAAGATCCGAAGAATAACATCATAATTATAAAATCAATAACAAAAGGGGATGGAATTACATATCTCATACCGCCATGTTACCAAGCAGCGAAACACCACCTTCAATTATTGAAGTTACCAGAATTTTTGAAAATAAAAAAACATTACAGAGAAGAGGTCATAATCGAACGGTATGGATGTCAATGCCAAGCGATGTTTTAGCATTATACGAAGATGATGCTGGTAATATGGTGTTTAATGATTATTCATTACAAGAAATGACTTAAGTCACAAGGCAATCTATTACACAGGGAAAATTATTGGAAATTTTAGAGAAATTAAGTTTTAAATCCAATGTCAACAACGAAAAACGTAACAATTTAATCAAATTAAATGAAAAATTTGTTTCAAAGAAGTTTGATAACAAGATCACTAATGCCAAACAATGGTTACGAAGTTTTGAAAGTGAATGTGCAAGATTTGATTTAAATGGTGATACAGAGAAAATTAGTGCTTTGAGATTATTTTTGAATGACTCAGAAAGTGACTGGTATGAGTCTATGTTGATTGAACACAGTTTAAACTCGCTGTGGAAAATATGGTCAGCGAGTTTTCTAAACACGTTTGCAGATAAATGTTGGTTCTCTGTTATGTATGCACTGAGTTTCAAACATTTGAATGGCTCTCTGCTGGAATATGCATTGAAAAAGCAGAGATTGTTATTAGAATATGATAGTGATATAGATACCAGGACTCTTACTGACTTAATTGTCGTAGGATTGCCAAATTATATTACAAATAAACTAGATAGACAAGAGGTGACAGACCCAACTCTTCTGTTTAGTGTCCTACGGATGCATGAAAATCACAATAAAAACGTACAAAACCATTTCACTGAGAAGAAAATATCCACTAAATCAGAATGTAAAAAAAACACTTTGTCAAATATGTTACAAGATGGGAAAGAAAAACAGATTTCACTCTGAAGATTTGTGGTGGTTCAAAGAAGACAAGAACAGTAATGACAGTGTAAAACACTGCAAAAACTTGATGTTGGAGATTGATCAATTTCAGGATACAAAAACTAAGTATTCCCCCACTAATAGAAGTTGAGGTTATACTGAATAACACACTGAAATGCAGAGGTATTCATGAGCCTGGCTCAAATATAACCTTAATGAATTCCAAATTAATAAAAGTAACAAATTTGAAGAAAAATTATTTTGAAAATAAATTCAACACAATTGGTGGTGGGGGAAAAACAACAGGTTTAATAAGATTAAATGGAAAAATACTGAATATTGAAAAGGAAATAAATGCATCTATTTGCAATGATTAAAACTTCACTCATGATTTGCTTTTGGGACTGGATACAATAAAGCGGTTTGGGTTTACCCATGATGTGAATTTAAACATCCAACTTCAGAAAAATGACAACACAAGTGCAAATAAATATGTCAGCCCCACTGAAGACAAAAAAATATAATAATAAAGAAATTGAAATCACAGAGTTTAAGTCAGAAATATTTAATTATGAAATAAATTTCAATGAGGGAATAGATGTGAATAAATTTGATATTGATACTACTTACTTGGAACATGACCAAAGAATGAAAATTAGTGCATTATTAAATGATTATAAACACATATTTGCTAAAGATAAATACGATTTAGGCCAAGTGAAAAACTATGAAGCGTTTATAGACCTACAAGTAGAGAAATATTGCTCAAAAAGACCGTATAGATGCTCGATAGATGATAAAGCAGAAACCGAGAAGCAAATTGGACAACTGCTAAAGAATGATTTAATTGAAGAATCTTATAGCCCATTCGCAGCACCTGTAACATTGGCATTCAAACGGAATGAAGGAAAAAAGTCTAGATTATGTATTGACTTTAGAGATCTTAATAATATTATTATCTCACAGCCACAGCCGTTTCCTCTAATAGAAGATCTAATAGTAAAAACGATAAACTGTAAGTATTTTACTACTCTCGACATTAATTCTGCTTTCTGGTCTATACCATTGAGGATCAGCGACAGGGAAAAGACAGGCTTTGTTACACAGGAAGGTCATTATCAATGAACGTGCCTTCCTTTTGGACTGAAAACACCGCCGGCAATTTTCCAAAGAATCCTGACTAATATAATAAGAAAACATAACCTGTAAAATTTTGTGATGAACTACATTGATGATATTATGGTGTTTTCGAAAACTTTTAATGAACATATAGACCATTTATCAAAACTGCTGGATGCAATTGCTGAAGAAGAATTCCGTCCGAAATTAACAAAATGTAAATTTGCAGCATCACGAAACAAGGAAGAAATAAGACAATTTCTAGGTAAAGTAAATTTTTATAATAAATACATTCCTAATGCTACAATAACTCTTGACCCTATACACAATTTACTTAGAAAAAATGTCAATTTTGATTGGTCAGCTGATTGTGAAAAAGCTTTCCAAACAATAAAAAATAATTTATGCTCTGCCCCAATTCTGGCTATTTTCGAGCGAGAGGCGCCAACTTTTATATACACTGATGAAAGTATAAAAGGAATTGGTGCAATACTAAAACAAACACAATCATGTGGAGAAATCAAACCAGAGGCGTACTTTTCAAAGAAGTTGCATGAATCACAAAAAAAGAAGAAAGCCATTTTTTTAGAAGGCTTAGCAATTGAAGAAAGTTTGAAATTTTGGCAACACTGGCTAATAGGAAACTCATTCACAATTTATACGGACCACAGGCCGCTAGAAAATGTAAACATAAAAAACAGAACAGATGATGAATTGGGAGACATGACTCATTACCTATCATAATACAACTTTGTAATAAAACACAACCCAGGTGGAAACAATACAGAAGCGGACTGCCTAAGCAGAAATTCTGTATATGAAAGCCACGAAAACGAAGAAGATTTGCCGTCAATGTGAAGTTTGTATAAAAAACAAATCACGATTAAATAGAAATTATGGACTCATGTCAATTAGGACCAGCAGAAAAACCTTTCCAAATCATGTCCATAGACACAGTAGGAGTATTTGGTGGCAACAGGTCCTCAAAAAAGTATTTAACCTTGTTAATGGTTCATTTCATACGTTATGCTTACATTTCATGCTCGAAGACACAACTGACTAAGGACTTCATAAAACTGGTAGATCAAGTGATGAAGGACAATGAAGTTGAGATATTGTTCTCCGATCAATATCCAGCATTGAATTCAAAAGAGTTTAAAAAATAGGACCACTCTGTTAATTTGATTTTTACAGCAGTGGATGCTCCTTTTTCGAATGGTCATAATGAGAGGTTGAGCCAGACGCTGGTGAATAGGCTTAGATGTGCCGTGGATAGCAAAGAAAAAAGAACAGCTTGGACAACTGTGACAATGGATTGTGTGAAAGCCTACAACTAAACAAACCACACAGTGACAGGTTATTCGCCTTTGTATCTGTTAAGTAGAGAACCAACCGATGTACTACCAATGGACCTAAAAAGAAAACAAATGGAACCCGGAGAATTGGAAAAAGACCGACATACAGCATTTCTCGGATAAAAAAAATCACATGAATTGAACAAGGCCATTTTTGACAAAAATAGAACAGATTACAAGTTTCTAAAAGGTGATATGGTTCACATAATGGACTGTAATAAGTTGAACAGATCTAAAATGGATGAAATTAGTATTGGTCCTCTTGAGATAGAAGAAATAATATCAGATTCACTATGTAGAATCGACACTGGGAAGAATAAAAAGTCCTTCGGATTGTACCATGTGACAAAGCTCATTCCCCAGTTTGATTAGTCAAATTAACCCCAGCCAATTTGCCCTTTTGAGGGGGGGAGATGTAAGCTTTGTATTCTGTATGGTGTGTACGTAGCCCAATAAACGAGTATGTGAACGCCGCCTAACCAGTGTGACGGCGATGCATAATTTAAACCTGCTCGTGAAGTGATTTATTTGAAGAATCTTTTTAGTAAACTTCATACAAGTAATACAGTGTCAACCTACTAAATCATTGGAAGTAAAAAACCTTTAATTGTCGATTTTTCTATTTTTAGGTTAGTAGATTATAATTCATAATGTGTAAATATTTGATCTCAATTAATTTGAGTGTTTCAATTTTATGATAACATTAAACTTTTCTATTTTTAGATCAATCAAATTGTGCGTTATTTACTCCCGTATCATCTAACATATTATATATATATATATAAATATATATATATATATATATATATATATATATATATATATATATGAATAAAAAGAAAAGAATTAGATATGATATTACAAATATTGAAGCTTATATATTATTAGCCCTATGGGTATATCCTGGAAATCGTTCCACATGTAAGGTCAGTATAACTATGCTATGATATATGGAACTATTAAAACAATATCTGCTGATCCTTACAATAATTATTTAAAAAGACAGTTTAAAAATGTAGAACTTCCTAGATTTATCTGTTGGATGACGACTTCATATTTTCGGTCTCTCAAGTGTTTTCTTACCTCTAGCTCCACAAGGACACTTGCTTCCTTCATGAATATGTAGTACTTCTAGATCTGTGTAAGATGTTAATGAGTTTTTGGTGTTAAGTAGATGTTTTGCGTAGTGGAATTTATCTTGTTATTTTAATATGTATGCTCGTTAGTGTTCACTGGATTCCTGGAATAATATTTCTATTTTATATTAATTTTCTCACAAGTTTTAGACATTCTTTAGGAAGAGTTTAAGTGAACATATTGGTAACATCAAATGAAACGAGTTTAGGGTTATCTCGCAAGTTGAAAGCTTTTAATTTCTTTATTATTTCTATCGAATTTTTAATTGAGTATTTAGATATATATCCGTAATTATCCAGTATATTGTTGAGTATTATTGCTAACATATAATTAGAAGTATTAACATTAGGAACTACAGGTTTAATTGGTAGGCATCAAATGGAATGGAGCTTCTGACATTCTGACGGTGACAGTTAATATATAAACACTTGTCAATTTCTTAGAATTTTTAACATTTTTCTCAATATATTGTAGTATTAGCTCGAATGAGTTAGTTTCATGTAAAGAAGTAGTTGATAGTGTAGTTACTAGATAGTGAATAGATGTTAGTTTATTTGCTGTATCATTAGACCGCAGATATTACAATCCATTTCTCTAAAATATAACAATGTTTATGGAAGAATGGGAATTTAAATTTTTAAACAACGTTCCTTTAATGAACTTTTGTCAACCGTTTCCGCCATTGCGCCACAGCAAATTTTTTTGGTGGGTATTTTCAACAATATACATCATTACATATGTACCATAAACGTATGATTATTTTGAAACAACAATTTAGGGAAATATACCTATTGATTCAGTAGACTCAAGTGCAGAGGATATGAATCGACTTATTTAGTACATCCTACTCAAACCTTCACTCTATTCTAGTCATTATGTTTCACACCGTCCTCCATTTTCTCATAATCTGTTCTCGTTTTATCCCAATTTTTCCTGCAATCTCTCCCACTCCATCCTTCCATGATTTTCATGGCCTTGATCTCTTCCGTATACCCACCTCTTCTGCTTTGTATATTTGTTCCAGCAATTTGTTTCCATGATTCCTTCACGTGCCTCAAGTGTCCAAACAACTTCACCTATTGTTATTTCAACAGCATTATTTTCAGATCATCACGGATGGTATCATTAATAATATTGTGTCTCTTGTACGAATTAGACCTCTGAGTCCCATGGCATTTAACTTCTACTTTTAATTATTTATTAATGTTCATGATTCACCCAAAATCATTGTGTATTCTAAATCGCTGGTTCGCATTTTATTCAATTAGCTTCATTATACAAAATAGCAAATTCTCTTAAAATTCTCACACTGATACACATAACGTTGAATTGAGAATGATTTTCGTGAGCAGTAGACCACAACTTTGGTAATATCGTGTATAATTTCAGTCAGAATATAATATAATAGTTGATCCCATTCGTATATTGAGTAAAATGGAGCATGTAAAATATCAGGAAATCATCAGTTAGTTTCGAGAATATGCATTTCAAATCAACGGACTCCATGAAGGTAGTGAAAGATTGCACATATATAAATATTGTAATAAATGATGAAGAGAGTTTTCATGTAACTTATCTCTGGATGTCACAAGCCACAGGCGACATATTTAAATATAAGTTTGAACTCTATTGAAAGAGAAACTCAGTTCGTAACTGTGAAGTTCCTAAAGGACATCAAAGTCTAGACAAAAAAGCAACAGTTGCAGAATTCATAGGAGGTTAAACTGTGACTTGTGACGTTGCTGCGAGTTACTTGCAGTTTTGTTTTTTCGTGGCTGGCGGAAGAGGCAAAAAGAAAAAATATGGGACGTGGAAAAGCACAAATAATTTTCTGTAATTGCAGTTTCTACTTTATTCGAATTTTTAACAAACCTTCTAGTAAGTTTCTTTATGCGGAACTTTCAATTTGATTAACAAAATGATAGTTTAAAAGGTAAATGAAGCTTAGTTATAGATAAAGTGAACGATGCTCGTAAGTCAAAATTATGATTTTCACTTTGATTAACATCTAGGTTAATAAACTCACCCGCCCTGTAACGAAGGGAATTTAATACAAGTTCTGAAGGAAGTTCTATGTTCCTATTCCGAGTGTGTATTATTTATATACAATATAAAGTTAAATTGAGCGAGTTATCTGGAGTAACCTCGAGCAAGTGCTTTCTGGGGGATGATCTACAGACTTCGGTGGTTTCGTTGGTTTCGTCGGCTTTATCCAAATTGAGCCCACCTACAGAGTGAGGCACATTATCGTGTAATAAAATCTTAACTTTGCACATAATCTATTGAACATAGATTAATATTCTTCATAAATAATAGATCAAAAATGTGAGTGTATAATTCCGAAAAGTTACCGGGAAGTTTGGAAAAAACGAAGACATTGCCAATATTCTAGCAGACTCCCTTCAAGAAAAATCGAAGAATATGAGCACATCTCAAACTCCCCTAGTCAAATGTCCCCTAGATACTTCACATGCCAACTCACTTAATGCCCCTTTCATATTCCAAGAACTCACACAAGCAATTTCTCTTTCCAAAAACTCTGCTGCCGGACCAGATGGCGTCTCTTTAGATCTTCCTAAAACACCTTCCAACATCCAGTCTAAACAAACTACTGTAACTGTATAATAAAATTTGGATCAACCATAAATTTCCGAAAATATGGAGAGAGTCTGTTATACTACCATTTATGAGAAATTATGCCGATTCCCAAAAACCAAAATCCTTCAGATCCATTTCGTTAACCTGCACAATGTATAAGCTTCTAGAAAAAATGGAGGACAAACGGCTACTCTGGTACCTCGAAACTAATAAACTGCTGAATCCAGCCTAATCTGGTTTCCGGTCCCAAAGATGTACGACAGATAGTTTGGTATCTATGTATGCAGAGATTTCCAATGCTCTTGCAAAGAAACAAGAAGTGGTAGCAGTAACTATTGATATACAAAGTGCGTTTGATAAAGTCTGGAGACCCGCTATTACCAATAAATTATAAGAAATATATCTAGAAGGTAATATCTAAAACTTTTTAACAAATTTTCTGAGCAATCGATCTTCCAAAGTATCCGTCAACGGTCATTTTTCCACATCATTTAACCTCAAAAATGAGGTCCCTCGAGGCTCGGTATTAAGCCCAACCCTATTCATCATAGTCTTAAATGACGTTAGACCCCCAATAAAATGTTCTATTTATGCCGACGATCTTTCATTTCACTGTCCTGGTAAATCCTCATTAACCACATCAATATTACTCCAAAATGCCGTGGACAAAATCTCCTACTGGGCTAATACAGTAGGATTCAATTTCTCTCCAAAAAAATCGAAAGTAATCAAATTCAGCAGGAAACGGAACGAACAAATGCCACCTGATATTAAACTGAACGAGAGAAGACGTGGTAGACCACTTTAAATTCCTGGAAATAACCTTCGATAGTAAACTCACGTGGAAGCACCACATAGACGATATCAAGGGTAATTGTTTAAAACGCATTAATCTGATCAAGACACTATCACATCGCACATGGGGAGCTGATGAACAACAACTACTTAAAATCTATAGAGCTTTAATCAGACCAAAACTAGAATATGGCAGTATTGTGTATGGTAATGCAAGCAGATCTATTCTAAATAAGTTGAACTCAATACAGAATACTTTACGCCGCATCTGTTAAGGAGTCTTCAGACCCAGTCCTGCGGAATCACTCTGCTGCGAAGCAAATGGAATACCACTATATCTCCGTAGACAACAGTTTCTACTGTCATACTCAGCACGGGTATCATCTAACCCTACAAATCCAGTATATCATATCATAAACTCAAACCAAAACACCGTAACTAGCTATCATACAATACAACACATTTTACAACCTTTACTCGAAAATATAGACCTCAAACAAACGGCTAACAGTTTTCTCTCGGACTCACCCCCCTGGATTAGAATAGCTCCATATGAGAACACAACTTCAAGTAAATACAATAAACATGAAGTATCGAGCTCCTTCCTTCACCAAGCCTCACTAGAACTGATAGATCTGGAAAATCCCTATTGTAGTGTACATACAGGCGAACTTTTCAGTATACTCTCAGCTGTCAAATGTATTGAGGACACTCATAAAAAAGTTGCAATATGCACTGATTTTTTGTCATGCATCCTCTCAATAGGGGACATCTACTCCAAAAATTATTTAGACCAACAAATTCAAAGAAGTATCCAATGCCTTCACTGAAATGGAATTCACGTCTTCCTTACCTGGGTCCCCTTACATGTTGGTTTTATCGGAAATGAAATTGCTGACAAATCAATTTAACATGTGCTCTCGAACTTGCCTCTGATTATTAGAACAATGTGGACGGACGTCTTCTCTGAGGTTTGATAGATTCTCATTCCACCAAGAAGCATCCTTTTTTGCACGAGCTTTTGACAGTGGGCAACTGTAATGGAAAGCTTCCATTATTGCATCACTGATCCGTTCGATTCTGTGTTCCAGGTCGTAGTGCGGGTGTTTTACCCCATTCACTTCGACGTGTTCCAAATTGTCCTTCAGATTGGTCTTGTAAAGAGACCAAACAGTATTTCCAGGATTTTGGATTGTAGGAATCGAGGTAGTATCTCAATCTATCCTAAATTCGATGATACTATGGTCGGAAAGTGATTTCTCGCTCATCACCCTCCGATCTTTTAGATTTTTTCTAGCAGCAACATTATCAATTGTTGCGTCCAGGACCTCTTTTCTTGCTCTAGTGACAAAAGTGGGGGTTATTCCCACGTTTAAGGACTTAAGGTTAGAGATATTCCAATAAACACTCACCTTTGACGTTGTCGTTAGTGCTTCCCCACACGGTATTGTGTGCGTTGGCATCACAACCAGTTATTATTGGCAGCCGTCTGTTACTGCAGTATTTCCCTAGCTCTTGTACTTTTTCTGGCGGTGTCATCTCCAGCGAAGTAGGCAGAGGCAATGACGATGTCTTGATCGATACCCCCAATGTTGGGATGAACAATGATTGGAACAAGGTCCCGTGATACGTATTCTGAAACACATATATATTTTATGTTATTTCTTATGATTACACAGGCATGCATCACATGAATTCTTAAACTAATGGGCTATCACTTCTTTCATTTATCAACATCGCAATAAACTGGTTTAATAATTGCAAATGTATTAAAAAGACCTCTCTAATAAGATCATATGGGTGGCATTCCAAAAAATAAAATTATGTGTTCGAACTCAAAATTTAAATGAGCTATAATGATTCATCAATTTTTTTCAATAAGGTATTCAACTAAAAGCAGAAAATATCTAGAGAATACAAGTTCAATATATTCCTTAACCTATCTTCTTCTCCGTTACGAATATTATCCACCATCCTAGCTACGCTGACCTCATTGACTGCTGCTCTTAACAGTTCTGTCGTTGTTATTGAGAATCATTTTCTCATGTTTTTGAGCCACGATATTATTCTTATTCCAGATTCTCCCTTCCCAAACACTTTTCTTTGACTAATAGTTTTTAAGAGGTTATATTTGGTGTTATTTCAAATTAAATGTCCGTTCGAGATACCCCATTTTGCTTCTTTTTATAGTATCCATAACTTCTCTTCCCTTCCCCATTCTCTCTAATACTCCCTCGTTGGTCACCCTATCAACACATGATATTCTAAGGATCCTTCTATAAAGCCACATATCGAAGGCCTCAAGTTTCTTTTGTGTTGCTTTGGTCCATGTCCAGGACTCCATTCCATAGTATAATATGAAAAACACATATGACCACAGCAGTTCTACTTTGATGACTAGTTTGGGATTATGGCTGTTGGAGAGCTTAGACTATAGTTTCAGGAACCTATGGATGTACGGCTCCAATAATGAGAATAAATCAAGTGATGAGTTAAATATTATTGTCATTAGGTTTGTACGATGAACAATCTCATGTTATACCGAATTTCACATACTCACTACATCAACTCTACACATTTGCAATATCTGACGTACGTTCGATAACCATGCTATCATCGTCAATGATTTGAGATAAGAGATTTACCTAAGGGGACGTACACCTTGGGTGAAAGACAGGATGTGGACACGTGTATCGGATAATGAGGAACGGAGTGATTTGAGTATATTATGACTCTGTAAATATGTTCTATTGAAGTATTCTATCTATAAACGATGGAATAAAACAATATAATTTGTTTAAAACTTCATTTATTTGAACTAATGTTCAATATAAACTCGACGCGTTTCAATAACATAGTAGCTTTGTCAAAACGGATGGAGGTATAATATAAAAATGTTTTATTATATACAATGCATAAATGCAGAATACTATTTACTAATGTTAACAAAGGTTTTGAAATCAATTACCTGGAAATTCATTCACTACAAACATACTTAAGCTATCTTCCAGGTTAAAATGTTTAATAAAGGAGAGTGATATCTATTTGGTCGTTAAGAAGATTACCTGAATATTTATATTTGTTAATCTCAAGGGCCTCTAATAAATTTAAACTTAAGGATTTACCGACTACATTTGAAAATTTGGGTCGAAAATGTGTTGGTTTTCTAATAAATGATTTGAGTAGTTAGAATCTAATTTTTTGTTGTCATAGCTACGTTTGTATTCCGAAATTCTAGTTTTAAATATTCCAAAAGCAGAACCGATATAAATTTTATCACATTTTAATTTATAAACTTCTGATTTGTTCAATTTTGAAGATTTAGATTTGTGAGTTTGGATAAATTGTAATCAGTTTTAAAGGAAATATTCATGTCTAAACTTTCTAAAGATGATTTAATTTTTAAGGATGGTGTTCCGAAGTATGTTAAGCTTTTAAATTGTGTATTATTATTTTTATCAGAAAGAATCCTTGTTCTAAAGTCTGTTTTCGTATCTTTTTATTTATGATATTCCCAATTAAATTTTGAACGTAATTATTATTAACTGCTATTTGTTTTATGATATTTAATTATTTGTTATAATTATCAATATTTAATGGTAATGTTAAGAGTCTGTGTATCATTCTATTGAAAGCTGCTAGTTTGTGACTGAATGGGTGGACCGAACTAGTATGAATTGTAATATCTGTATGTGATAGTTTGTGAAATATAGAAAAATCATGTTTATCATTTATATTCTAAATTGTAAGGTCTAAGAAGTTTATAGACTTATTTTGTTCAAGCTCTACGGTAAATTTGATATTATTGTGAATTGAGTTCATATAATTAATGAAGCTCTCTAATTGTCCGTTTATACCGACGAAGCTAGCTAAAATGTCGTCCACATATCGGTGCCAGTACATACATTTTTTACTAAGGGGGTGTTCATGAATTAGTTTTCTATATTATCTATGAAAATTTCTGCTAGTAGAGGGCTGAGGGGGTTACCCATAATCAAACCATCTTTACTGCTATAAACCTCTCCATTGGAATGCGAATAACTTCGAAAACACGTTTAATAAAGTAATGACATCAGAGTGAATTATAGGATCAACATTATTGTATGTGAGCAAGTTATCAACAAGAGTTATAGTTTTGTTAGGAGGTATACTAGGGAATAGATTTGTTACTTCGAACGATATGAATTTAGAATTTTGGGGTAGTATTATATCTTGAATATTATTAATAAATGCCGTCGAATTTTTTACTGAAATGACATCTATGAGAATCTTTGAAATTATGAATAAAGGTGCTGTGAAATGAGAAACAACTGGTCTGATTGGGTATCCCTCTCTATGGAGTTCAATTAATGAATAAATTTCATGGTGTTGCGGATTGGGTAAATATAATTTATATTTTTCGTTATCGGTAATTATTGATTTAGCGTTTTTTTTTGTTATTTTTATCACTTTCTGAAATTTATCAGTTGGTTTTTTAAGGGTATCAAAACTGCTTGCCTGAATAAAATTGTTGGTTTTTAATATATATCCTATATTTTATAAACCATCGCATACAGATATTACAATTCATAATAGTTCGGTCCACCCATTCAGTCATAAACTAGCAGCTTTCAATAGTATGATACACATACTCTTAACAGTCCCATTAAATATTGATAATTATAACAAAGAATTAATATGATAAAACAAATAGCAGTTGATAACAATCACGATCGAAATTTAATTGACAATATCATAAATAAAAGGATAAAAAACAAACTGTGGAACAAGTATTCCCTTCTGATGAAAATAATAATGATAAACAATTTGAAAGCTTAACATACTTTGGAACACCATCCTTAGAAATTAAATTATTTTTAGAAACTTTAGATATGAATATTTCCTTTAAAACTGATTACAATTTATCCAAACTCATTAAAGATAATAAATCTAAATCTTCCAAATCAAACAAATCAGGAGTTCATAAATTAAAATGTGGTAATGACAACTGTGATAACATTTTTATAATTCGCGTATGAAAGGGAATTCATTATAACATTGTTTACAGTGTCACAATGAAGCTCTTTGAACACTGTTATAGTATTTTTAAGTGTACAGTTGGTTATTGTATTAAGTTATATTTTTATTTGACATTTTACTTTAACCTTGACACAAATTATAAATAAAATGGTCTAGCGTTGTTCTAGCTAGCAAATTATTATATAAAAGGTAAATTAGAATGATGTATATATTAAAAATATTAATGAATAACGTACGCTAACGTTTATTTATCAATGATTTGTCAATTGTTTATTTTTATATTGTATAAGATCAATATATAGGTATATGAAACGTTCGATTTTTGGGATAAATTACCAGATATCTATGTGAAGATGCATTACAGAAATAATTCTCTTCATTATATAATATAAGTAGATCGCAAGAGCATATACGAAGAAGCTCTTCTTCAAACAAATAATCATTCTCTTTTTGCTTAAATGAGAGTTTGTTTACACAATTATTCGGTTATATGTCAAAAGTCAGAAGTGCTGAATAAAACCTTCTGTGATCAGACCAATTAGGAATCTACAGAATTGCCAACTTAAATTCAAACCACTCCTCCTAGTTTAAAAACAGGGATTATATGAAATTCTATTTTATTCAAATAATTCAATAAATGCGAATTATAAAAAATATTGTGTGAAACTTGTGCCACAATGACTTTCTGTAGTACACTCACCGCTTCGCGGTTCGTTGTGCATACTTCACTCGTACTACAAAACGAGTCATTGTGACACTTGTTTTACAAATAACTGTTATATCGGTAGAAATTTTAGAAATTTTAAAACTAGAATTTTGGTATACAGACGTAGCTATGACAACAAAAAATTAGATTCTAACTATTCAAATCATTTATTAGAAAACCAATACATTTTCGACCCTAATTTTGAAATTCTCCATGTAGTCGGTAAATCCTTTAGTTTAAATTCATTAGAGGCCCTTGAGATTAACAAACATTGTTTCAAACAAATTATATTGTTATATTTCATCGTTCAGTATTGATCTTCATTAAGTAAAAGCCTCATCTATTCAGTTTTTATTCTATCTATTATAAATGTGTGATGATGCATTTACCATGTTTATATTTCTAATTTTTCTGAAGAATTACTTTTTTTTCCAGATTCCTGACTTTTGGATATTTAGCAGCCTTCAACATGTGGCTTCTGCTTTGTCCATCAACTTTGTCTCATGACTGGCAAATGGGATCTATTCCTTTAGTAACTTCCACTTACGATCCAAGAAATTTAGTAACAATATTTTTTCTTGGACTAACACTGTTATTAGCTATCAAGAGCCTATCAGAATTTGAGGTAAGTTCCATATTTCTACATATTTATGTTGTGTTTGATTTCATTCAATTATTTCCGAATTCATACAACTCTAAAAACAAAGGTAAATTAAGCTTTTAACCCATTTCAATTCCTCAACGTGAAATTTAAAACCTTTAGACTGAATTTCATTCCGCTATCCAAATGATCACAATGATTGAAAACTGGTGGAAAAATCACTTTTGAGGCTTTTCTTAACTCGCATCTATAACTATACAAAACCACTCTTCATTAAGTTAAATGAAAAAACCAAGGTTGCTTGAACGATTGGAACGGTCACTGATAAAATATTCAATCCACCAGATATTTCAGGGGCTCCTAGTCCTTATCAAATTACCAAATATACATTAAACTTGGAAGAGAAACTTTAAAATATTATGGGTGAGTCACCGAACCCCTTTATAAGAATTTTAGTGAACTATAATTATGTTCCTACTAAAAGTAAAAAAACGGTTAATCAAAAGATATTCTTGAATACAAAGAACGTGCTAATTTGCCTAAATCAGAAAGACATACCAGTAACAACTGCCAAAGTAGATTTTGTGCTAGGAAATACAATTTATCAACTTAGACCGCAAACTTACTACCAATTAAGAACTCTCAGTACCAAATTGCATTTGTTAAATCAGTTTCAACGACAGCGAAGTGTGAAAATATCACCATTTGGCTAGACTAGATCACCGACGGCAAAAACACAGCGGAAACGGCCATTCTACTTGAATATCAGTTTCACACAATACAATATTTTACCTCATCAAATACATACTTTTTCAAAAATCTATTCATCATCACTAAAAGGAATACATTCAATAATACAGACAAGAGTGTAAACATGAATTTCTTTGTTAAGAAACAACTATCCAGGAAACAACTCTGAAAAATCCTTAAAATCTTGACACACATACTGTCTGGAATATGAAATAATAATCTGTGTAGTAGTCCGGTTCTGACCGATATTCAGCTACTAGTTGAAAATTTTAGCACCAGATCAAATTAATTATTTTTGTGGTAAAAACTCGAAAATATTTCAATTAAAGTGTATAGTTACTATTAAGTTAGTGAAAACTACGATTCAAAGAAGCTTATTTCCAATCACATTATCATATTTGAAATTAATACATAACATTGTAACAAAGTTGTGATGATCCCAAAAGACAACATCATAAAAAGGGCATTATCAAAAGAAAAGACATTGTTGATTTATATATAATTAATGTGGTCAGCGGGCAGTGATCTATTAAGGTCAATCAAACACACCGAAAGCACGTTCATTGTAAAATATAAATATCACATTCGGTTTGAATCCGGAAGGTCATGAATACGGGTAACTGACACATTCAATCGTACACTTCCTATAAATGGAGAGTGTCGACAAATAATTTATTATTATTTTTGAATAGTACCAATGTAGGTAACGTGTATTTATAATTTGTGTTAATAATTCTTGATTATATTTATCCCAGTGAGTTTTTAAATGATCTTATTTATTCAACCCTCAAAGAATGGTTACGAGGTAAGTGTTTCTCCAAGATAAATGGTTCTTTGGTTAAAGTAGTCTATACGAGGGGCACTTACTAAGTAACCACTACAAAGTGAAATATTCGTACCATCTACAAAAACTAGCCATTAGTTTTTGTGGTTTTACAAGTAATTAAGGTTCCACGTATATTTATTCCAAATGGGTAGAAAACCATACCAATTCACAAACTACCATGCAGAAACTACTCAACTACCGTCAGCCAACCTGCCACGCTAAAATTTCCGTCAAAATATCAAGCAATCGTATTAAGCTCCATCGATGGCATATAACTTCATGAATATATATTAGCCACAGGACCTTTAGTCAATCCAGAAAATATTCTCTTCTGTTCTCGAATATCACACAACAGACTATGCATGTATCTGAGTAACGCAAATATAGTCGATGAATTTCTTCGTCAACATGGAGCAATTACTATTAATAATAGAATCATCAGTGCAAGACGACTTATTACTCATTCTGAGCGCTTAATCCTATCTAAAGTTTCTCCTTCTATACCAAATTCAATTCTGGAAAAGAGTTAAACCGATAACAACTTAACATTACTATCCTCTATATCTTTTTTGAGAGGCGATATCCAAAATTCCGAATATTCCCATGTTTTGAGTTTTCGCAGAGAAATCTACATATCTGCATCTGACAATCAGTTTTTTCCTGAATCTATGCTTATCACCCATGAAAACACCCAATACCGGATATATATATATATATATATATATATATATATATATATATATATATATATATATATGTATATATATATCCAGAGATATTTTCTACTACAAATGTAACCAGCCTGAGCACATATCAAACATTTGTACAACAGAAATTACGCAATGTGATACAAGATACATCTCATCCGTCAACTTCTCCAAACGAAAACAATTTTTCCGATATCTCCCGTGAAAATCGAAATATGGATATAGAAGTTTCAGATATAGACGTAACTGGTAATAGAAAAGCGAATGAGATTGCCACAACTCTGTTAGAAAAGCAGACTATCTTAACTTCTTTTATTGACAAGCAGGTATCTAAAAACAAAAACACGAACAAGACGAGACCAAATCTTCAACCATTACTGAAGTAAATCCAGAATCTACAAAAATATTCACTTAAGAGCTCTCGACTGGCGTAATCGCAACAGAAGATGAACCACAAGCACAATTTGTAAAACCAACTGTTCCAAGTAAAACACATCAACACTAGAATGGAAAACCGCTATCATAGAAACCTCCCTTGAAGAACAACTATTACCTGCCAAGAATTTCATTGAAGAGCATTCTAGCATGTATGGATTAAATTATTCTCAGTTCAAGGAGTTTATAGAAAATGTCCAAGGTAACAAAAACCCGTTAAGTGTAGCTCACCTATATACATCTGACGTCGACTCACTAGCTATTTTAATGACTAAAATTTATCCATTTCCCACCGAAAAAATATATAAATCTCGTTTCACAAAAAGAAGGAAAAGAATAATGGAGCTCCTCTTAGAACAAGAAAACAAAAGTCACCCCCGTGTATCGGATGCTGATAGTGACATATCATCACAAGAAACTTATTATTATTCATTTTCAACGCCATAAACAAATTTTTCCCACTTTAACAGTGAAATTTAAACGAAGTCAATGGTAGATTAGAAATGTTAGAACTTCTTCTGTCTGAACAACATCCAATAATCATGTGCTTACAAGAAACAAATTTTGATGACCAGTACGTATATAAATTACGCAATTTTGCTGCCTTCCATAAAAATAGAACTAATGCGCTTATAGCAAGTGGGGGAATAGTAACATACATTGCAAATTCAATTGTCGCGAACAAATTTAATGTTGTTTCTCAATTGGAAGTTGTTGTCGAAATTCAACTGCCGATGAAAATGTATGTCTGTAACATATATGTTCCTCCAAATGTTAATCTTACTTATAAACAAATAAACGATCTATTAAATCAAATTCCCAAACCTAGACTCATAGTAGGTGATTTCAACAGCCACAATATAATTTGGGGCTGCGATTATACACATCCACGAGGACGTATTATTGAAAATTTAATTGGCGATAATAACTTAACTCTTCTAAATAATGGCAAGGAAACAATATTTAATGTAGAGTCTGGAACGTCCAGCGCAATTGATTTGTCAATATGTGATCCAAAACTAACAAGCCTTATAACATTTGAAGTTTTTCCCACTCTCTATGACTGCGATCATTTTCCAATAGTATTAGACAGCAATGGTACACAATTCAATGCTAAGACAACGCCCAGGTGGAAATTGAGAAAAGCTAATTGGAATCTATATGTAACTTTAATCCAAGACAAAATTTCAGAATTTACCATGTTCAATAGTATTAATGAGAACCTGGAATCACTTGATGAAATAATTATTAACTCGGCCTTTTGCATCAATCGGCAAAACAAAGCCAATTAGACACAAATTACCTGTTCCATGGTGGAGCTCCGACTGTTAGATAGCCATAAGAGACTCAAAAAGTGCTTTATACAGATACAAAAGACAAAAAACTGAGGAAAACTTCCTAAACTTTAAGAGATTGAAAGCGAAAGCAAAATGGACTGTTAAAAAAAGCAAAAAGAGAGTCCTGGAAGGAGTATTTATCCACAATTAATAGCTCCACCCCACCGACTAATCTCTGGAATAAAATCAAAAGGATTAACGGATCAAAAACAAATTCAGAGATCCCGTACATAACATATAATGGATTTACTTCTTCCTCGCCTCATGAGATCTCGAATACGATGGCACTATACTATGAAGGAAAGACCAAAGATTCAATCTACTCTGAAGAATTTAGAGCCATAAAACCGGTGGAAGAGAACAGACAACTTGAAATCAATGATGAATGTGGTGATCCAATTAATAATCCAATAACCTTAGAAGAGCTGGAATACACACTAGCAGAGATTAAAAATTCATCCCCTGGCTCTGATGACATTCTTGGATCCTTTTTGAAAAATCGTCCAATGAGTGGCAAAGACATTTTACTTGGGATTTTTAACAAAGTATTTGTTGGTGGTCTTTTTCCTACTCTCTGGTGGGAAGCAATTGTGATCCCAGTCATAAAAGCCTCAAAACCAAAATATGAGCCACAGTCTTATCGTTCCATCTCCCTGACTTGCACGATGTGCAGGGTCTTGGAAAAAATTCTCAAAAATAGATTTCTATGGTTCCTGGAAACGCATAATAAGATTTCTCCAAATTAAAGTGGTTTCAGAAATAATCGTTCAACCGTAGACAATCTAGTAGATTTAGAATCAACAGTACATGAAGGTTTTGCAAATAGACAAGTAACTGTAGCCGATGTATTTGATATAGTTAAAGCTTACGATACTGTTTGGAAATACAATATTTTAAACGAGCTTTTCTCTTGGGGAATTGATGGAAGTATATTAAAATTCATCCAATTTTTTTTATCAAACACAACCTTTAAAGTAACATCAAACAGAGCTATATCCAATATCTATTGCCAAAATAACGGAATCCCTCAAGGATCCGTAATTAGAACCACATTAGTTATTGTAGCAATTGATACCATTTTTGAAAAGGTTCCGTCACCAGTACATGCAAGACTGTATGCAGATCACTTAATTTTATTCACAAGAGGAAGAAACATAAAATCCATAGAAAGAAATGTGCAAGAATCAATCAACAATATGGGGACATGGATGAATCAAACTGGCTGGACGTTTGCTCCACAAAAGTCGAAGTATATAATTTTCTCCAAAAAAAAAGCTTAGTGCCATATCTTCAACACACTACACAATTCCTCTTCAAATGGAATCGGAGCTAAAATATTTGGGAATGCATTTCGATAACAGGCTGAATTGGAACGCACACATAAAGCATTTGAGGAAATCATGTCTTAGTGCAATAAAATTCATAAAAGTTTTGGGAAATCACCAATGGGAATCAGATGCGCACACTCTTATTCTGCTAGATTACACATTAGTAAGGTCTCGCTTAAACTATGGATCTATAGTATAGGCATTTGCAACTAAAACATCCTTGAAATTACTAAATACTGTCCACAATAAAGGTATTCGAATTTCTCTAGGAGCTTATCTCACCAGTCCAGTTGAAAGCTTACTATGTAAAGCTGGAAAATCACCACTTAAAATAAGAAGAGAATATATAAGCCTATAATATGCCTCTAAAGTACTTTTTACCCAAAAAACCCAGTCTACCACAATGTATTTTCCAATCGCTTCAATAGTAAATTTCTTCAAGAGTCACATTTGACTTCCCCTTTCTACCAACGCATCAATATGAACAGCAGTGAAATGGATATCAACTTCCCAAAGGTTGAGGTACGCTGTCTTGAATACCCCCCTGGCTAATTAAACCTCCTGACTATAATTTGTCTCTAACTCCCTACAACAAACAAGAATATTCTCATGTATTGATAAGAAAAGAATTTCTATGAATATCCTCACAATTTGAAGATTATACACACGTTTACACTGATGCCTTCAAGTCTCAAGATACGACGTCGGCTGCATTGGTTACTGCACACGAGACGCAATATTTTGCTTTACCGCAAACATAGAGCGTATACGCAGGAGAGCTGTATGCAGTTTCTAAGGCAACAGAGTTCTGCAAGCACTCGCATCAAAAAAAATTCTCATAATAATAGACTCATCGTGTATACTTCGAAGCATAACTCAAATCTACCCTGATTCGGCGATTGTAACGAATATCCGTGGAAGAACCCCAGTATTACACGTAGCACGACTTAGGATAGGACATACGAGATGTACACATCAATATCTGCTGAAGAAAGAAGATGCCCCAATATGTAGTGTGTGTCAAGTGCGAATGGGTGTTAAACATGTTCTTATTGAGTGCCCTAAATTCAGTAATGAGAGGAATGTTTGTAATTTGAGCGCTAATCTTACAGAACTGCTTGGAGACTCTTGTAATATCAGAAACTTAATTATGTACCTTCAAAATATCAATCTCATCCACATGCTGTAAATAATACCTATTTATATTTTAATTATTACACCAATTCATGCACATTTGCTAATTACCTCAGTTGTTAAAGCAAATTGCATAAATATATTTTTTTCTCCATTAAATAAGGAAAACAATCTGTGTAGAATCCACTAACAATCGAAATGAGAGAAAAATATACAATGCCATGTGGAACTCGGGAATAGTTCTTGATGTGTGGTATTATGTGGTTTAACGATCAAGCCACTGGGATAAAATTTCTCGAAAAATTTAAAAATTTTCTTAAAAACCCGTAAAGAACAACAGTCGATGGTGAAAAAAATGGGCTGCAGGGATGTTCACAAGCTTTCGAACGGTCCATATTACAAGGCATAAGACGTCGCCACACCTAGTTAGGTCTTTACAACGGATATGAATATATATCCCACGATTTCATAACTTGATGTTTCACATTAAACAATAACTAATATAAGTAACGAGGAAAAACAAGAGATGAAATGTCGCAAAGATAACAAATTTTCTCAGAGTCATTTCCTCAAAGTATAAAATGGTTTAATATGTAATAACTACACACCACACATCTTCACGCCAAGCGGCTCGACTCCACGATATTCTCACAACAAATATATTCGTACGATGTAGTAGAGTAAAACGGTCTTACCAAGGTGACGTCAATTATTTTAACTTCATAGAACATACTTTCTATAAGTATGTGCCATCTATAACTGTGAAATGAAATATAACAATTGTTTTCTGAGATTTGAGTCCAGTATCCAGCTGCTTTTCAGGGAGAGAATAATCAAAAATTTCTAGGAACGATACTTGTGTTTGTTGGGTACAAAGTTGATATAACTATCGTTATAATCATGGATGAAGTTGAATAACAGATCTCTACAGCGAAGAACAATTTTTTCCAGAAAACCGGACCAGAAGTATCTGTGGAAGTTCTTCATATGCAGGAAGATAACGTAAGGAAGTTCAATGTACTGTAACTCACATCATGTTGGCGATGTTAGAATTATTGTATTATCTACTATGAGATTTCAAATGTGTTACCAGAATCGATGCACCAGCCTGCAATACATTCTCTATAACTAATATAGTAAATCCTAGCAATTATATTTTATCAATAATAGGCAGCTGTAGCTCATTGTGAAAATGTGTGATAATACAATAATTCTGTAATCGCCAACTTGATGTAAGTTACAATACACTGAAATCCCTTATGTTAACTTCCTGCATATGAAGAAACTAAACCCAGATGCTGACTTTTTTTAAAGCCAAGAAATATTCGACATAACTTACAATGCCGACTCTTTCAATTTTCTTATAAATTAATCGATCTATTTCTTAAATGAAATTAACTGTCTCGACCCTCACTTCGTGGAATCTGTTCATATTAGTGTTTTAAATGAAACTCACGGTTTTTAGTTAATTCCACAATATAATAGAAGTTACTGAGAATTCTAAAAAATTGACAATTGTTTCGATAATATTGATATTGATTTATCGAAACAATTGTCAATTTTTTAGAATTTTCAATAACTTTTATTATATTGTGGAATTAACGAGAAACCGTGAGTTTCATTTAAAACACGATCTATTTCTATTATAATCAATCTGATTTTAGTTATAATGTTCCTTGCCTGCTTTATTGTATAGTCGTATTAAAAATACACGATTATTTTAAATCGTTATACATCCAACGATGGTCCTCAAATATACTGAGATAATTTATTTATTTATTCATTTATTTTTATTAAGATTCATAATTTTTATTAATTATTAGTTGTTGAGCGCCAGATGAAATTTGACTATCAATTTTCTGTGTGTTATTATTGTGAGCCAGCTATACTCAGTCTATAAGGATGAAACTCTTAACCATAAACATAGAATTATGGTGGTTGAGGATACGTCTTTTACTTTATAAATTCCAACTCGAGAAATAATTTTAATTGTAATATAATTAGTAAATAAAATAATAAACACTCATATCATTATGTTCCAATAACTTTACAAACAATTAAATACCTATCTAATACAACCCTGTATTTCCTGGTTATTTTATAGGAATAGAGAGGGCAACACTATATAAATCAACTAATGTCGATAAGAAAAATCTCTTTCTCTATAGTTATTTGGTTTTGTGTCATGAATATTAACCTATTTTCAAATGTATTATTATTAATTGTAAATAATAATTTCTTAATTGACCAATACAATTATCGTTATGTTTTTCAAACACAATTGAAACTATTGAAGAAATTCAAATATTTGACAGGATTATAATGATGGCACAAATTATTAATCTTTTCACATTCGAGAGGTAAAATATTTGATATTGTGGTAAGTACTAATTAATCAATATTAATTTGCTAATATAAGATTTTTTTTAAATATCCTTTATACCGATACTTTTTCCATCAGTAATCAATAAGAAATTATTGTTTTACTTCATTTACCGCAATAGTTCATTTTTCAGGTTATATTGCTATCATTAGAACAGTTTATATTAGAAAAATTTTACCTCACAGTTCGTAGTCACTCTTAAACTCAGTTCTTCAGATGATATTCTTTTCTGCTTCTTCTAATTTTGAATAGGATAGCCAAATAGTTCAAATTTATAATTCTTCCTATAATGTCACTATCAATCTGTCCTTTATAATAATGTAGGTATTCTCAATTTACAATTCATTTAATTACAATCTAATTCGTTGATATCTTCACTTTGATTTTGCTGTCATTATCATTCACCATTATACAACATTCAAGTTTTGTTCCTCCTTATTATAGGTTTTAACAATTTACCTTGTTTAATAATTATAAAGTATTTTTCTCAGCTTCAGCTTTTCTTTCATATAACTTAACTTCTCTTTATTTTCTCTTACCAGATTTCTTTCTTAGGATAATTATTTTTTTACATCTCTGCTTCAAAAAATTCCATCTGTCATCAATGTTTATTTTTCTTAGCAACCATCCATGACTTGTTATTCCTACTAGATTGATATTTTATTTCATGTAGAGATTGAGTAAGGACTTCGCGCACTACTCTTGAACACTTTTAAATTTTCTTATCTAATGATTTTTTTTCACAAATTAACATTTACACTAATAATTATTGGATTCATATCAGTAAAATTTATATTCTCCCAACCACCTTTATAATTTATTTGAGGAGAGTTTTCATTGAATTTATCCTTTTAAACCTATCAATTCCAATTTTAGTCCAATACATGTTGGACTAATAAGAAAATGGCCACAATGTGACTTAGGTTGTTCCTGATATGAGCGATTCAATTGTAATGGTCAGGAGATGATAGTTCTCCTTGGTTTTCTGTATCATTATACAGTTATACTATTCTTAAAGGGAAAAAAGATACCCCCATGGGGCTAATAATATCTAACCATGATATTTGTATTATCAAATCATCTTTTTTCTATTCATATATTTTAAGTCAATCACAATGTAAGTCACTAATTGGTCTAGCCAAAATTATTCATCAAACATCAGATAGACAAAAGTAACTTCTGCGATTACGATAATGATATTTTAAGATATTGAAACAACTATCACTTTTCTCAGAATTTATATAATTTTCTCATTATATAGTCGAATTATTTTTATTTAGAATATATAATCGTCAATTAACAGATAAATAAGGGGTGTTCTCAATTTTTTAACTGTCTTTTAAGTGATAATTGTAACGATCAGCAGATATAGCCCAATAAACAGACAAACGTTTTAAAAACGTAAAATATTTAACATGTAACCTAACGTTCATAAATGGTTTTTAGGCAACTGGTTATATTACTGGAGTAATGTCGCTCGTTTCTACGTAACATATAACGATTTTTCCAACGTCAAATACAACGTGATTTTCGTAACGTCATTCAAACGTTACCGTTTTAATGTGATTTACCGGTTGCTTTTGAACGCAATATAAACGTTTATAGAACAGTCTTCTGAAGCGAAATTTAGCACACATCTTACTAACGTCACGCAGTACTTATATAACGTAATATAAATGTTTTTATAATGCAGTTTATAAACATTTTTGTATAATGATATTAGGCACATACTTTTAACGTAATTTAAACGTTACTTATTTGATGTAATGTACCCATTGCGTTTGTAACGTAATATGAACGTTCTTGTGCTACATATAGACGGTCTTTTGAAACGAAATTCAGCACCCACCATACTAACGTCACTTAAACATTACCTTTTCAATGTGATTGACCCATTGTTTGTGTAATGTAATAGAAACGTTTTTATAATGCAATTTATAAACGTTTTTGTATAATAATATTCAGCACTTACTTTTAACGTGATTTAAGCGTTAAATTTAATAGGTTTAAACCATCATTTTTGTGACGTTATATTCACATTTAAAATTAAAAGTAGAGGTGGCCTTATTTGACAAAACTGGAATCGTATATTAACGTTTGTAAACAATTAATATTTGATAAATAAAACTTTATTCATATTAATAAAATAACAAATAATATTTATTATACAAGAAATAAAGCATTTATGTATTCTTCACTTTTTACCGTCTTCGGTCCTCGATGGATCCCTTATACTGGTGAGATACGCTTACGATTAAAAGGAGCTAGTCTATTCGTACAGCGACATCGATGAGCGGGAACCGGAACTCCACGGCGACGTTAATAGGATTACTACAAACTCTTCAGGCGTCTTGTGTTGGCCGTTGTGGTTTGAGGTTGCGAGAATTACGGGCGATTGTTACACGTTATATTTATTTTATTTGATAAATCCACACAAAAATAGTATACAATTGAAAAAAGAAAATTCTTGTAATCAACATAATGAAATTAAAAATGCTATCAAAACTATAACATAAAATATATAAGATTTCTGGTTTTAATATCTTACAAAACAACGTGTATATATT
This sequence comes from Galeruca laticollis, assembly GCA_963921935.1. Taxonomy (NCBI): domain Eukaryota; kingdom Metazoa; phylum Arthropoda; class Insecta; order Coleoptera; family Chrysomelidae; genus Galeruca; species Galeruca laticollis. The sequence continues at coordinate 136,477,883 of OY998179.1, read as the reverse complement.
CATAACAGGATTAGAAAGCGTTTTTGTAAATGCATATGAGTTCAATTAAGTCGTTGTTTTCAAATTTGAAAAAGCGTTGTATATACAACGTATTAACAAACATTACTGCATAACCGTTTATATCACGCGAAATAGTATAAATAATGTTAAAAATACTACGTTAAAATAACGGGAATTAAAAACGTTTTTGTAAATGCATATGAGTTCAATTAATTCGTTGTTTTCAAATTTGAAAAAGCGTTGTATATACAACGTGGTAAAAACATTGCTTTTTAACTATTTATATCACGCTAAATAGTATGAATAATGTTAAAATTGCTACGTGGAAATAACGGGCATAAAAAGCGTTTTTGTAAATGCATATGATTTCAATGGAGTCGTTGTTTTCAAATTTAAAAGAGCATTGTGAAAACAACATATTATAATCATTCACTGGATAACATTGTATATCACGGAAAATAGTATGAATAATGTTGAAAATATAACGTTTAAATAATGGAATTGGGAAACGTTTTTGTAAATCCGTATGAGTTCAATTAAGTCGTTGTTTTCAGATTTAAAAAAGCGTTGTATATATAATATGTTAAAAACATTACGGTATAACCGTCTTTATCACGCGAAATAGTATGAATAATGTTGAAAATACTACGTTGAAATAACGGACATAAAAAGCATTTTTGTAAATACATTTGAGTTCAATTGAGTCGTTGTTTTCAAATTTAAAAAAGCGTTGTATATACCTACAACGTGTCAAAAACATTTCTGTATAACCGTCTATAACTCGCGAATTGGTATAAATAATGATAAAACCTAACCGTTTTCGAAAATACATGTGGGTTAAGCTAAGTCGTTGTTTTCAAATTTGAAAAAACGTTTGGAATATAACGTTTCGAATTCAACCAATTTGTCAACGTTGAAAATTCAACGAGTAACGTTGATATAACATTAAAACGTTTTAAAAACGTTTTTTTTAAGTAGGTGTGTTTATTGGGAGTTTTCTTGGTTTTCTATATCATTGCCCCGTTATACTGATCTTAAATGGGAAAAAAGATATCCAGGATATCCCCATAGGGCTAATAATATCTAAGCTCTACCATTTGTAATATCATATCCTCTTCTTCTTTTTATGAATATAGTTAGCGCTAATGTTTCAATGGGCTGTAGTTTAGATATTATGCAGTTTGCGAATCGTCAACATATACAGCAACTTTAATTTAAAGGAACTTACCCAAAGATGCCGGTGTCGGCAACTCACTATCAGCTTCAACGATCGATCGTTCAACTTCTTGCCGTTTGTGAAAATAAAGAAAGTTGATTGTAATATCTGTAATGTTTTTTTATTTATTTAAACAGTAAACGGGTGGGATACATTTTAAACACACGGTATGGCTACTTACTAATTTATTTAAATACTAAGCTTCTCACTAACAATTAATTTATATATGCTTAACTAATTACTTAAATTCAATTTATATGAACACTTTACTGTTCGCTATTCCGGTGTATTCTTATTTATTTCTCGAGATCACTTTATTAACTATATTGAACTTTCTCGGGTCGGTTCCATATATATTAGTGCGTTTTTTACTAGATAATTCTAGATTGCCGCTTATACAAAACCAATTGGCTTTCTGGTATTTTCTGGATAAGACTAGTCACAAAAACAATGTCTAGATAAGATAGTCACAATCGTAAACAATTCTAAAAAATCCCTGCGCATTCGCCAAAATTCTTACTTCAATACATGGCTTAGGCAGAGTCGGATTCAGGGACTATACCAGTGTGCTGTTTCGTAACAATACTGTAATGTTTTTGTTAATTATTTGAAACGTAAACGGATGGGATAGATTTTAAACACACGGTATGGCTACTTACTAATTCATTTAAACACTAACTCACTAACACTTAATTCATATATACTTAACTAATCACTTAAATTTAATTTATATGCACACAAACTTGATTATTGATTTTTATTAGCACTGTTCGGTGTATTTTTGTTTATTTCTCGGGATCACTTTATCAACTCTCTCAGCCGCTGATCGGTCCTTTATTTACATTAAAGCCCTTTTTACTAGAAAATTCCGGACTGCGGCTTTCACACACAAAAACAATTGGTTCTGGCCTTTTCTAGATAAGTCTGGTAACAAAAACAATGTTCAGATAAGATAGTCCTAAACAGTAATGAAAAAAACCTAAAATATCCGCCATAATTTTAATTTTCATACCTGGCTTAGACAGAGTCGGAATTAGGGTCTATACCAGTGTGCTCTTTCGTAACATTACCCCCTCCTCAAATGGAAGTTTCTCCTGGATCTTTTGTGTAGCCGAGACTGGTTGTTTGAATCGGCAACTGGCCCCATTTCTACATTCTCGGATCTTATAGAAATAGCAGGGCATCGTCTTCATCGGATACTGATACCGGGGGTTGTAGCTGCAAATTAATATCTGGACACCGGTATCTCTAGAGATAACCTCTACCATGTTCCTGATAACTCGCCAATCCAACTGGTTACTCGCTATCTTAGGCATAGTCAGTGTCTTCACGCTGGATTCTAACACATGGTCTCGGATGTATCGAAGTGCATCCCACACATCGCGGTAGGTAGATCGATCTTGCAATTCATTTTTAGTTACCACGTAGAAGACGTACCGCGAATTATGTTTCAGTTTCAGTGTCTTGCCAGGGGCTGGCATCTGGTCTTCAAGTTTTTTTAATTGCCCGAACTTCTTTCGAAACATGGCTGCCAACCCTCGTGCGTTCTTGATACGGGCGGGGATGTTGTATACCAGTGAATAATCTTCCGGGAGAGTGAACAAATCTTGTTGTTGTTCCGAAGTGACTCCATATCTAGCTTTACCGGTACCTCCATACGTGCCCATAAATTCATCGAAGGTAGGGTCAGACCTTTCACGGACTCGCTGAAGGGGTTTTTTTCACTCCCGGATGACCTGTCGTGTAACTTCTTCAGTACCTCAGCTACTCTTGTTCTCGAGATTAATAGCTGTCTCCTCATCTCAGTACCATCATCGTTCTCAAGGACCCTTTTTAACAGCCCTTTTTCCAGGACAATGGAGTCCCACTAAGCCCAATACGCCTTGAGTTTCGGTGAAAATCTTGACACTTCTTGCCAGTTAGGTCGCCGATTTTCTTCCTTCCATTGCCGGATCATCTTCAGGTGAGGATCATTCTCCTGATCTTCTCTGATCCTGGTGGGTGACCATTCCTCGTTGACTACAGTAGTTCTTGAAACTGCAACTTCTTTAGATTTCGACTCGTGGCATTGTGAATAGTCTACAGGGCATGACCGTCTAGGCAAAGAGTTGGCTTTTCGGTGATTCACATCAGCTGGATGTTCACCCCTGTCTGATTTCCCCTGTGACTAGAGTTCTTGAGTTATAAGAGTCTTGGGGCGCTTAGGCGGACTGCGTACGAGCTGTGGCTCGCCACACTTCCGGCATTTGATCTTCTTCGGCTCCTTATCTGCCATACCTTTCAACAAGTTGACGATCTGGTCAAGTTTGTCATCATCATCTTGTTCCTGCATGGTCCTACCTTTGTTGTATCGCGAGCCCTTCGTGGCTGCTTTGTATTTAAGAGGTTCTTGGTTTGCAGGAGTCATATGACGCTTACACGAACTGCGTGCATGCTCTAGCTCGCCACAATTACAGCATCTGATCTTCTTCGGCTTCACGTCTACCATACCTTTCAACAGGTTGACGATCTGGTCAAGTCTGCCATCGTCACCTTTTTCCTGCATGGTCCTACCTTTGCTGTATCCCGAAGCCATCGTGGCTGCTTCATATTCAAGGGATGGGCTAATCGAAGCGTCTTCTCCATATCGTGGTCACAGAAGCCGTCAATAAAGGTCTGGATGCCTAAATATTCCATCATGTTCTCTGGTACTGATGGATAAGAAAATAGGACTAGTCGGGCAATATACATTTCATACTCTTGAAGGGTTTCGTCACGTTTCCGCCTTCGGTTCTTCAGTTGGAGTCTGTACAACTGTTCCAAATGACGTGACCATTTCGCATGTCCAACCTCTTCTTCAGCTGCTCGAAATCATCCGTTTCTTCCAGAGGTATCGTCTGAAGTACATGTAAGGCATCTCCCCTAAGCGCGATAGTTAAGTTCACTGCCTTGTCTCTATCGGACCAATTATTCACTCTAGCGGCTGCTTCAAATTGTTTCACATAATTGGTCCACGACATTTTTCCATCGAATGTTGGGGCCTTGCTCGGGTAAAACTGCCAATGTCTTCAAACTTAGGTAGTGTTTCTGGCTTGCAAGGTTTCGTTTGCTCGATCTTCTTTTCTTCCTCTGGCGTGCCTCGCGTTCTTGAATCGGCAATATTTTCCTCTAACTCCTTGATTTTCTCATCTATCGTTGTAGTCTTATTCTCGATTCCAGATTTTAGAGACAAAATTTCATTTTCAACGTCAGCGGCAATGTCGTTTTCCATTATTAGGATATCGGCAGATATATCGTTTTTCAAAGTAGAAATATCGTTCTTTATAGCAGAAATATCGCTTTTCACATTCGTTGAAATCTCCTCTGCCATAGCAGAAATCTCCTCGTCCATGTTCTCCTTCATGGCAGAAATCTTTTCGTCCATGCTAGCAGAAATATTAGCAGAAATGTCGTTCGTCATAGCAGAAATTTTCTCGTCCGTGTCAGAAATCTTCTCGTCCATGTTCTCTTCCATGGCAGAAATCTTCTCGTCCATGTTAGCAGAAATAGACGAGATTAAGGTGGAAGCCTCGTCAGTAAATAACACGGTTTTTGGAACAAAGCCGTCATTTTCCAGTGCTACTTTAGGTCTTTCTACTAATTCACTTTTCTTACCGGACGTTTCCAACTAACGATCTTCCAATTCTGCTCTAAGTTCCGCCACTTTGACGTCACATAGTCTCTTGGCCATTTTTACGTAGCAATTTATTTATATTATCCTGTTTCTGACACCAATGTGATGTTTTTGTTAAAACGTAAACGGATGGGATAGATTTTAAACACACGGTATGGCTACTTACTAATTTATTTAAACACTAACTCACCAACACTTAATTCATATATACTTAACGTATCACTCAAATTTAATTTATATGCACACAAACTTGATTATTAATTTTTATAAGCACTGTTTGGTGTATTTTTGTTTATTTCTCGGGATCACTTTATCAACTCTCTCATCCGCTGATCGGTCTTTTATCTACATTAAAGCCTTTTTTATTAAAAAAAACCGGACTGCGGCTTTCACACACAAAAACAATTGGTTCTGGCCTTTTTTAGATAAGTCTGGTCACAAATACAATGTGTAGATAAGATAGTCCTAAACAGTAATAAAAAAAACCTGCGTATCCGCCATAATTTTAATTTTCATACCTGGCTTAGACAGAGTAGGATTTAGGGTCTATACCAGTGTGCTGTATCGTAACAATACATTTTGGTTCTCAGATGTCCCCTTAAAATCTAACGGGGTTGAATGGGGTGATATAGGAAGTCATTACAACATTGGATATAGTCTGCCGAGTGCAATGTGGAGGTATCCCATAATGATTTAACGCCAGCAAAGCTTTAGACTTATTATCCGTATTTTCTGATATATGTGTTATTTCGGATTCAATATCATCTCTGGATAATTCAAGATTGAACTCATGATTAAATGTCTCTTAAGGAAGTATTCTGGAACCATATATTCACCTAGATTGTTACTTCATACGTACAGTTTCTGTGGTGTTTCAGTTTGATCTCTAGCATTACGTGAAGTAATGTTCTACCCAGTATCTACAGTTGTTGTGTCTGTTTACTACAGTATTACTCCAAATGAAAATTCGTTGGTGAAGCGGATATTCTACAATGTATCTGGATTTATTGAGTACATATGAGAAAAAAGACAATTTAAATGATTTTTGACCGTTTTCCTATTTTTACATTCTGCATTACTTAGAAAAGTGGAGTCATGCATTGACCTCACAATTGTCACTCCACTTTTTGCGGAAATAGGAGTTTTTAGGGATCAGAACTTCGAATCAAGTGTTATCTCGATGATGTCGGTCTGTCTGTCTATGCTGAAAATTCTGGCCAAACCGTTTGTTTTTAACTCGATTTCATTTACGTTTGCCTCCAAAATTTTATTGGTTTGTACTGGTTTTGTTTTAAGTGTATGTTTTTGTTGCTAGTTACCACAGCTAACGCGGCTCTAACCTTAAACTATCCCTATTCAGTGTTTCGATTTAAGATTATTTTGCACAGATGAACGAAATTGAGGGAGGTCTCTGTGTTGGCCACATCTACTCTTTTTATAAAAGACTCATATTGGGTGGATAGTTTTCATTGAGACGCTTCTCATACATTATTGTATTATAGAGAATTTTCAAACGTCAAATTATAAGTGTAACGGAATTTACTACCAACATTCTGAAGGATGTCGTTGAAATTTGTCAGTTACTAAAATCATGGTAATATGGAAAATTGCAGGATTCAATGGGAAATCTGCGGTAGAATATTACCTAATTAAAATACTGAAACTTGAATGCCGGATCAATTTTATTTAATTATATGCAACGGAAACGCACTATATAATACACGAAACGAAGTTGATGAATAAGTGACATTAAGGTACAGGATATAAAATTAATGTTGCATTTACACAGTGACATCATAAATGAAATTTTATACAGACAGTTATATTAGTTGGTCATTATTTCATTATCAGAAACTATTCATCAGTTATAATCCATTAATTATAACTTCATAAATAGGAATTCAAATGAGAGAGACACAGAAGCGTTTCCATTATAATCCAAACTTGCAGATATATAGGTTGTGGTCAGTGGGCGACGCAACGTGGACATGCATTAGAGGCACTATAATAAATTTGAACCGATGCACACTCATAAATTAACTTTAATTATCAACTGGAAATTAGTATTATTCGGAGGCAAAACACGTTTGTAAATTTAAGAAGTTTTCGATCTTATAAGTGATTAATTTTATTATGTTTATGATGTGATATCTCATTCCATTTTTTCAAATGTAAGCAAGTAATGAAATAATAAAAAATGCGTTAAAATATTGTCACGAAACAGCACACTGGTATAGTCCCTAAATCCGACTCTGTCTATGCCAGGTATGAAAGTTAAAATTATGGCGGATACGCAGTTTTTTTTTATAACTGGTTACGACTATCTTATCTAAACATTGTTTTTGTGACCAGTCTTATCTAGAAAATGCCAGAAAATCAATTGTTGTTGAGTAAGCCGCAGTCCGGAATTTTCTAGTAAAAAAGGCATTAGTATAAATAAGGAAACGACCCGAGAGTTTTGGGAGTTCAGTTGATAATTTGACATAGTGAGATAAACGAGTAAATAAGTGAATCTAAATTAGTGAACTGTTTATATAAATTAGTTTAAGTGAATATACTGTGTATAATTAGTGTTATTGATTAGTTCAGTGTTTAAATGAATTAGTAAGTAGCCATACCGTGTGTTTAAAATTTAACCCACCCGTTGACGTTTTAAAAAAATTTGAAAAACAATACATTGGTGTCAGAAGTGAGATAATATAAATAAATTTCTACGTAAAAATGGCCAAGAGACTATGTGATCTGAAAGTAGCAGAATTGAGAGCAGAATTGGAAGATCGTGAATTGGAAACGTCCGGTAAGATAAGTGAATTAGTAGAAAGACTTGAAGTGGCACTGGAAAATGATGGCTTTGATCCAGAAACAGTTTTATTTAATGACGAGACTTCCACCTTAATCTCGTCAATTTCTGCTAACGTGGACCCGAAAATTTCTGCTATGAAGCACGACATTTCTGCTAACATGGACCACAAGATTTCTGCCATGGAAGAGAACATGGACGAGAAGATTTCTGCTATGGAGAACGATATTTCTGCCATGGAAGAGAAGATTTCAACGAATGTGAAAAACGATATTTCTGCATTGAAGAACGATATATCTACCTATATCTTATTAATTAAAAACGACGTTGCCGCTGACTTTGAAAATGAAATTTCGTCTCCAAAATCTGAAATTGAGAATAAAATGTCAACGATGGACGAGAAGATTGAGAATAAGATGAAAACGATGGACGAGAAAATCAAGGAAATGGAAAAAAAGATGGCAGATATAAGGACTCAAGATACGCTAACGGAAGAAAAGAAGACCGAGCAAACAAAACCTTGCAAGCCAGAAACACACCTTAAGTTAGAAGACATTGGTAGTTTTACCCGAGTCAAGGGCCCAACGTTCGATGGAAAGATGTCGTGGACCAATTATGTGAAACAATTTGAAGCAGCCGCTAGAGTAAATAATTGGTCCGATAGAGAGAAGGCGGTGAACTTAACTATCGCGCTTCGGGGAGATACCTTAGATGTACTTAAGACGATACCTCTAGAAGAAACGGATGATTTCGAGCAGCTGAAGAAGAGGTTGGACATGCGATATGGTAACGTTCATTTGGAACATTGGTACAGATTCCAGCTGACGAAACGAAAGCGGAAACGTTACGAATCCCTTCAAGAGTATGAAATGGATATTGCCCGACTAGTCTGATTTGCTTATCCATCAGCAACAGATAACATGATGGAATGTTCAGGCATCCAGGCCGTTATTGACGGCTTATTTGACCACGATATAGAGAAGATGCTTCGATTAGCTCATCCTAAAACATTGGTAGATGCATTGGCTACTGCTCTTGAATATGAAGCAGCCACGATGCCTTCGGGATACAACAAAGGTAGGACCATACAGGAAGAAGGTGACGATGACAGACTTGACCAGATCGTCAACTTATTGAATGGAATGGTAGACAAGAAGCCGAATAAAATCAGTTGTTGTAATTGTGGCGAGCTAGAGCATGCACGCAGTTCGCGTAAGCGTCCTACGACTTCTGCAAGCCAAAAACCTCTTAAATGCAAAGCAACCACGAAGGGCTCGCGGTACAACAAAGGTAGGACCATGCAGGAAGAAGATGACGATGACAAACTTGACCAGATCATCAACTTGTTGAAAGGAATGGCAGACAAGAAACCGAAGAAGATAAAATGCCGGAAGTGTGGTGAGCTAGAGCACTTACGCGGTCCGTCTAAGCGCCCCAAGACTCCTGTAACCCAAGAACTCCAGTCACAGGGGAAATCAGACAGGGGTAAACATCCAGCTGATGCGAATCACTGGAAAGCAAACTCTTTGCCTAGACGGTCATGCTCTGTAGACTATTCACAATGCAACCAGTCGAAATCATGGTATTTGGCTGTAGGCCTGGAGAATATCTAGCAGGCGAAGACTACGTGATCCAATTGAGAAGAAGGCTGGACGATATTCATAAATTAGTTCGAACAAATCTTCAAGGTGCCAGCGACAGAATGAAAAGTCGGTACGACACGCAGGCCACAGAAGGCGGTTTCAAAGAAGGGGACAAAGTATGGTTACACAACCCGACGAGGAGAAAAGTATTTTCTCAAAAATTACAAAAATTCTGGGAAAGTCCATACTTAATCAAGAAAAGGATCAATGATGTTATATATCGCATAAGCAAGATCCCCAACGGCAAACCAAAACCGACTAGCGCCATTCGAAGGAGACCATGACCTAGAGGAAGGAGTAAACCTTATTCGAGTTGTGTCTGACCCCACCTTCGATGAATTTATGGGCACGTATGGAGGTACAGGAAAAGATAGATATGGAGTCACTCCGGAACAACAACAAGATTTGTCCACTCTCCTGGAAGATTATTCACTGGCATACAACATCCCCGCCCGTATCAAGAACGCATGAGGGTTGGCAACCGTCTTTTGAAAGAAGTTCGGGCAATTAGAAAAATTTGAAGACCAGATTCCAGCCCCTGGCAAGACACTGAAACTGAAACATAATTCGCGGTACGTCTTCTACGTGGTAACTAAAAATGAATTTTAAGATCGATCTACCTACCGCTATGTATGGGACGCACTTCGAAACCTACGAGACCATGTGTTAGAATTCAGCGTGAAGAAACTGGCTATACCTAAGATAGCGAGTAACCAGTTGGATTGTCGAGTTACCAGGAACATGGTAGAGGTTATCTTTTGAAATACCGGCGTCCATATATTAATCTGCAGCTACAACCCCCGTTATCAGTATCCGATGAAGACGGTGCCCTGCGATTTCCATAAGATCGGAAAGTGTAGAAATAAGGCCAGTTGTCAATTCAAACATCCATTCTCGGCTACACAAAAGTTCCAGGAGGAACTTCTATTTAAGGAGGGGGCAATGTTACGAAACAGCACACTTGTATAGTCCCTAAATCCGACTCTGTCTAAGCCAGGTATAGAAAATAAAATTATGGCGGATACGCAGTTTTTTTTATAACTGTTTACGACTATCTTATCTAAACATTGTTTTTGTGACTAGTCTTATCTAGAAAATACCAGAAAATCAATTGTTGTTGAGTAAGCCGCAGTCCGGAATTTTCTAGTAAAAAAGACATTAGTATAAATAAGGAAACGACCCGAGAGTTTTGGGAGTTCAGTTGATAATTTGACATCGTGAGATAAACAAGTAAATAAGTGAATCTAAATTAGTGAACTGTTTATATAAATTAGTTTAACTGAATATACTGTCTATAATTAGTGTTAGTGATTAGTTTAGTGTTTAAATAAATTAGTAAGTAGCCATACCGTGTGTTTAAAATGTATCCCACCCGTTTACGTTTTAAATAAATTAGAAAAACATAACAATATAAAATTTGGTTTTGTAAATAGCTCTATGGACTGTATGGTTTTAATAGTATTTATTGTGATTAAAACTGTGTGTCTTGTCTTGTAATGGCGTATGGCGTCTTTGACTGTACGTTTAGTATCTTCAAACTTGCCATCTTCTCATATCTCTACTCTGTTGACAATGGAGCTGTACTGCGCACGAATTAACTGCTTCAAGTACTAAATTCTATTTTCAAAGACCTTATTTCCAAGCCAATTATATTTTCTGACAATAATTACGTTTACTTCAAATTCAAATTAACAACAACAACAAAATACTCTTTACAACTGTTTTTATGTCCTCGGTTCCGCACCCTGCTGACTGGGCGTTTACACTGCGATGTCATCAGGATGCGTTGAGGTAATTCCTCCCCCCGAAGCTCCAACTCATGAGGGTAGACGAGGGAGTTGGACTACTGGAACTTGAGTCCTTGAACTGGAATCTGGATTATTCCTTGGGCGGAATTTCTTGTAGACTATGGTGGCTATTACTCCAATTATCAGGATATACAATAATATTGTCCAAACACTAGGAGTATAGGAAATTTCGTTGTCGAACTGAGCTTGTTCTAGTGACAGATGACGTATAGCTTCTGGGTAGTGTTCAAGGCTTATATCTTCTAAGTTTATTTCTGATGTTAATATTGGTGATGTATCATTCTCGAAACTTATTTCTGGGAATAATATTGGTTGTCCTTGAGTAACACTTTCTTTGTTTATGATGATTTCTATGTTTTGATTTCACATCCTTAGGGAACTTCCATGATATAAGTACCCTTGAGTTGTTTTTCTTCATGTTGATCTTGACAGTCAAACGTAATGTTTTTTTTCCTGGGATTATAGCTAACCAATTATTTGTGTCTCCTAGATGGTGGAACCTTGATTCTGTGAGGGTTATGAGGAATTGTTTGCATTCTGACGCGTCCGCTGCGTTGAAAATCTTCACTTCACAAGGTGGAAGCGATTCTATTTCCTTGGGCGTTTGATTCTCACATAAGTAGTATTGAGGCAAAACATCGGTGCATGGGTCATTACGAAGGATGTAGTGCAATTTATTTTTTATTAAGTAATTATTGTCGGTAATTATAACCTTGAACTGACTCTTGTATGGAATTGGAGTGAAATACAAACGGTATATTTCAAAACTATCTATGTATATTATTGGTAAATAAAGGATATAAACTATTTTATTATTATAAATGTAACACTGAATTTTCATGATACTTTCATACCGTGAAATGTGTTCCAACGAAACATCAAATGGTAACTGTGAACTTGGTATTTGTTTTCCTATCGCTTTTAGTTCTGTATACAAATCTGTAGATTTAATTATACTGGGATGCATTACTTTTATTTTTGCAAATGCTAAAGAGGTCTCAATATCTTGGAGTGTGGAATGAATAATTTCGAACATATTTATAATTTGATTAATAATATCTTTAATGGAAATCAAGTTCCCTCTATCATCTACGGAGTTAACCATTTTGATAACTTCATATATTTTTGATTCCAATAGTTTCTCATTATGTTTAATTTTCTCAACTGTCTGGTTAAAATTTGTGATAGTGTTGATTGAAAGTGAAATTTGAGATTTCAATGTCGAGACAATTCTCTCTTGATTTTTTTGTAAATTATTAATTAAATTTTCATACCTTCCACCGTCTTCTGCATCTAGATAACCTGATATTGATTTGAAGATTGTACCTAAGCCATTAATTAGACCTCTTCTGACTCGTTTTTGATGTGGTAGTATATTTAAAATTTTATATTCCACCTTTTCTTCAATATACTCTAATACTTTCATATCGTTTGAAACGTCCCAAGAATAGTTTTTGTTTGTGCATACTACTTTTATTATATATCGTGATTTTCGCTGTAGTTTTTCTATTTCCGAGATAATTGAGGTTAAATCGTAATAAAATATCATTTTATAGGAATATTCTTCTATTCTAGCGGTTCCTAACCTAAGTGGTATTAATCCTAAATTATTGTCCAATGGGTTCATATTTATTTGTTCCCGAAGCCCGAGCATAATGGGAATCCTGTAAAAAATTTTAAAATGAGTATGTTTTCTCTCGCGGTCTCTTGAGATTGTCCATATGGACCTTCTCACAACGGTCTGTACTAACGGTTTTCCTTTGTTCATTTATATCAATTATTTCTGTTGATTTCGAAAACTTATTCGCAGTTTTAGGTCGCCGATTATCTTTTATATAAGTTTATTCACCGATTTTAAAAGTATCCGGTGTGTCTCTATTCTCAATAATTTTTTGAATGACGTTTTGTTTTTGTCTGGCCAGAGCTTCATTAATTTTAGAATATAACTCGCGAGTTATTTGTTTAGGTTCGTTTATAAAATTACTTGTTAAAATCATATCCATATTTAAATCAAATGGATTTTCGGCATCTAAATGACCGTTAATTATGTTTATGGGTTTGAATTTGGTTGATGAGTGTATGGTGTGATTATATGCTAAAATAACATATTTCATTTTAACTTGTATAGGTGTTTTCAAAAAACCTCTGGCATTAAGTATTCTGATATGTTCGTTAAATGTGGAATGAACTCTTTCTACAGGCGAATTAGATTGGGGGTGATTAGGAGAATAAAAATGGATGTTCATCTTATGTAGAGCTAACAATTCAGAGATTACCGAGTTTTTGAATTCTGTACAGTTATCCGTAATTATCTGTTTAGGTACACCATGATAAGAGAACAAGGTCACCAGGTGATTTGTTATATCTGTTGAATTTACTGAATTTAGATGATAAGCTTGAGCATACTTAGAAAATGAGTCGATTTTAGTGAAAAATTTAGCTTTTTCTATTGTATATGTATCCATATGAATGATTTCGAATGGTTTATGTGCTGTTGGTGTAATATTCATTTGCATTGTAATAGGGTTCCTTTCATATTTGCATTGTTGGCAAATTTCACAATTATTTATATAAGTTTGAACAGATTGTTTTAAATTCGGCCAATAACAAATCTTTTTGATTCCATTAAGTTTTTCGTCGATTCCCCTATGGTTGCTTTTTGATTCGTGATAATTTTGTATTATTTCGGCTATTTCGGCTTTACTAGTTACATCTATTAACTTTTCTGTACATCTACGAAATTTTAATGACGACCACTTAAAATTTTTCCTTACAACTTCGTAGAACGGTTCAACCATTTCAGTTTTTACAAAATACAAGTAATATATGATACGCCGGGGGCAATATATTCTGTTATGAAATCAATTATATCGTTTTCGAAATTATTGTCTGAAATTTGTAGCGTTATTCTCTGCTTATTTTCAAATAATTTCGTAATTATTGGTTTTGATGGTGAGTGATAAACATATTGTATAATTATTTGGTTTTGACCATGATTAACAGGTGTTTCGCTGATAGGAATGCCAACTTCGGGATTTTCCCCCGCATTTAGAAGAATAGTTTGTCCTTCGTTTTCTTGTTCTAGTTCAGAGTCTGGGTGAACTATGAGTGATATATTGTTCAGGTCCAGACTAGGAGATTTTGACGTGGTAACAGTTATCGGTTTTAAAATATATTCAATATCCGGTGTACTTAATTCGTCTCTGTTATTTTCAACTTCTTCTGTGATAGTATCTATTTCGTCCCAAATGTCGCTTTGCGTTTATTTTGCGTGATTAACAATTCGGCTCAGATTGTCGGCATGAGCTATTAATGATCCCTTCCGATAAATTATAGTGTAGTCGTATTCTTCAAGTTTAATTCTCTACCTTAAGAGTTTTGAATTGGGATCTTTTAACGAAAACAACCATTGTAGTGGTTTGTGGTCAGTTATTATGAAAAATTCACGTTCATATAAATATGGTCTGAAATATTTAGTAGCCCAAATAATACACAACAATTCTCTTTCAATCGTAGAGTAATTCCTTTCAGAATCATTTAACGTTCTCGATGCATATGCGACCGGTAGGTCTTTACCGATTTGTCCCTGCGATAGGACAGCTCCCAATGCTACATTTCTGGCGTCGGTTGTTAAATTGAACGGTTTTGAGAAGTCGGGGTATTGTAATATGGGCTCGTTCGTCAGTAACTCTTCACAGGTTTCAGAACTATTCAAAAATTCTTCATTATGCTCAATTTTTGCACCCTTTTCTAGACACTGAGTCTTTGGTTTAGTTATTTTTGCGAAATTATTGCTAAATCGTCTATAATAACCCACTAAACCAAGAAATCCTCTTATTTGTTTTGTAGTTTTTGGTAATGGGTATTCTTTTATTGCCTTAATTTTGTCCGGATTAGGTCGAACACCTTCCGGAGTTACGACGTGTCCAAGATAGGCCACTTTCTTACTAAAAAATTCAGATTTGTTTAGTTGTATTTTAAAGTTGGCTTCTCTTAATCTTTCAAATACGGCCCCAAGTCTTTCTAGATGTTTTTGAAGTGACGTGGAAAAAATTATAATGTCATCAACTAGACTAGACATTTCTCATTTTGGATGTCCCTTAGTATGTTATCCATGACGCGTTGAAACGTTGATGGACTGTTTTTTAGACCGAATGGAAGTCTGAGGAATTCCCAATGACCTTGTTCTGTACTAAACGCCGTCTTTTCTATGTCAGCTTCATTCATTTCAATTTGGTGATATCCGCTGACCAAATCGAGAGTAGTAAAATACTGGCATTTGCCGAGTTTATCTAATAAATCAGTTATATTTGGACAAGGATATTTATCGTCTATCGTCTTTTCGTTTAACTTACGATAGTCGATCACTACGCGGAATTTTTGTTTGCCTGATGCATCCTTTCGTTTCGGTACCAATCAAATATAACTCGACCATGGGCTTTTGCTCGGTTTAATTATATTTTGATTGAGCATACTCTGAATTTGATTTTTCACTTCTTGTCTATAGATAAATGGGTTACGATATGATTTTGAACAAATTGGCACCTCGTCCGTAGTTTTAATACAATGTTGAATTTTACTTGTAAAACTTAAAGGCTCATTCTCTCTATAAAAAATATCTGAATATTAACAACATAAACTTAAAATTGCACCCTTTCCTTCTTTATTCAGATGGTCGGTTCGAATCTGAGATGAATCCAATTCGCATTTATCCGAATCATCAAAATTATGCATGTTGAACTCTGAGATACTGTCGACATCAAATTCTTCTACTGTCAACGGTTCCGAGAAATCAAGTGTTAAGAAGCTTGTAGTATTGTTTATTATTGTTGTAATAGCAAGATCATTACGAGCAACCGTCAAACATTCGGGAATTTCGCAGTTTTTTATCTTTTGATAAGGAATTACAATCTCCCCGTTTTTTATTGTAGTTTTTACTTGAATTACTTTCTCTGTACGTGTGTATTATTCGTGTTATTAATTTTTTGAAATTTAATCTTTATTTTTGCATGAGGCGTAATTAGACATGCATTATTGAAATCTATTGTAGCTTTCAGTAATTTGAGATTATCTAATCCTATCAAACCATCAAAAATATTACGAAACTTAGATAAATAAAATTTTATTAAGTGTTTATTAGTCAATCGAAAAATTTCTGACGCAAATATTTCTACACTATTTTCATGAGATGATTTTTGGAATACAGTGGATACAATAAATGGGTCATATTTAATTAATTTTGGAAATAATTTCTTAGCAATATCTGGGTCTAAAAATGATTTTGTCGACCCAGAATCGACAAGAAGTATAATGTTATATTCTGGAAAAGTTATATATGCTAATTCCCTACAATCTACGTTATTTAACGGAATGGTAAGAGGTTCCAAATCTCCGGCATTGTATCCAAGGTGATATGAAAATTTTCAATTGTATCAAGAGTTTCTTAATAAACTCTTTCATTAATTTCACTTTCCTCGCAAAAGTTTCTATTAGTATTTTCTATTTCAGTATTATATAATTCTTCGGCTATATAGTTTTGTTGCGGTCTATAGTTAGAATGGTTAGGCTGTGCAAAATGATTACTTCTATTTTGATTATTAAAAGATTGATTATTATTATTATTTATTCTTCCTGTATATCTTGTTGATGATGACATAGGTGTCGGTTTTGGAAATGTTCTATTTGGTTTGAAAACATTTTCTACTGATGTATTTCGAGAAGCTCGTGCATTAGAGGAAACATTTTGGTTCGGAACATTTTGTCTAAATTGAATTGGACCTGTTGGGAATTGATTATTGTTTCTATTAAAATTTTGATTTGAAAAGAAATTTCTATTTTGTGATATAAACTGAGGGTTATTGAAATTACGATTTGGAACATTTTGCTGAAATGATCTGTTTGTTGAATTATTTGGTTTGAATTGATTTTTATTTGTTGAATTTTTAAAATAGTGAGTATTTTCTTCCTCAGTCACAAATTGTAATGCTACGGCCAAATTTTCAGGCCGCATACATCGAATTGTAGTACCTAAAGGTTTCCTTAGTCTAAAAAGAAATGTTTTGAGTGCTAGATCATTGTATAACTTTTTCTTTAAATCCCTTGAAGCTTGTATAATTTAGTGAATTTCTACATAACTACATAATAAATTTAATATATTTAAAATTCTATCATAGAAATTTTGGACTTTTTCATTAGGCATTTGCCTCATTACTACCAAGTCTCTATTCAAACAAGTCTCATCCCGTTGATCTGCAAAATTTCGTCTTAAGACAGATTTCAACTGATCCCAAGTATCGACATTTTGAATATTTACTACAGTTCTTGCACTACCTACTAATTTACTTATTATATACTGCAACAAGTATACATTATGAAAATTATTTGTGTTTACCCTATCATAAAAATTGATAGTAAGACTATCACAAACTGATAAAAATTGATTCAATTCAATCGGATTTCCATCAAATTGTGGAATACATTTCAAATATTCAGATTTAAAATTTTCTGCCATTATAATATTACTTTGATTGTTGTCAATATTAATAGTATTTGAGCTTGTATTCGTCACCGAAGAGTCAATTGAAGAGTTATCAATAGACAAATTTAGTAAACTTTGTTAAAATTTCAAGTATATCAGACATAAATTGCACTTACAGTAAATACATGACTCTCAGCATTCCAATTATGAGGTAGAGGTCCGGTTCAGCAATTTTGTCTTCTCCGAAACACTGGTCCCTCGCAGAAGTGGACGATATGATTCCAATTCTCAAACTTCTTCACTCAAGGTTCACTTTTTAACGTATCCGTCGGCGTCACTACTACTGACAGTTTATACGGTCCGATATCGAGCTAATCGTCGACACGGAATTGGTTTGTTCGATACAAACCAATCCCACGATATCCTACTGACTGCGCCAATTAACTGCTTCAAGCACTAAATTCTATTATTAAAAACTTTATTCCCAAGTTACAATTATATTTTCTGACAATTATTACGTTTACTTCAAATTCAAATTAACAACAAAATACTCTTTACAACTGTTTTTATGTCCTCGGTTCCGCACTCTGCTGACTTGCTGCTTTACTCTGCTGCTTTACACTGCGATGTCATCAGGATGCGTTGAAGTAATTCACGCGCGTAACTGCCAGAGTCTATTGGAGATTCAGAAAAACTTATGATTATCACTTGTGCGTTTTAAGAGACTAAACAGGGAATAAATCACTTCTCTACACATTGATTTAGAGGTTAAATGTTCATGGGGACGTGGTTGGTTGCTGCCGATAAATTGACAGGGCTAGCGTAGTAGGGGAAGGGCGAGTATCGATAACTTGAGAGATAATGTAAGACAAAAGCTATAATTTTCACAAAACACTGCTATTTTTTTTATTAAACGTAAACTTTATTATCTTCATAACATAAAAACACAAACAAATCCTTATATCTTAGTCAGAAAAACAAACAAAAATGAAAACTCTAACTGATCGATATTATCCACTTATGGTCGCCTGTTATCGATCATATTGAAGGGCAATATCGATCAATGTCTATTCGCATGCTTCACACGAATCCAGGTCTTCAGGCTAAGACACCGCAGAACCAGCAGCATGAGGCCAATTGCCACATGATCTACACCGCCGCCACAGTTCAGTTGGTGCCCCAGTTTCCACGCATACTGCACATAATTCGTTCTCTTTCATAGACTCCACATCATGTTGTTGTTTTATGATCTTTTTTTTAGGTTCGCACCTGTTCTTCATTTATTTTTTAGCTGCTGTTGATTTAAGTCCTACCGATTTTTTAAATGAATTTTTGAAGCTTCCTCAACTTCCTTCTTGTCCCTCTTTCCTTCCTTCTCCTACAAAAATGTCTCAAGTGGACTGAACGTTAGTATTTGAGATTTTTGTCACCTACCCTTTGGGCGTGGTTTTTCTGTTAATCGGGGTCGTATGAAAGACTTCAAAATGTGTGCACTTTAATTGAACAGTCTTGTCCTCATTATCGGTGGCGTTATCGTCGAAATCTTCTGTTATTGCTGATGATGAAATATCACCGGAAGATGTCCTTCTTTGACGCCTCGTTCTCTTTCATTGAGCACGTGGCGCCATGCTACAATCTTCCAGTGGCGGTGTAACCTGATGCATTTCCTCATGTCTGCTTGGTACTCACGATGGGTCCGGATCTCATCTTATTGCGGGCTTCGTATCTAAATAAAATGTTCGGTAAACTCGCCCAATTCGCTCGATTCTGCCAGAATATCGGTATTTGATTCTTTTGGTATTTCAGTAAACTCTTCTTCCTCGAATACGTTTCTACTTAAGGAAAAGATACCCGTATTTTCAAATCTGTTCAAACTTTTTCCTTTGGAAGTGATAGCATTGTACGCTTTAGCAAAGAGCTCTGCAATATCAGTCACCTCATTTTTTTCATAATGATGTGACTTCATATAAAGATCACATTCTTTGCTATATGCTGTCTTCAATAAACTGGAAAACGTGACGTCCAGAAGCTGAAGGTGGTGGAAGGGGGGTAAAGGAACAAGAGCGATCCCGCTGTCCCGACAAAATTTATGGGACTGCAAGGAGAGGTGTGTGGCATGGTTGTGTAAAACAACTATCTTCCGTAGAAGCATTTACATATTTAGCGAAATAGTCTAACCATTCCAAGGAGAAGAATTCAGTGATCCATCTCGATTTTGAGCAGCGGCAGATTGCATTTATAGGTCGATTTTTTCCCAAAGCGTCATTCGCGCTTAAAAATAAACATGGGAGGCACGAAGTCCCCTGTGGCACTCATACAGCACACAAAAGTGATTGTTTAACCCCTTTCACCACTTTTAATCGCACCTACCTGTTTTCTTCCCTTTTCCTCCAAAATTCGTTACGGTTTCTGCGCTCCATTAATTCCAGTCTCGTCTATGTTATAATTACGCCTTGCTGGGAATTTGAATTTCTCAAAGACCAGTTCTAAATTGTCGTAAAATAGGTTCACATCCTTGCGATTACATGCCATACCCAAATGAGACTCGTACCTTCGGGTCGCATTAAAGAAATTCGTGTATATCGAGCTCAAAATCCACACAGTCAATCTTCACTGCAGCATTTCTTTTCGAAATCAAAATTATGACGTAAGTTTTTTGCAACGGCTATTCGAAAGCAAGTTTTTTGATTTCAGTTGGTGTTAACCTTCCAGTAGTCGCGCGTATCTGAGATATACATACCGATACTTTTTTCTCATATATCTCGAACACCTACTTAGGGGTGGGGATGTGCTCTCGTCTACCTTCCAGCTCGAGGGAAGTTTTAAGGTTAGTATTGGTGCAAACTTTGTAGAGTGAACAGAATGTAAAAAAGTGCCACTTGTATTTGAGAGATACACTGCGTTCATTCATGTAAGTTTTGCTGATTTGCTTGTATATTTATTTAATTTACGCAAGCGCAGTCCTTTTTGTTTCAAGTAGACCATATGTTCATATTTTATACTTAGCTACTAAAAAACATGAAAAAAATAAACTTGTATCTGTGAGATACCCGCGAGCATTCTTGCCTGTTCTAAATTATTGTGCCAACTATTAAAGATTTTTGTTGTTTTTGCAGTGAATTATGGCTTCCAAGAGAATGAATAGCTTCAATAATGACGCAGACGTATTAGAGGTCCAACGACTCCTTCTTGAAGACGATGATGATGTCGCAGTTGAAGACGTCTTAGAAGGAGATTATGATACTGACTGTTCCGAAACCATAGGAGAAAGAAAAGAGGATTCAGATAGTGAACAAGACGATACGGATGCAAGTATATCATCAGATGATGAAAATGAAAATTGTTATGTTGCTGTCAGAAAAAAGAACGGAAAAATCGTTGACAAATATTTATGGAAAAAAACACCCTATAACAGAAAAAGAAGATTAGAGAAGCAAAACATACTTGCTCGTCTTCCAGGAGTTATTGGCAACGCTCGCCAAGTTACAGGATGCTTTGAAGCGTGGAAGTGTGTATTCGATGACCGTATTCTAAACCTCATAGTCACTTACACGAATCAGCATATAATAAGTGTACAACCCAATTTCAGCAGAGAAAGAGACGCACGTATTACTGATATGATCTAAATCCATGCATTTATAGGCCTACTTTACTTGGCTGGACTTTATAAAGGCGGCCGATTGAACTTAGAAGAGCAGTGGGACGCAACAGGAAACTGTGTTGAAATATTCAGATTGACGATGAGCTTAATTCGTTTCAGATTCCTGATGCGCTGTATCAGTTTCGATAACCGACAGTCTAGAGATGAGAGAAAAGAATTGATAGGATAGCTGCCGTGCGAGAAATATTTGAGATGTTTGTTGAAAACAGTAAAACATCTTATTCACTAGGAGCTAATGTTAGTGTTTTTAAATGAAACTCAAGGTCTCTAGTTAATTCCACAATATAATACAAGTTATTGAAAATTCTAAAAAATTGACAATTGTTTCGATAAATCAATATCATCGTCAGAATGACAGAAGTTACATTTCATTTTATGCCTACCTGATGTTTAGTAGTTATATTTTTGGCTAGACTAAGAAGTAACCTAACTTGTGATTGGCTTAATATATGTTTATAGAAAAAGAAGAAGATGTGATATTACAAATATTGAAGCTTAGATATTATTAGCCCTATGGTGATATCCTGGATATCATTTTTCCAATTAAGATCAGTATAACTGTGCAATGATATAGAAAACCAGGAAAACTATATCTGCTGATCTTTACAATTATCACTTAAGAAGACAGTTTATTAGTGGAGAATTCCCTAGATTTAACTGTTCATTGACAACTTCATATTGTGGGTTTCTTAAATGTCTTCTAATTTCCAGTTCTTCAAGGAAATCCAGTTCTTGTTTCTTTTCACAAATATGCAGCACTTCTAGTTCTGTGTTAGGTGTCAATGAATGATTGGTGTAATGTAACAATCGATGAAAAGCTGGAAGCGTTTCGAGGCAGGTGTAGCTTTATTCAATATATACCATCAAAACCGGCCAAGTACGGTATTAAGAACTTTGCTCTGGTTGATGCTAAAACATATTACACCAGTAATATGGAAATTTATGCTGTAACACAACCAGATGGCTCCTATTCTATCAGCAACAAAAGTGTTGTTGTTGTAAAAAGGATAATCTTACCCATACACAACACTGGACGTAACGTCACTATGGACAATTGGTTCAGCGATGTTTCATTACTCCAAGATTTAGCTATAAACCATAAGTTGTCCATAAACAAGTGGCAAATTACAACACCGTTGATAGTATTGAAAGAACGTCCTGTAAAATCAAGTATGTTTGGTTTCAGAAAAGAAGGAACAATAGTGTCCTACGTTCCCAAAAAAAACATGTTGTTCTATTCTCTAGTTTACACTTTGAGGACAAAATTGACGATAGTACTGGGGATCATATGAAACCCGAAATAATTACTTTCTATAACGAAACCAAAGGAGGTGTCGACGTTGTAGATAAATTATGTTCCTCTTACAGTGTTGCCAGGAATACAAGACGTTGGCCGATAGTTGTATTTTTTTAGATGCTTAATGTGTGAGGAATAAACTCTTAAGTTTTTCATATGTGGGAACGGAAATGAAACAAAAAGTCGGCGGCATTTTTTGCGAAAACTTGGTAACGAACTAATCAAACCACACCTACAAAGACGTAGTATCTCCAACACTGTTCTACCTCGCGAGCTATCAACCAGACTCGAAGAAGTAGTCGGACAAGAAGAAGAAAAAGTTCAGCAACCAAATGATCAAAACAATGAGCAAAAACGTGAACGTTGTGTGCCACGCCAGCGAGAAAAACGCACCAGGTTAACAAAATTCCAATGCTCCTCCTGCCAAAGGCATCTTTGTCTCCAACGCTCTAGTGTCGTTTGTCTATACAATTGTGTAGTGCCTACCCAGAAAAGTAGACTAGAAGATTAAGATATGTGGATTAATGGCTCACAATACGCAGCTTATGCAAATAACAGCAAATTATTTCATTTTTTATATGTTTGAGGAATTATTGATCAATGTAATCATCTTTTTACTGAAAATACATATGTTAACGAATTTAATCATTGCTCTCTATTATTTACTAGCACACAAAATTTACCGTTTTAAAAATTGGAATTGTATTTCAATAATAAAAGTTATGTACCCGTCGGATACATCCGCGACCATTTTTGTTGAGCAGCACCCGCGACTACTGGAAGGTTAATCAATAAAACATTTTTGACATTAAATACAGGCTTCCTTCCTAATTTAATTTTTTACTAGGATATCTGTTTTTCAGTTAGTCTGTTGATTAACTTCCTTGACAGCCCGATTCATGTCTTCCTCTGCCCATGCACAGCGATTTGTCTTAAGAGAATATTCTTTATTGGGCATCTGCATAGAAAAAATGCAGTAATAGTAAAATTGAACATAGGCGGATAATATCGATCATACTAGCCGATATTACCCGCCGCGAAGACGCCATTGCTTTAACATAAATATCTCCTCGTCTCAAGGAATGAAAATTTTCGTAAATTCCACATAGAATACCTTGGGGTACCATGTTACTATAAGAGCTAAAGTAGCTTAGGATTTTCAAACATTGACATGTACATACCTCATCCAATGAACCGAAAACATAACAATAAAACTCCGCAAAAACTGTTTGTGGACGTACACACTCGGCGTTATAATGAAACTACCTGGTGTTGGTGTTGGTAATTTACATCTACCTCAAGAGGTGGCTGCATATATTGTATCATTTTATAGGGTTGGGTCAAATTAGGATAATCGATATTAGACTCTTACCGATATTAGACTCTTACCGATATTCGACTCCTTGCCCCTATTCTCTGGTTGTTCCGTAGTTGTGGGTTGTTGAATGGGAAGCGGACATAACTTAGTTGCTGCTTTTGAAAAATAGCTCGGTGTATCCTCACAGTAGCTACACGGTACTATATCGTCACTACCTGGATGATCTCCGGTTACTCTGCCTAGCAAACAATAACTTGATGGAAGCGTGTTGTGTTTGACCAGAACCAACGTGCCAGCAGTCTAACTACTACATTGTGTCTTCCATTTTTGTTGGAGATTGGTGAAGTATTGAGTGGATCAACCTTTCCAGAAGCTTTGGTTAAGTTGCTAAAGCAACTGGTAACGCGCTAGTCTTCCAACAGGTGCTGACGTCAAGTCTGGATCTGGTAGCATAGTAAATGTTCTATCAATGATAAAATGTGAAGGTTGATATGTCATTTGGATCCGAAGGGAGAGGATTCACAGCTTGACATTTTTAAAACAACTTTTCCACAATCCACCAAAATGGGGAGAGTTAGGTGGAGAAAAATTCCACGTTATATTGGTCTCGCAATTCCATTCGAAGGCTTAGCAGATCTTGGTATCGTCAGCATTCAAAGAAAGTATGTTCTGGCGTTCCCAGCTCACTGCATTTACATATGTTTGTTTCTGCTAGACTTAACCCTTTTAGGTAAGTCGGGTACGGTCCATGACCTGGGGATGGATTGTAGTGTTCGCTTCTCATCCTTTCATGAATATTAGGGAACAACTGGTAGAGCCTCCTCTCTGTTGCTCCCTCCTCCCAATCTTGTTGCCATTCATCATTTATTCTGGATATAACTCCACGTTTAGCTGTTATTCACACTCGTGTTTGGTCTATTTTCTTCAACCAGTAGAGGGTTTCCCTTCTTCTTACTTCTAGCTTCAGTGGTAGCACGCCAACGAGGAGTGTTAGTACCTGCGTCACGTGGTACTGGAAGCTACTGCCAATCGCATTAGGACCCCTCCTTGGGTCCTATTTACTTTCTCTATATTTGATATTGTTTAGCATGTGGGTCCATACACTTGCATTGTACCCTGTCACAGATGATACAGTCTCACTTGGTATAGTGGCAACTTATAATCTTTCTGCGCCAGGTTCTAGAGCTCATGCATTGCCACACCTTGGCTCTTTCACATACATTTATTATGTGTTGTATGGTCAGTCCACCTGCGTTATTCCTAAGTATTTGGTGTTCTTTGTTCTTATTATACTTGCACCTCCAATCTTTCTGATGGGCTCTAATCCTAGCTTTCCTCTCACCAGAATATACAATGTTTTACTGGTCGATATCTCTACACCAGTCAGACACGATACCCAATATTTCGTGCGATTTAGTGAGGTGCCTAGTTTTCTTGCCATTTGATCTACTAAGTATTGCATATCCGTCCTGACAGTAGCTTCTGAATGTTTTATACAACTCCAAAGAACAATTCATCCTTTGGAGTCTTTCAAACAGCGCAGGTCACTAAAGATTGTCGAACGCGCCATATATGTCTATGAAGATTGTTATTATATATTTCATGTCTGAGTTGTTAATTATTTCAATCGCCTTATTTATTGCGTCCGTTCTCTTTATCCGTATTGGTTTTGTGTGTTTCCGTATATTTTGCCCAATAAATTCAGTAGGTGGCCTGTACGTTGGGGAATTTGTTGCATCTTTGTCATCTTCTTTGTTTATTATCACTATATCTGTCTGTTCATAATAATTTCAGCATTTTACCCTGTCGCACACAGTAACGGTGGAAGTTTTCCCTCTAGTGCTTGGATTCTGTATCTCTCTGTATCTGTAAAGGTTTGAAGGGTGGGTGGCCCAACAGCACTTAGGTCACAATTGGCCCATTCTGCATCCTTCTGATGTTCAAAACTTCCTTCTAGCTCGTCATCCAGCCTACTTCCTTGAAGTAGGCGATAACGTCGCCTGAATTAAGTTCCTTCATACTGGCGTATGTTAGCCTGTGCTCGCCGAATATTTGAAACTTAAAATGAGAGAGTGTCTGACATTCGCAAAGAATGTGTTCGACAGTCTCATCTTCTTGTTCACATCCTCTACAAAGTGGGGTGTTAGATAGACCCAGTCTGTGAAAGTGTTTTCGTAGGTGGCAGTGACCAGTCAGAATTCCCGTGGTTATTCGTAGGTTCCGCCTGTTCATAGTGACGTATTTTTTGGCTACTCTGCTATCCGGATACTGTAGCAGTTCCTTTGCAAGCCTGCAGCCTTCTGCGTCGTCTCATCTACCCTCAAATTCATTAAGGGAGTTTTCCATTAATAGGTTGGCCGTCGCTGACGCCGATCGACCAATGAAAGTGCCAGGTCCCAGGAGATTTTGGGAGGCTGCCTTCCTGGCTAGCGAGTCTGCAATACGGTTTCCTTTCGATTTCTCATGGCCCTTGATCCAGCCTAAAGTGACCGTGTTGTTGTTACAGGCTTCGATTTAGGCCATGTGACATTCTAGTACTAGGCTTGATGTAATACGTGGTCTGTTAAGGGCTAGTAGTGTTTGTCTACTGTCCGTAAGGATGTATATATTATTACCTGTGGTTTACCTTTTGGTAATCTTAGCAGCGATGCAGATAGCAGTGAGCTCTGTTTGAGCAACACTTGCATTGCAGCCCATTGCCCATTTTATGTTTAGATTCAGGGATCTGGAAAAAATACCACATCCTGAGCCCCCGTTGGATTTAGACCCGTTTGTGAAGATGCGGATTGCGCCTTCTTTCAATAGGTCTTGTGAGTTGTTTTCAATGATTACCTTGTAGGGCATGTTGAAGGCATATCGCGGTGGATTCGAGTCCGTATTGGCCTGCAGCAGTGGGATCTCCCTGAGGGCCTTATGCCACAAATTACGTCTCAGTTTACCGGATCCTACATCAGGTTGTATACCAGTAGAGCGCAGACGTGCCATGGTCATCAAAATAACCTCCTTGATGTATATGTCATGGGGAGTGAGACCAAGGATTACCTCCATAGCTCTTGTTGGTGTGGTTCTCATGCCTCCCGTTGTGTTGAGGCATGCTGTTCTTTGGATTTGGTCCAGTTTATGGACGACTTTCAGCTGGTTTGCTTCAGCTCCCCAGGCAATCGCGCCATACGTTAGCATAGGTCTGATGATGGCAGTGTAGATCCAGGCAGCAACCCTAGGTGACATTCCCCAGGTGCGGCCGATGGTTCTACGACACTGCTCATAAGAAATATATGCTTTTTAACTCTATTTTCTAAGTGGGAGTTCCACGTTAACTTACTGTCAAAGGTGACCCCTAAATATTTCACCTCTGAAGAGAAATTAAGTTTGGTATCTAGGAGCTTTGGGGCTTGATGTTTTGCAAGCTTCCTTTTTTTCGTGAAGAGGACCATTTCAGTCTTTTTTGGATTTATGGACAGCGAATGATCTCTGCACCATTGTTCTATGATATTAAGGCCTGCTGCATTAAAACACAGAGTGTCTCCTAGAATCTTCCTGTTAGCAGAATCACTGGGTCATCTGCGTATGCTATTGTGTAGAAGTTCTTATCATTGAGGTGGCTGACCAAGGAGTCTAAGACCATGTTCCATAGTAGTGGTGAGAGCAACCCTCCCTGTGGACAACCTTTTACAACCAAGCCTCTGATGGTTACATCATCCACACTGATTTTTATTGCTCTTTTTGAGAGCATGTTATATATCCAGCCAATTATAGTTTGGGGGATATTCTTGTTGGACTACCTCCGCGTGTATGCTATCTGGCACAGTGTCCTTTTTCTTTTTGCATTGGGCCGCGCACGCTTGGATTTTACTTCCATTGAACTCCTGCACTCGCATGTTGCATTGTGGCTCATTCTTTTCCACTATTTTTCTCCTGAGCTGTTATTGCCCTTCATTCTCATTTATTATCTTGTCTTGTGGAAGGAGGATCTGCAGCAGAATATCTGCCGATTCCTCCACTTTTTCTGTGTATTAGCCATCTTCTTTCTGTAGTGTGTGCTACATTCCCAACATTGTCGAGTATTTGATCTATCTTGTACGGCATACCCCAAGCGTTCACTTCAAGGATTTACTCAAGGAACTTCTCCCAGCTCATTGTCTTCTCTTTTTTCATAGCTCTTACGTAGGTCTCTTTTACCCTGCGGTACACCTGGAAAAGAATTTCTCTTTCTCCGTAAATACCGCAGGAAATTTGTGACAAGCTGGGAATGACGAGGACCAGGACAACAGCGTTGCATCCACAGTCAAATGGAATGGTCCATAGAATGAATAGGACCATTGGAAAAGTCTAAAACAGTGTCCAGCCACCAAGAACACTGGAACCATGATCTCTTCATGGGCGATATGCACGAATTGGTTCAAACGAATTTTCAAGTTGCCAGCGACATAATGAAAAAGCGGTACGACAACTTGAGTATAAGTGAATAGTTAAGTAAATAAATTCCAATTCACGTGAATAGCTTTCTAATAAAATGTATTGACACTAGTTATATCATTTAATCGTGAAATAATTTATCTTTCCACCAACACTGAACTAATCTGAACAACATAACATGTTTGTGTTGTTGCAATGAAATTAAACATATTGCTAATTAGGATTGGACGCGTGTATTCATCATTCGATTTAACCGAGGACGGTAAAATACTAACTGACATCAAAAATAAATGGATTGTTTTATCCAAACCCAATTTCGGTTTATTCGTTTCGTTTAAAAAATAGCCAGTTGCACCACTAATAACTTCAATTCGACAAACACCCAAATGGGTTGAATTCAATGTGGTCATATTGACAGATTCAAATATTCAGTTGAAAATTATCTACCATCAATTCAGTATCTTACGAAGCTTTGCAATGAACTAAAAAGTCCAGATCTACGATGAATGGGTCAATTATCTACGATGAGGCTCGCAAGTCAAAGTTATTAGACTATTTGCAGCAGATCCAGGAATTCCAATAAAAAAACCCCATAGGCTATGCATACTAAACTTTCCATCTTCCTGAATATCAACCCTGCAAAAATCATTCTTGTAAACAATTGAATTAACACAATATTAGGAAGAAATTTTCTGAGATAGTGACGATTAAGATTGAATCGGAAGGAATAATTTTTAAGCGATGAGTCGAGTCAATTAGAATTGTTATTCAGAATAAATTTATGTCTTTGAATTCGGGTGGGGCCAGGTTAACGCTAGCCCCCCCCCCCACAATTTCAGCTCAATCGGTTGGAAATAACTACTTCAAAACTGAGTTGCAAGATTGCAACCGAACAAACATACATTGCAAGTAACATACTAAAAACTTTGAAAAATACATAGTAGTGTTAGTGTCTTATGATATGCCACAGAAATATTTGAAGCTCTGATTAACCGGCTCTGAAAATTAAAAGCTGCACGTTCTAAGTTGAGTTGGGAATTTAAAAAAATCTGATAGTGAAATGCAATATTTATGTTATCATTACAATGGTTAATTAACCATCAACTTCGGCAATACATATTCTGGCAAATTTAAATATAGAGTTTGAGTGTTTCTTTTAAATAATGACTACAGTGAACCACGATCAGTCTAAAACATGTATTCTCAATATATTGGAACAATTTTAGGGGTCTCAGCCGCCCCTTCCCAGATTGCACAACTTTGTCCAATGGACATATCCAACAGGGCTTCGCTTTTTTGGACATTTACTTATCCCACATGTCTGTACGCAAACGTTTGTCGTTGCCTTTTTTATAGTGTGACTTAATTTGCAACTTATTCGTGCACGGATTGTTTCTGATTCCGTGACTAAATGGTTGAATTTGATTATTTTGTTTTCTTAGAATTACTATTATTTTAACAAAATTATTTTTGGAAGTGAAGTTTTTTTGCATTCTTTCGTTTTTTAGCTCTAATTGAAAATAAATAGATAATTACTGATTAAATAATAGTTAATTATTAATTAATCAAATACCCTGCTAGATGGGAAAATATAGATAACACGCACAATCTGGCAACATCTGTTTAGGGGCCATTTTTTATAGGAAAATGATGTTTAGGGACAAATACATCCAACATTTTCAATCATTCGTGTAACCATAGCATTATTTTGCAGACGCCCCCCACCCCCTGAATTCAAAAGCATTGTTGATGTACTAGCTATTAAAAATTTTGTGCTAGGTTGTGCTAGGTGTCTTTCCTTTGTGCTAGTATTTTGGCGAAAAAATTCCAACCGGAGGGGGCTAGCGTTAAACTGGCCCTACCCGAATTCCAAAGCATTTTTATTGTAAGCATTTGGTGTGCTAGCTATGATAAATGGTGTGCTAGGTTGTTCTAGGTGTCCTTTATCTGTGCTAGCAATTTGGCGAAAAAATTCCAACCGGGCCTCACCCGAATTCAAAAGCATTTTTATTGTGAGCTGTTGGTGTGCTAGCTATAAAAATTGTTGTGCTAGGTGCCCTTTATGTGTACTAGCAATTTGGTAACAAAAATCTAGCCGGGGGGGGGGGCAGCTTGACGGAGCTTGGAATATCAGTTGATTCATCAAAATATCTTTCACATGGTTAATTCAAAAGACAATTCAATCAAGAAAAAAAGACATTTCATAGTTATCCTTTTATCAAGTTCTACTTTTTAGAAATGCACTTTTTCCATGAAACAGGATATCTTTCATACCGTTTTCAAACAACATCAACTGATTTTTGAAGATAGTGTGCAACTCCAAGGACTCCCTTAGGTGTTCAGCCTCATAGAATCTCATGATGTGAAATAGGTTCTAAACAATTATAGACCCATATCCTTTTTATCGCAGTATCCTTCATGAAAATAATAACCAACAGACTAACTGTTTAGCTTAGCTTCCGTGGAATACCAAAAGGATTTCGACAGTGTAGAACTGCGGGTTGTCGAAGAAGCTTTTTTTACACTACAGAATAGAACAATATGCTAAAAACTAGAAAGCTGCGATGACAGTATAGCTGGATTACGAGCTAAATACGAAATGCATACCCAATAAAAGAGGAGTGAGAGGGGGACATACAATCTCGCCAAACGATTGCCCTAAAATACTTATTCCAATAACTGTATTGAGAAAATAAGACATTCCCATCAAGGTCAAAAATACCTTGCAACATAGGACAAACACCACAATATCAGAAAAATAGGTTCGAAAGTCATTAGTACGATAAAAAATAATACAACGTAATTTAATCATGGAATAACAGATGAGTATGCATTTAATTATGAAGTACAACGTTATTTAATCATGAAATAACACGGAAAATACATTATATCGTAAAGTAAGAAAATTCTTGGAACAGCAGGAAAGCTAATAATGGTTGAAGAAATATAACCAATTTAAGCAAAGCATGTAATTCTGGTTTATAATCGTCTAATGTATGGTTGTGATATCATCCAGCTGAGAGGAATTACAGTCAATGATAAATAACCTGAAAAAAAGCAATTGAAAGAGGACTAAAAATAAATATCAAAAAATAAAAGGAATGCCAAAGTGGGACAACAACAGATTTAAACCGCCAAAACAACAGATTAAATCCAAATAGAAAAGGGAAAGGACATGAGGCGAAATTTTTATCGTCCGCTCGCCTTAGCCATCCCTCTCCTAAGACAGCAACTGCCAATCGTGGAACAAAGGTGGATAAGGACAATCAAGAAGCCGAAATAACACGGCTAGTATAGGTGGCGACTGTCCTATATTAAAAAAAATAAAAAGATACATTTTCGCCCCACTGATAGCTGTATACTAGAAGCTGTAACATATGGAGCGTAGAAGTGGGCATTTACAAATGCAAATCTGAAGAGAATTCGAGTATTAAGAAAAGACTAATATTGAGAATATAAATCAGATAGTAGTACCGAAATGAGTGAGAAGAAAGGAAAAAAGCAATGACGCTGTATAAATTGGCAGGCCATAACGAACGGATTGCGGATATTCTCTGGAATTCAGAAGTTGGGAAATGGCGCCCATACAAAGGAAAAAGATGCAGTGTGGGGTCGAAAATGAAATAGATGAATAATATAGTCAGACACGCAGGCCGAATGGGGTAAAGGGGATCTTAGGATAGGGAGATTATGGAGAAATGAGGATTGGGCTAGAAAGGAGGTCTGCAGGGTAAGTGATTTAGTGTAGTTGAAGTCATATTAATCCTACGCCTGAGAAATCGCAAATAAGCCAAGAAGAAAAATTCATATCGACCAATTTTTTAGTTCTTATTAATACCATGTGAAGTCATCCATTTTTATACAGATAGAGGAACGGAATGACGACGTCTGCTAAGATATCCTCAACCAAGAAGGTGGCAATAGAAATAAGTTTTCAATGGAATACGATCAAAAGGAGGTCGGCGACTGAAACACATTGAGCAATCATTGAAATGGTTAGGATTACATTACTGGATGACAACCGTATTTCGACTTTTCATGTTTCTGGTCCTGAACGATTGTATACTTCCAGCTCTAGTATCTATTTTATTTTGTTCTCCACTACTATGAAGCGAGAATATTTTCCAATGAGCCCTCGAACAGTTTCAATACCGCGAAGTGTAATACTGGAGCTATACGTCTTCAGTAACTCGCATTTTCTTCTGTCTGTAATTTTGTCTTATACTTTCAACTACCTGAATAAATGTTCCTTAGACACTTCATTTTGCATTGCCTCTGATTCAGCTCATTGTGGGAAAAAAACAAGGAGATCGAGTGATCAGCGTAGCCTCTGAGTCATCTAAAAGAAAGTAACTGTCTCGACCCTTACTTTGTGGAATCTACTCATATTAGTGTTTTAAATAAATCTTACTGTTTTTAGTTAACTCCACAATATATTTCAAAAATGTTATAAATTCTGAAAAATTGACAATTGTTTCGATATTACCCAAATATCATTGTCAGAATGACATACGTTACATTTCATTTGATGCCTACCTGATGTTTAATTATTTTTGGCTAGTCCAAGAAGTGACCTACTGTGCAATGATATAGAAAATCAGGAAAACTATATCTGCTGATCTTTACAATTATCACTTGAGAAGACAGTTTAAAAGTGGAGAACTCCCTGGATTTATCTGTTCATTACCGACTCTATATTGTGGGTTTCTTAAGTATCCTCCAATTTTCAATTCTTCAAGGAAATCCAGTTCTTGTTTCTATAACAAATATGTTGTACTTCTAGTTTTGTGTTAGGTGTTAATGAATGATTGGCGTCAAGTAGATGTCTAGCGTAGTGGGATTTATCTGGTTGTTTCAATCTGTATGCTCGTAAGTGTTCACTGCATCGGATTTCAAGATGTTTAAGGGTCTGACGCAAATAGACAGCATTACATTCTGGACATTTAAGTTTATATATACCAGATTCCTTTAATGGGGATATTTTTGTTATTACATTTAACGATTTTGTACTTATGCTACTTTCTATTTTAAAAGAAATCGTTGTATTTGTTGCTAAATAGATTATCTCTGAAATATTGTTAGAAATATTTCGTGCATATGTAATGGTTTTATAAGTTCTTATTTCTTTAGTTTGTTTAGGAAATATTAGTTGTCATGCCACTTTTCTCCCTTTTTGAATTAATTAGTTTATTTATCATTATTATTTAATACAGAAAGTAACAGAATTACAAAATTGTTGAATGTAAAAACAAAAATATCACCATCAAAGAAATCTGGTATATATAAACTATCCAGAACGTAATGCTGTCTATTTGTGTCAGACCCTTAGAAATTTTGAAATCCGATACCGTGAACACTCAATAGTATAAAGATTAAAACAACCAGATAAATCCTACTACGCTAGACATCTACTTAACACCAATCGTGCATTGACACCTTACACAGAACTAGAAGTACTACATATTTGTGATAAGAAGCAAGAACTGGATTTCCTTGAAGAACTGGAAATTAGAAGACCCTTAAGAAACCCACAATATGAAGTCGTCAATGAAGAGATGAATCTAGGGAGTTCTCCGCTTTTAAACTGTCTTCTCAAGTGATAATTGTAAAGGTTTTCTTTATCATTGCACAGTTATACTGATCTTAATTAGGAAAAATGATATCCATAGGGCTAACAATATCTGAGCTTCAATATTTGTAATATCATATCTTCCTCTTTTTTCTATTGATATATATTAAGTCAATCACAAGGTAGGTCACTTCCTGGACTAGCCAAAAGTGATTAAACATCAGGTAGGCATCAAACGAAATGTAATTTCTGTCATTCTGACAATGATATTTACGTAATATCGAAACAATTGTCAATTTTTCAGAATTTTTAACTTTTTTTCTATATTATGTGGAGTAAACTAGAAACAGTAAGTTTCATCTAAAACAGTGATAAATGAAAGTCCCTATCCTTATGAAAATAGTGGCTGTCATCTTCAAAAATCTTGTATCTTCGACTAATCCGTTCTTGAAGGCAAAATTGTAGATCTGCCTATAATTCCAAAGTAAATAAATATAGAATAAATGTGCATAATAATGAAAATTCCAGAACTAATGTCAAAGTTCAAGCTTGAAGTTCGAACATAAAGTGTGTATTTATAAAGATTGATATTATATTGGAATAATTTATTTCCTCCCGATTTTTCACATTGGTCCCGAACCACGAAATTGTCAGTTTATGCATGCCGCTTAATATTATGAGAATGACACGTTAGACATAATTATGTAATTGTCTTCTCAGAATGGCTGGGCAGTATTCTAAGGAAATTAAATATGTTTGTCTCAGCTCAACATTTGATAATTCATTTCTCCTTTACATATTTAGAGCGCAAAAGGCTATAAAAATTTGGGTTAAACGAATGTAAATTGACGCGCAATCTCATTGGAGAGCTTAGCAATTTCCAAGTGACTGACCGTTAGAATCACCGATCAAACGAACTGATGAAAAACAACCGGATGGATAATCCTAGCGGTCGCTCATTTGGTGTTGCCAGTTACATAACATTTATAACTGCAAATAAAATCAATCGAAACTGGAAATCTAAATATGACATTATATTTATCTTTGGCGTGATTTTGTATCTGTGAGAAAAATTAGGGTGAAATCAATATATATATATATATATATATATATATATATATATATATATATATATATATATATATATATATATATATATATATATATATATATATATATATATATATATATATATATATAAGTTATGCATTAATGGAAAGTTAATCGTAATAGTTCAAGAGCTGGAGGCGACAAAAATCGACAAGAGTTTAGTAATGGCACATAACTTAATATGACGTAGTACTCAGGGTGTACATGAGTCAGTACCCACTCGTAAGGTCAGGTAGTGGGACACCTGGCGGAGGCACGCTTTAATGTATGTAAAATTGCACCATGCTCCTCCACAAGTGCTCAGTAATAATTCAAAATTTGCAAAAAAGTAGTTTATAGTATAAAAAAAATTGTCAAAGTGGTCAGACCGCATTATTGTGGAACGCTGCGAGTCAGCACGCTATATAAGTTGTCGCCGGAACGATGTCGGTACAACAGCTTAGTAACGACTGAAAATTGCTGTACTGCTTTATAATTATATATAATTTAATTGAAAGACAGTCAAATCACAAACTAATGGAACGGAGGGAGTCAGCAGTCGCTTAAAGTGCGGATATCGAATAGCGCGTTTTCGGAGCGGGTAGGGTTATATTAATTTCTTGCTTTTGTAATAAATGCGAATACCAAATGGAGAAATTTAACTTAGTAACTTTCAGAACATAAGGTAAAATATATTTTATTTCAAATATAATTAGAAGTAGAATGCGACAAACTTTATTGTTTAGCAAAATGACACAGAATCATAAGAGTTTTGAAACAGATAAAATATTTTACTTGGTCAAAATTAAATAATTGTTTTGTAGCCAAACTAGTTAATAACGAAAATTGAGGCCGCTTCAAAACAAAAAATGGATTTTTGCAATTCAACAAAAAAAAACCCAAACCTAATTTGGGGGAATAGTAAAAACGAAGTTGAGAACAGAGAGAGCGACAGAGTCGGGCGAAAAACGCAAAGGCAAAAGCCCTTTCCCTGTCACGGTAACGGGTATCAGTTTTTTTTTTGTATTAGCGGCTTCAGAGGAAGAAGTTTCTCTCCGTTGTATCAGGGCGTAAGAGGGATACTTAGATATCCTTGACAGTGAACACTGTCCCCCTTCGGTGGCACAAAACGGGAAAAACTCGCCATCTGCCCGTAACTCAGCATAGCTCGATACCGGTTACTAGCGTCACACGCGGTTTCTATAGAGATAGTGAAAACAGGCAGTAACGAAGACCGGAGAAAGGGCGTTTCCAATGCAGTAAGTTTTTGAACAAGTTGAGATTTATTTTTTTTCTTTGAGGAGAAATTTATTCGTTTTTTGTTGTTGTACGCTGGTTCTAAACTTGGTATTTATAACATAACTATATGCTTAGGTAGGAGCTATAACAGTGTTTTTTTTTATTTTATTATTCTTACACGGAGATTGTACTAATTGGCAGGTTTCAGTTAAATACTGCAGGTCCAGGCTCACAAATTTGGGCACCGCTCATTAGATAGAATATGATTTTTATCGTGTGTGATAACATAGTAAGGTTTCCTTCAAGATTGTAGGAACATTGCAATTTTTTTTAGGGTGTATATAACCGGACAGGAGTTATTATTTATTTAATTATTTTTTTTTGTGTCACATAATTCGCTCTCACCTCGTAGATAGACAATAAGCAGGAGTTGAAACGAAATCAGTTGTAATTAGTATCAAGAGCCCGGAACGTATGATTTTGTCTCCGTAAAGTCACGTTATCAGTGAAATTTCGCTACGTTTGAATGATTTTGGTTTTTCCGACGTGGTTATGAAACCTCCACATAGTAATCTAAGTAAATAAACATTGAAGGTTATTCATAGAAACGACAAATTGCAACGCGGTAAATTTGTAATACACACGGAACTGGTTGCCGATGAAAATTTTTAATCATGAAGCAGCAAGAATTTAATCTCCTCGACTTTCACTTTCTGTTTACATAGCGTACGATGACTCGAACTGGGAGTCTAGTTACCGTCGTGTGTGTACAGAAATTTGCTACAATAGAAATTAATATTTTGGTTTGGAAGCGAGGCAAATACATTTTACGGAATAAGGGCGAAATCATACGGCCCTCGCGCACATTGAACAAATTTTATATAAGTGGGTAATAGTTTTATTGTGTGGGATTTAATGTTTGTTTTGATATTGGATTTTTTGGTTATACAGAGAATGTTTTATTATATTTTTTCTTATACAAATTTGTGTCTTTCCGATACTCTATTCAGAATCCTACCCCGAATTCCCCCCTAGAGTGTGTATCGCTAATGGATACGAGGCCGAACTGAGAGAACAATCCTTTCCTGGCCAAGGAAATCGAAACGTTTTAAGTCCAGGAGTTCCCAGCCTAAATCGGACTGAAATTACCTTTTTTTTGCTCGGTTGCGTATTTAAAAAGAATTGGTGACAGCAGGTATTAGAGTGGTTACAGCGGACCCGGTATAGAAGGTTCAAATTTATTACATTTGGGGGTCAAAGTATTACACTGGGGTCCAGCATTTATTACAGGGTTTTTTTGTTATTAAACAACTCGGTCACAAAGGGTAGAGCTGTACACTTTATAATATTACAAATTGTAATAGAAAACATTTTTGTAATATCAATATGTTACGTCATGTTATATACTAAACAATATTTTTTGGAATAAAATTTAAACTTTTTAAACAAAGTCGGCATCACTATCGCTTTCTTCATCGTTCGTTTCCAAATTGGTTTCATGGATGTCGTCTTCTTGCTCACATCCAGACTGAGAATCTATGAAAAAACAATTGAATATTACAAACAAGATATTTGTAACATAATCATTTGTGAAAGTAAAGTTTTGCAATTTAAATTTACCTTCATTTTCATTTGGTTGTATGATTACGTCTTTCACGAACGTTGGTAATTGATTCCCTTCAAACCAGTCGAAATCATACCGGCCATCAACATCTCTCCAACCATTTTCTGTTGCTATCATATTAGTTAGAATTCTCTTGTGAGCGTTTCTCCAAATATTAGAAATGTAAGCGGCACGTTTCAAGTGTTTTTTAAGCTCGGCTTCGCAGGGCGGCAGACTCGAAACACTCTTGACATTTATTTTGAATAAATCTTCTTCATTTTTGTATGTATACGTTTTTGTACAAAATGCGAGTCTAGCTCCATTAACTGTATTAACTTTTTTAGGCTATATAAACGGCAAACAAATTCCTGTATTTTGTTCAATAATTGCGTGAAATCATGGTCCTCTATATTGCTTAATTCAACGAAGGCTTGTTGAAATTCCAGCGATCCTTGTAGAATATTAAAAGACTTTTCTTGCCTTTTTTGTAGAACGACGGATTGTAATCACACTCGGTTAAGGAATGTAAACCTGGCAAAGCAGCGCAAAGAGTGTTTCCAAGATTGGAGTATAATTGTGTGACGTTTATATAGCGTTTATGATTTCCAACGCCGGCTTTGATCCAAATTTTGCAGTTATTATCAACGTTTTTCATATTTGCAAGCATTATAATCAAAATATCAGTATCTGAGCACTTGATACATATATTTAATTCATTGTTGGTTTGTATGTTGCTGGGCAAATGAATGACTCATCTATAGTGTTTTTTACTATACCATTTAAAACTACAAATTTATAGTACCTGTCGAAATTTACATAGACACTTTTTTTTCCAATGAAAGGGGCCATTTAATTTATTCCCCAATCTGAAATTAGGAACGACACTAAAGCTACTTTGAACTTCAAATTGCGAAGTTCTCTCACAAAATTTTTAGGACGATTTTGATCTCCTCCAGTAATATGATAATCGCAGTTTTCAACAGCACCACGGAGAGTATGCTCAGGGTTTGATGCTTAGACGCTACACTAAACGCTGTTCGAATTGGGAAGCGTTTCTAGAATTTTTTAATGATTATCATAGAGGTTTGGAATATAAATGTAATCATTGTATGATTAACAGGAAGAATTCAAGCTTGTCTTGAACTCGTACATTCGGTTTAGATAACACTGATCAACACTAATTTTATTGTCAACAATGTTTGGGCGATTTCTAGATAATTCCGTGGTGCTGATCACGAAATTGAAGTCCATTTAGGTGAATTGGCTCTAATTTCAGAGATATATTATCAAAATATGATAAGATACAGAGAAATATCAATTTATTAGACCAATGGCCCTTATAAGCATCTTTTAGTGAAAAATATTAGAGTGGTTTCAAAAAAAGAGAAACGAAAAAATAATAAAATTCATTTATTGATTAGGTATAACAGCAAAGAAATACTTTAAATTAAAAAATTACATTTAATTCGTAGGAAAGAAGCTCTTTTTATAGGATTTTCTTTTATGAGGACCGTCGGTACATCACGTTGGAGACTCCAACAATAGTCTGCCATCATATGATGATCCCATCTGCTCTAATACCGTACCTCCCTCTCCTCTATATCTTGGTGGAACCGTTCCCATTGTTCCTCACTGAAATTGCCAAGATTGTCGGGAAATTTATCCAAGTGGCTGTGAAGAAAGTGTACTTTAATACTCATATTAGTACCCAAGTTTTTAAAGTTTAATAACATCTGTTGCACTAATTCCTCGTTATTGTCCGCTTTGTGATTACCCAAGAAAATGTTAACTACCACAACAAAGCTACACCAAGCAGCAGCTTCAAGTGTCGTCATGTGATTTGTAAAATTAGAGTCCCTAATAAGTTTGCGAATTTGAGGGACATCAAAAATACCCGCTTTTAGCTTTTCCATACTTAGCCTAGAAAACTATCTACAAATGTATTTGAAGCACTCGGCATCTTTACTCAAAGCCTTAAAAAATTGTTTCATTAGTCCTAACTTGATGTGGAGCGGTGGGAGAATGATTTCTTCACGGTCAACCAATGGTTCGTTTATGACATTTGCTGTTCCTACAGTCATGTTTTACTTATTGGCCGATTAACCATATTCCAATGATCTTGCTTCGCCCTACTATTCCACAAGTAGATAAAACAAGGGTATTTTGTGTACCAACCTTGCTGCCTAAGCAAGAAGTTGACCATTTTTAGATCAACACAAATGGAAAACTGATGTTCTTCATAGGATAGTTTCTGTAATAACAACTTGATGTTTTGATATTCTTCCTTAAGTTTTGTTGAGTGGGCGATAGGAATTGACGCATATAGGTTGCGATTGTGTAGCAAAACACACTTTAAGCTTCTACTGGAACTGTCTATAAATAGTCGCCAATCACCTGGAACAAATTGTATTCATATTTAACGAGAAAGTCCGGGAATGTTGTTGCAATAAATAAGATCTTCATCTTGGCTAAAGTATGGAACAAGTTTCACCTCTAGTGCTCTATAAATGGTTATTTTTATATCTGGTTGTAGACAGTTTTTTTCATTTAATCTGGATGCCAGAAGTTCAGATGCTTGCTTTGATAGACCGAGATCCCGTATCAGGTCATTCAGTTCTTCTTGAGAGAACTGCTGTGGTGTTGATTGTATTTCCTGCTCATATTCACTTCCACGGCTACTGTACTGGTCCTTAATTTCTTCTTCTTCTTCTTCCGCCATCAGAACATCGGGCAGTGTTGTATATACTAGTACGGAAATCTCTTCGCTATGTGGCTCAGGTCTTCGTGCTGATTCTAAATCAGGATAATCCCATTTGCCTTTCTTGTATTTGTTAAAACCTTTCACATTAACTAAACAAAAATAACAATCATTATCGTGGTTTTTAGGTTCTCTCCACACCATGGGCACACCAAATTTCAAACTTTTTCTTTTTTCGTTTGACCACTGTCGTAAACATTCGACACAAGTTTTGCACACTATATGGGGAGCCTAGGACTTGTCTTGGTCTCCAAGTTGTACGCCGAAATAAGCTTGATAAGCTTGTCTAACAAAATCTGTGATATTTTTTCTTCGTTTCGCTACAGTATATTCGTCACAAATGTAGCAGAAGACATTAGGGCTGTTCAAACAGCTTCTGCGTGAAGAACTCATTCCTCTGAAAAAAAGAGTTACTTTATTTGAAAATATAGGTACAAATATTCGTCACATGTTCTCCTACCTTCCACTTGACTATTAAATTTAAATAACTTCACTAGGTAGGCAATAAGAACTAAATACACAAAATACCTAAGAAAAGCACAATAACCGCGACGCTAAGTCTTAGTAGAACAACTGCTTACGCTGAACTCACAGTTAAAATCAAGAGACACAAGACAAACAAGTGCACGCACTGATCACGTGATCAGCAGTCGGCACGTGGTACGCTCACTAAACAAATGTCGAACTCTCTTTTCTGCGTGAATTTCTGCTTCGTAAATTATTCTTAAAAAATAAAAAGCATATGTTATAGCTAAATTCCTTGAAAAGTTATGTATCCATTACCTCAAAAACTAGAGCCGATTTGGGAAAACTGCTCTTATTTTTGAATTCAGCAGACCTAAATTAACCAAAATTCGTTCAAAAATACTTGGCAACAAAATTTTTTTCAAATTTTGTAGGGCGATGTAATTTATTCTATATATTAACAGCTTGCTAATAATAAATAATAATGGAAATATTATAAGCT
This sequence comes from Galeruca laticollis, assembly GCA_963921935.1. Lineage (NCBI taxonomy): Eukaryota > Metazoa > Arthropoda > Insecta > Coleoptera > Chrysomelidae > Galeruca > Galeruca laticollis. Next base: position 136,436,369 of record OY998179.1, on the reverse strand, counting down.
TCGCTGATGATATTGTAAAAACTTACTCTGCCCGAAAATGGAATGAGCTGAAAACTATTATTGTAACTGATTTTACAAAAATAAAAATGTGGTGTCATTTAAATAGACTCATACTAAATAGAGGAAAAACAAAATAATCATCGTTCTCATCTCATATAAGCCATCAAACAAATTTTGGACCATTAAATATAGATGGCATCCAGATCCCAAAATCAATATTAATGAAGTATCTAAGTATTATTGTGAACCGGAATATTAAGTGGGATCTGAAAATTATTATTGTACAAAAATAAAATTAGAGCGATACTTCATAAGTTTAGATACTCGCGTGATTGTCTGGACGAAAAACAACTATTTTCATCTATTTTTCGTTACTACAATCACATCTAAATTATGGGATTCTCGGATGGGGCGGTGCAGCGGACTATGACATGAAAAATTCAAATACGCTGCAAAAATGGGTATTTAAAATGCACAAAACATACTGATAAACATTTTCAAAAATAGAATATAACTAAACTTTTACATACATGCACCAGGGAAAACAATGCGTAGATTACATTCTCCAATAAGACCATTGGTCAATGTTGTCCTGGCTACTTCGCACCAAGATAACATAATTTGTCACCAACGAATATGAAAAATATTAGAAGGCTATAGCGTTATAAAAAGTTTATAATGAACTGGTTTACAAATCAAAACAGAGATGTATTCGATGGTTTGGTTAATCTAAATTATGTACAATAACTATACTTTGAAAACTTTTCATATAACTATAATTCAAATTGAAAAATAATTAATCTACAATTATTATAAGTTTATTATAGTAGTAAGTCGAGGCAATGAAGCATTATGATAGGAAATCTTTCCGGATAGGACGTATCGGAATGCGGTTTTTTGCATTCGCTTGCAATAATTACTTACATAATTCATACTTATTACAAACCGGAAGTTGCATTGCTGCAGCAAAAAATGCATTTTTTGAGAGGCCTTTTGGCAAATTTAATGACTTCGTAAATAAGAGTCAGAATTGGCTGCAGCAATGCAACTTCCGGTTTGTAATAGATACAAAATAGGTACGAATGTTATAAATAATTTTTGCAAGCTAATGCAGAAAACCGCATTCCGATATGTCCTATCCTAAAAGATTTCCTATCTTTGGCCTTTTAAGTGCTTCATTTCCTCGACTACGTGTTAACTTAGATGTTTAGTAACTTATATAAATGATACTTACGTTATAATTCCGTGGTAATGAGGTAAAATAGGATAAGTCAATAAACACAACTTTTCACCAGAGGCGAACAAAGAAAACACTCTTTGGTTTCAAAAGATAAATCTATTTTTGTTGAGAATACAAAAGGTATATAGTACAAATTAATATTCATTTTTATTTAACAATATTGTCTCTTGTTTAACGTAATTTTAAAATTTGTTTTTGTTCATTATTAATTGAAATAAATGACATGTCTCGTTTTTCCGCAACAAAAAAAAGTTAATATTACATGAAATCAACTGTCTCGACCCTTACTTCGTGGAATCTGCTCATATTAGTGTTTTAAATGAAACTCACGGTTTCTAGTTAATTCCACAATATAATAAAAGTTATCGAAACAATTGTCATTTTTTTAGAATTCTCAATAACTTTTATTATATTGTGGAATTAACTAGAAACCGTGAGTTTCATTTAAAACACTAATTAATATTACAAATTATTCCAATATATTCTTTACAAGGCACACACATTAGAACTCTAGAGCTCCGGCAAACGGGCATGTCAAATGCCTCTCTATGAAATCTATGTTTATTGTCAATATTTTAATCATTATGTACTGTATTAGCAATGAACATTATTAATATGATTAAATAACATTTGTGTAGATGTTTCCAATATTTTTTTTGTTTCAGTCTCAAAAACACACTCCATTAGTATTGGGAATTCTACTGCTGGTCCTGCCTTTTCTACCAGCAACCAATTTATTAGTAACCGTAGGATTTGTTGTGGCAGAACGTTTGCTATACATTCCAAGGTAAGTTTCGAAGATTGCATAAATTATGTTTCCCCCGCATCTATTCACCAATAGATGGTGAATATTTCTCGTTGTGAAAACATTTCTGTCAAACATTGGAGGAAAATAAATGAGAAAACCAAAACTAATCCCAAATTACCGTTAATGCTCTCTTCAGTAAACGACATTCAGCTTGTTCTTTCCTTCGTCTAATAACATTTTCTTTCCATTATATAAGTTGCAGTCTTACTTAAACTCATTTGTCAAAGCTAAAAAGAAGTGGTAATCAGGATATTGAAAACTGCAAAGAGAGCAATGTTGCTATTTATTTTAACTTTGATCGACATTGCGGTTGAAAAGAAGCACATTTCTATTTGAGTAGCTTCCAAAGCCTCGTTATTGTGTTCTATTAAGCCATTTTATACGACCGCTGAGTTGTTGCAGCTGTATATATTCATTTTTCTCCCTGATTTCTATCCAAGGAATAGCAGTGGATCCCTTTTTATCTTTGGTTATTATTTTTTCAATAAAATTGACGTATTCTCGGGAAACAACTTGAATAAATGAAATTATGTAATGAAAACATTGATTATCCTAGTTTGCATTTCTGTTGTATTTATAGTCTCAAAAATGTAAACAAACAAAATAAACTCGTTCATCTTTTCAAAAATACATATTCTTGGAACGTTTTTCTTGATTTTTGGTCTAATTCAATGGTCTTTTGTAAAAAAATTTATAACATTAACGTTAACATTAATTGAATTAGACAAAAATAAAGAAAATTCTGTGTTTTTGGTGCACAGACTATTGCTCGCCTGCACGGTTTTTTGTGTTTTTATGTTTTTTTGGTGTACAGATGATTGCTGGGCTGTACCGTTTCTTTGGTTGTTTTGTGTACTGGTTTGCACCAGTACGGTTTTTTTATGGGGAACTTCGTGCCTAGTCTTCTATTTGTTCTGTTGGTCTCTTGTGCTTCCTGTAGTCTCCATTTTTGTAGCTAGTTAGGTCCCTCAGTTTCACGTTAAAATGTGTCTGCAGTTCTTCGGAGAGTTTTCTCGCTCTTTCGTCCATTATTTCAAGTACTTCCTCTACTTATATTTCTTCGTATATATCTACAGTCTTCTTGTTCCATTGGGCAATTGTTGCTTATCTTAGTGATATGTTATGTTGCTACTTAGTTTTTGTTTGTTTTTTTCGCAGGTGTGTCCCTAGGCGACTGAGGCGTACGTAATGATTGGAATTATAATACTTTCTATAAATCTCAACTTGGTCTTGAGTTTGAGTTTACTCTTCCTGTCTATCAATCCGGCGAGTCTTGCCCTTACTTGCCTAATTTTGTCTATTATGATGTTCACGTGTGAGGTGAATGTTAGTCCCTGGTTCATCCTTACTCCTAGGTATTTTGCTTTTTCTGCCCATTCGATTTCTTCGCCGTCGATATCTATTTTTTCTTCTGGTCGCCGTAGTCTTATCTTCGTAAACAGTGTCGCTAGGGTTTTTTCAGTGTTTAGATTTATTTTCCATTATTTGCACCATTCGTGGACTTGGTTTGCTGCTGTTTGCAGACTGTTTGTGATATTTTTCACTTTTCGCATCTCGTAGCCATGGCAGTATCATCGGCGTAGAGTGCGATTATGGTGTTCTCTATTTTTGGGTTGTATATGATATACAGCGTGGAGGATAGTACTGCCCCTTACGGTACCCCCAGTCCTTGATGGCCTACTTCCGATCTCTCGTTTGCTACATTTACTTGGAGTTTTCTCTCATTGAGATAGCTGTTCAGGAGTTTTATCAGAGGTTTTGTGTATCCTGCCTTTTCCATCTTGTAAAGTAGTCCGTCGTACCATACTTGGTCGCATACTTTACTTATATCGAAGAATATTGCTCCTGTCGATTAATTCTGGCTGAAACTCTGTGTTGTATATTCTACGAGTCTCAAGATTTATTGTCCGGCGCTGTGTTCTTTGCTGAATCCAAACTGTTTGTCTGGTATTACGGTTATTACTCTTGTTTGTTCATTTAGTATACTCATTATAGTCGTTTCTGCTATTTTGCTCATTGATGGTAGCAAACTATTAGGTCTGTTATTTTGCGGAAACTTTGGATTTGTTCCGGGTTTTCTCAGCATGATTATTTCTGCATGTTTCCGTCTTGTCGGGATGTGTTTCGTCCTTAACATGCCGTTGATGATGTTGGTTAGGTATGTGATAACTTTGTTAGGCATCTTTTTAGCGCTCTTTTCGATATTCCGTCCTCTGCGGGTGCCTTTTTCTTGGCGATACTTTCCTCTGCCATATCTGAGAAATCCATGTCTTCTTCTTGGTGTTCGTTCAGTGTAAACTGTGTTTCTAGCGTGCTTTTCAACGCTCTCGCTTCATCTTTTTTGGTGTAGACCATCCCGTTGGTTCCGTGTATCAGCGGTATCGTTTCTTTATCCTCCCGTAGAACTTTTGCAATATTCCATATTCCCGGCTCATGCGGGTCTACTTCGTTGATTTTTTTCCATTTTCACACCTGTGTTCTTTTAGTTTTCCTTGTATTCCTTCCTCGATTTCCCCGACTCTCCTTAATTCGTCGGGATTTAGTGTCCCGCGTGCGCTTCTCGTGATTCGGTTCATTCCCTAATCAGATTTTTTAGGTCGTCATCTATGTTTTTGAACTTGCCGTATTTGTCTGCTACGGACGTTGTGGTACTTCGTTCTAACGCTTCTGTTAGTGCTTCTTCGAAGAAACAGACTTACTCTTCCAGTGTTTCTGCATTGTTGATTTGCACTATCGATCCTTTGACTTGTCCTGCGATTATTCTGAATTTTGTTTAATTCGTTTTCTTCTTCATCCTTTCTGGTGGTCTTGGTCCTTCGACTACCGTGAGGCCGATTGGCTCATGCGCGTCTCCTCCTTCGGATGTCTTGATATCTGTCGGTACCGCTATGTCTTTCAATACAGCTATATCTAAGACATCGGGTAGTCCTCCTTGTGGTGGGTAGTGCGTCCGTCGATGTGGTCGTATCGCTTGGTATGATATTTTTCTATTATTTTTTCCATATTTCTTCCTTGACTGTTTTTTCTAATGCTGTATCGTGCAACGAACTTGGCATTTGGGTCTCCGATTAATATGCCTTTGCTACTGCCACCTCGTCGGAGAGCTACTCAGTCGTGGGTTATATACTAGTAGAGACCCAAGGAGTAGGTCTTACCGGTTCTCGGGTAATCCTACTCATTTTTACGTAACGAGACGGAAGGATAAGTGTGCGCCACCCTAAGTTCTACTAGTTTATGAGTTACCTAACATGAACTTATCTCAGTCAGCAACGCAAGAAGTTGGAAGGTTACATAAAAAACAATATGAACAAAGTTACAAGTAGTTTTATTGAGTAACATGAAAATTGAAAATTTATTTACAATGGTTTTATTTATAAAAAAATTATAATTTGAATGAAAATTTCAAGAAAGAAAATGTTATCAAAATTTACAATTTAATTCATGAGTTAGAAAAACAAACTAGAATTGAAAGTGATTTAAAATATAAGGAAAATGAAAAAAATTCAGATTCTGAAGGAAACTGAAGTTTAGCTGAGAATTAAATATTTTGCAAAGTTATAATTTACATTAGTACAAATTATTAAGTTGATATTATCTGAACATTCGTTGGAAATAATCTAAGTTGTCAAAGATTATGGACGTTAGTACTTTTCTTGTTTTTCTTTCTTTCCAATGACGACTTAGAAAATAGATCTGGAACCAATCATCTGGCTGTACTACGTTCAACCCCTTCGGTTTTGCATAGAGCTGTGGTCCCAGTAGGTGAAATTCATGAGGAAAAAAAAATCGCCTCTGTCGCTACGAAGGCTTAGTCTCGTAAAACGTCCTTAGGCCGGTATGGAAAGTCTAGGCTGGTAAGGCAAAGTTTATGCCGGTAAGGAAAGTTTATGCCGGTCAGGAAAAGTGCTAGAAAATACATTTGAATCAGATAAAGTTCTTGAATTCAGTAAAATGCAGGATATCTGTCGATTGAAATTGCCGTAGGTACAAGTAACATATGTACAAAATTATGAAATAATATCAAACAACGTGGTTCATATATCCTGTATTTTACAATATTTTTAAGAAAATTCATTCATTTCATAAATAAAAAGCACAATAAAAATCATAAGGAAAGTTACTAATTTATTTAACTGTATTTTAATGGCTTTCCAACGTAGAATTCCATTGGTATAAAAAATATAAAAAAAAACAGAACATGTGGTTCATGTTTCCTGTATCAATATTTTAATCGAGATTTTAGATATAAAGCATAATAAAAAATCGTAAGAAAAGTTACGAATTCCCTTAATTTTATTTCGATGGTTTTCAACGTAGAATTCCTTTGGTACAAAAAAATGTATGAAGAACCAGAACAAAATATATATATAACAAAAACGAAATCGACATAATATCTCTAGTACTGAATGTTTTAAAGAAAAATTAATTTGAAACTAATAAGTATCATGTGATAAAGAATTAGCGAAGAAATATTATACATTTTAAGCGAAAACTAACCATTTCTTAGAAATGCCCTTCGATACGATAAAATGTTGAACTTGACGATAACTAGATGAAAAAGGGCTGAATGTCCACGCGCATTGGTTTAAATATCCAAATGAAACGAACTCTTCCGAAAACTTCAAAACTCGGCGAGCGTCGACAAGAGTATTATTCGATGTTACGAGGGGTAAACGAAATTTACGTTACTCTTTCATCGACGACAAATATTATGAGTGGTGAACGAAATTCACGTTACAATCTGGGAGTACCCCTAACACATCTTCCTCGTGTATAGTGGTTTCAGATCTTACGTATGCGGATATTATTCTAATTTCACCATTTAGAGTTCTGATTACTACTATCGTCAGTTCCATAGTTAGTTAATCTTCCTGTGTGTTAATTTGGTATTGGCATAGCTCTTTTTTCGCTAAGATCGCTGTGCCGCCAGAGTATCCGTTTGTGTCGTTTCTATAAACGTTGTAGCCTGGCCAGGGGAATCTGTGGTGATCACCCGCTAGTTTTGTTTCTTGGAGCACAAAAATATCGAAATATTTTTCCACCAAGACTACCCTCATAGTATTTTGATTTGTTGTCCATCCTCCTTTGTTTCACATCCAATTTTTCAGCCGTTAATCACTTCGTTGTGTAATTAATGTGGTTATGAGTGTTTTCATGGTTTGCAACATACTCAAAATGTCCGCATTTGAGACGGCACTCTGGGTTGATACCTTTTTCGCATCTTCAGGCGCTTTCCTCGCCGTTTGTGCGTAGCTTATTCCTGGTACTACCGCACTTGGTTTTGGGGCTGGTCTTATTTCCGCCTTCTTCGGGTTTTTGGAACACCCCCTGTAGTTTGCGGGGTGATATCTTTCGCAATTTTGACACTTGGATCACTCTGATTGGCTCAGCGTGCAATCTGCTGCCCTATGTGCTCCGGCGCATCTTACGCAGTGCTTTGTCCGTGGTGAAAACCTTGGGACCTATAAGATTGTTCAGGTCCGTTATGTTTTTTTGTTCCACTACGCTTACTTTAGTGTGGCATGGATATCTTATATTCTTATACTTCTTTTCTTACGTAGATTCATCTACTACCATGAAGATAGGTAGTAATTTCCTTGTTCCGTCATTGTTTTTTGTAGCACTACTTTGCAGATGCTCCACTTTTTTCGGCTTTAGACCTTCTTCTCTTAGATCTGCTTCGATTTCCTCCACTGGAGTGTTTACTGCTAATCCTTAGATTACCAGTTTTCGCTATTTTCCATCGGAAAGCGAGTAGATACACCACTCAATTTCTTTATATTCTCCTAGTAGAGTTTTTATTCCTTCAAAATTTTCTACTGCTGGAGTAGAAATTTCAGCAGTGTAAATACTTAACTTGCACTAGGCTCCAATGCCAGATTTCTCCAGATTATCCACGTTAATGGGGACTTCAATATTATTGGGGTTGGCCTTCTTGGAGTTTTTTCCGTTTCTTTCTGTGTTTGTTTTTTGATTTCTTGGATTTCCTCTATGGTTTTGTCGTGTGTTTCTGTCTTTTCAGGTTCGTTATTTCGTCCTCTTGCTGAGTCTTTTCCGTTTTCTTCTCGAGCTAATCTCCTTGTTTGGTTTTTCCTTTTGCGTCTTCCTTTTTTGCTATCGGGGGTGGGTTGTAATGTCGGCCGTGTAGTCATCTGTACTCGTGTCCTCTTCACAATATTGATTTGTTTTGTTTTATTTTTCTTGTGTCGCTTTTATTGGCCTGCTCCTGCTTCTTGAAGTGCGGCTTCTCCTCCTACAGTTTTTGATTGCTAGTAGCAACTTCTGCTGGTTTTTTCAGCCTTCTCCACCTATTCCTTTAATTGTTTTGTTATATTTTCTGAATGTTTCGCAGCTGTTCGTTCTCTCTTCTTAAGTTTTCCATCTCAGTGTCCTGTTCTTCTTTCCTCTTCCTTTTCATTGCAAACTGAGTCCTCTTTCATAAGTTTGATGAGTTGACAAGTTTAAGAGTGAATAAGTTGACAAATTTTGGTGTGAATGAATACTGTAACGTTATAATAAGCTACATTAAAAAATATATATATTTTGAATTATAGAAATAAGGTGAAATTTTTCGGTTATGAGTGGTTGGATAATAAAACAATTGAATTCAATGAGCAATTTCGTATGCCGTTAGAAACATTTGCAAGATTGGCTAATCTTCTTAGGCCGCATTTACAACAGTCCCGCGAAGGAAGCGCATTATCCGTATATCTAATAATTGAACTATATCTTCACTAGTTAGGTACTGGAGTTCAGTATCATGCATTTGGAGTTATGCATGGAATGTCTAAGTAACTGTACACCGGTGATTGAAAAAACTCATCCGGGAAATATTTCCAAGATATGTCTGTTTCGCACAAAACTGCTACTATTCAGAGGTTTTATGTCTCAACTAACATGCATAAAGTATGTGGTGCTGTAGATGGTACCTTGATAAAAATAGACGCACATCGAGAAAACGAGAAAGATTTTGTTGATAGACAGGGAGATAATTCGATTAGATGTATGGCAGTATATATGGACCTGACATGAATTTCTTCTCTATCGATGCTCATTGGCATGGCTCCACTCACGATAGTCGGGTAATAAAAAATTCTAAGTTGTGGATCGATTTTGATAATAACGGAGCGTCAGTACCAGGAGAAATAATTCTAGGGGATAGTGCATACGGTTTACAAATTGCTCAAGAAAGATTTTGCGTAGTCATAAAAAGACTTGACATGTTATTGAATGCGCCTTCGGTATTTTGAAATAAAAGTTTGCTCCAATATGTGTGACCAGAATATTTAAATGTTGTGTAGCATTCTGCAATTTTGACAAAATTGGAGGATGAGACGATATTATGGTAATAGAGTTTATTGAGAGGGATGATTATGATAATGTTGAAGATTATGATGAAGAAAATGGAAGTGCCGCTGCCGAAATAAGAACACAGCAACTGTATAATCATTTCCTACAATTGTTCAATAGCAACTACAATTGTAACAATTTGATAAATTACAAATTAACTAAACTATAACATATGAGTAGATTCTTATGGAAAAAGTTCTTCCATATTTATTATTTTTTTATATAATATTGTGCTCCTAGCGAATACATTATATTCTAATTACTGTTACTTTTTCCAACTGAATTATATCGCAGGTAATGTGTTTGTAAGATCTAAAATGCTCACATCATAAGTCGAAGGGCAATTCCATGGACAAGTAACTAGTGACATCATATGTAGCCAAACGCAACTGTATTTCTATTGCAGGATACTCTAACTCAGTTCTATATTTTTGTACTCTCAGTAGATCCGTAGGTGCTTTCATATATTCGATTTTTGCTTGCACTTTTCCATTTCCAATAGTTTTTGTTAGCGTTGTGGAGAGCTTTTGATTTTTCTTCTGCCCAAGTGAGTTCGTCGATGATACAGACGGTGTGGAAAAACTTGCCTTTGGCATTGTAGGTGTTGAATGAGATTCAATTCTGTCTGAAGTTTTGAGTATGGGATGAAGCTCTTCCTTCTCGTCGGAGACAGCCCGATTACACTGGCGACTGTTTACATAAAACGTCCCACATTGCATTGTACTATTCTGGTAGCTTCACTTTGGCAGCTCCATTACGCCAGCTCCTGTCATACTTATCCTATCATGAAAAATATAATGGCAGCAGTGTTTAAGTGAGAAAAATGAGGACTACTTGTCTTTGCACGCCTATTCCAATTTTCCCACGTTTATTCACAAAATTTTTTTTAGTGCAACTCTCTGGAACCAGAGCAATAGAGTTTTCTGAGCTTTATTTGCTCCAGTGATGCAAGCTTCTGCTACACTAGAATACAAAACTTATTACACATTAACGGATTGACTTGCCACAGCAGTCACGTATGCTATGACAGCCGTCAAATATAATAGATCGTTATATAGGACAGACCGACTGAAGCAGGTACGTTTTCTACAAAAACCCCTAAAAAGACACATTTATTGTCCCAAGAAACATAAATGTACTTTTGTTTGCCTAAAAAATAATCATCTAACTAAGTAATAAAGTGTGATAATGTGCTCCCAGAACTTTCTGTCCCAAGCGCGTCATGTGCTCATTGTTTATCCTATTCTGAACGACACTAAAATCTGCAGGTTTTGCTATTTTTACTTGCGTTTCATCCGTTATTTTGTGGGAAATACAGTGGCTTAATATATATTATTTATTATTCGAAATTGTAAAGAATCCAAAGTAAGAACCACGTCTTATGAAAATTTTTGATGAAGTAGACAGGGATGAGTGTGACGACTATAATAGTGAGATATCTGATTCGGAGGCAGATAGCACCCATTATTCTTCTGACAGTCATGTCGAATTAGAGGTAAGTCCAAATAAATTTTGTTTTTGTGTTTATTTTTTCCCTTTGGCTTTCAGGACCGACAATCTCCTTATGAGCCAGATAATGTATCTGCAGAAATTGGTCAAGAACCAGATGCCGAACGAAAAAATTGCTGCAGTCGTAGTTGGAAAACGATATAAAGTGTATACCAACGAAAACGATGAATGGGACAGTGATAGGAGTCAGTTATATGGAGATTAGAATTCTTGGGCATTTGATTTTTGTCAACTCTGGAATGATGATATAATGGAGTTATTGGTGAAATACAAAAATTTTTGTGGGAAGTTCCTAACTAGACAATGATGCTCTAAAACCATAAATTCCCGAAGTGCGTCTTTCAAAGAGAAATCTCGAGATGGAATGCAGAACTTCATTGGTTTCTGTTCACTGCAAGGGCAAATCAAAGTCCAGAATATTGGAACAGTTTTGACCCATTGAGCTATCATCAAATATGCTCTTCAGTAATGAGTGAAATACGCTTCGAACAAATGTTACGGTGTTTTTCTGTACATAGTTGGAATGAAATTCCTGATCCCAATGATCGACTTCAAAAGATGCAACCATATATGTAAGGATACAACCTTTTCATGGGCAATTGCAATAATAGCATTACACTTGTCAACTGATTGTTGCAGAATCAGACACATGTAACAGGTAGAGGAGGGTGGGGCACAATGGAACACAAAAGTTGGTTTTGCCCATAGCTACCCACATGATTTTTTTTCAGCATTTTAATGATTTCCTTTGACCTAAGGATCTAAGCTATGAAAGAAATGCATGAACCGTTATTATAGAAATCATATGTGACCGTGAGCGGCCATTTTCCAGAAAATGAATTTTGTGTCATTGTGCCCCATTCCTGAGGTACAATGACACAGGGCATGGGGTATCTTGGAACAATTGTAAAAAACACGATAATTCATAAAAAAACTTTATTTTTTCAATTGGAAATGTCAAGATGAGGTATTTTAAAAAAGGGGTGAGGATTTGCAATTGAAAAGACAAAATACTTTTGTTTAGCCAAAATCAACGGTTAATGAGATGAAGCCATTTTGTCTTTTAGTGGCCTGGACCACAGAAGGGTTGCACAAAGGTGTTGCATTTTCAGTATCGTAGGAATTTGACCTCATAGTCCCCCTCATCATCTTTCATCTTGGTGATTTGACCAACATAGAATTTAGATTGGCCCTTAAGCTTGAACTCGATCAAAACATAATTTCCCAAACAGGAAGTCAATTCAATTCTGCAAAATGGTCGGGCTCAACAGCAAAAATCTCATCTGTGTCCATGTCGTCGTCTGTTTCTGAATATTCAATGTCGTCATCGTCTTCTTCGTCGTACTCTGATGAATGAACTGGAGCATATTCATTAGATCTTTTCTTCTTTGTTTTTGGTTGATTTACGAACACCTGCATTTTAACAGACAATATTCTGGAAGTTGATATTGGCTGCTTCTTCTCTGCAATGGCTTTCATTTCTGGAGTACTCGTGGCTATCATACTCCTTCCTTTCTTCCGCTGCTTTCGATTAGTTTTTCGTTCTCCTGCTTTTGGATAACCACAAAAATCTTCGGAGATAGGAAAGCATGACTGGGACTAGCTCCTGGATCAAGGATACCGATGTCTATATGGTTTGCTTCTTCCATAGAAGCTGATCTTTCTTCTAGGGAAGCAGCTCCTTCTTCTTCTTAAGGGAGGAAACTTTTGAGCAAATTCATTGGCACAGCATAAACATTCCTCCCATGTGGTGGTTGATCGTTCACAATGGTAGGAGGCGGTCGGTGAGTCACATAATCGCTATAAGAAGTTTGCTTCTGTGAAAATATCTCGATCAAACGGATATATCCCACTTTTTTTAAAACCTGCAATTATGTTGGAAGGTGTCATGCTTTTCTGATGAGCTGTGTTCACGAAGGATGCTCTGTTATAAATTGAAGCAGTTTTGCCAGTGTTTTGCATCATCCAAGAGTCAAGTGCTGCATTATAATAAGTTTTAAAAGGCCCCAAAACCGCAACATCTAGTGGTTGCATTTTGTTGGATGAATGGGGAGCCAAAGTCAAAACTGAGACACCGCTCTCCTTACACAGCATAAGAGCTTACAAGGACAAGTGACTTTCTACATTGTCATAGATTAATAGAGTGGGATTCTCTCCAGAACTGCAAGTGTGGTGAATGAAATGCTTAATAACTTCCACAAAAAGTTCTGATGTCATCCAACCGCTAGGGGTGGCTGAGGCCAGTGTGCCTGGAGGTGCTCCTTGAGTCATGTGGTCCTTGACATGAACACGTGGAAAAATCATGACAGGCGGAATTATGCTGCCAGACGCAGAAATTATGGACACTGTAGTGACGTTAATGCCTTTGGCCCACTTGTAGCTTTGCACACTTGCTTGACGCCTTTTTCAGCCACAATTCGCTGGGATTTCTGCACAGTTGATGTGGCTGTTTCATCCAATTTGAACACCCTTGTCCCATCTCCAAACTCTGGGTGTTGTCGATAAAGTGTTTCCAAGTTATTGAAGAACACGCAAACATTTGATTTGGTGGACGAAGTAGCACGAGACAAGCTGCAAGCCTCAGGAGTTCGTTGACTGAGTTTGAGGTGCCTTTTCAGAAAACCGTGAAACCAGTCAATTGCTGCAATTTTCTTCTCACCCGATGAGATGGGGCATTGTATTTTGTTCATAACTGCCATTTCGTACGCAACTTGTCTGCAATCTTCAACTGGTAGGCCATAAAATATTTTAGAGCACATAATGAGGTAGTTTCTCAGTTTATCCTTCTGCTTTAGTGTGATGACCATCCTAACTGTGTAGTTAGGTGCATATTTCATATTCTCTTCTCCACCATCACCATATTCTTTTCTTTTCTTCACATATCTTGATAAAGTGACATAACTAACGGTCTTCAATGTAGCAGCACGTCTTAAACTGTTTCCATTCATAACCATTTCCACTGCTGCCTTCATGTGATCTTCCGAGAAGAGCTCCTTGGTACTCTTGCACTGTCGATTTCGCACCATTTCTGAAACAAGGAGAAAAAGCCATACTTACTGCACAATGAAAAACATATTCATCTATTTCAAGGAACCCCAAACACGCCATTTTGCTTTCCCATACTCTGTATCACAAACGCGAATCAGTAGAAATGGGAAAGTAGAGCAAAAACTTCAAGGATAGATCTACAATGAAATGCCATAAAAGCCGATTGAGTTATAAAATCACTCTTACCTGGAGGCAAAAAACTGTTGGCGCTAAATTTTCACTTTCACAGCAAAAAACAACACATTACCCCGTCAAGTTTGGTACGCGACTGATGAGCAGGGGACGATTAGCTGACTTTGTTGGGTGTGGCCCGCAGCGCTTACTACAGGAATCCCGTTGCACTGGACACTTCTGTAAATCCGGTACACAAACTGTTCCACTGTGCCCCGTGTTCCAGTATGCCTCACCCTCCCCTCCCCTACGCTCTAATAGACGAGGAAACCCGGAAGTTGTTGTGTGTAAACGTCTTCGATCACATCTGGAAACATCCAGGAAATGTCTACATCTCGAAGTGAAAGAACAAAAAGGATGGTATTTGCCTAACAATTGCTGATCGTCCTGCTTTGACAAAGGCCAAAAATCCCCCAAACAAATACGTATGAAACCAGTGGAATTCATTGAATATAATGAATTCATGTCTATGATTGAGCGCTCCGATCAAATGATTTCATAATATTCCCGTCCCAGAAAGACTGGTATAAAAAATTTTCCACTTACTGGATATAATAGTTAGGAATTCCTATTTATTGTATACAAAAGTGACAAAAAAATAAAATATATTAATCACAGACAAGCTAAGATCACTACTAAGTATTGACAAGGACCTGAAAGATGGCCGCCGTTTCCTTTTCAAACTGAATCCAATACACCAACCTGTGAATATTCAAGACCCCATGCTGCTCGTAGATCCCAAGACTTCCAAGAACTAATACTAAGGCCAGACAACTATAGTGGAAAGTTGTAACGGAAACGCATTGGAGGTGTGAGACATGCCAGAACACTCCACCCCTTCACGCTGGACCGCGCTTTGAAAGCTGACGTACAGAAAGAAACTGATTTGTTTTGTTTAATAACTACTTTTCATAATGTTCTGAAAATTTATTGAAACTATTTTTTGTAACATTACGTCGACTGATTACCGCCGTCTTATCCCAACATACATAATATATTTGCCCGGTGGGACAGTAACGGTTGTTATCGTCATAGTTTTACTCGGCTTGATAATCAGCAGGTTTCGCACCTTTAAATATACTCTAAAATACAATATATTCTCAAGTGATTTGGTCAGAAAAATGTAAGCAGGTGTCGGTCAGTATGTTAAGTATTCAGGTACATATGTCTAAAATAGTAAAAATATTTACTTTTATTACTAAAACAGCTCAAACCAGTCTTGGTTATTATTTGCAATTCAAATTGATTGCTGGTCATATTGTCAACTTGGCAGTTGGTATGACAAATTTAAAAGCTTATGAAACAGATATGCACATTACTTGTCACCAGTCAACTTTTCACTATTCACTGATCAACTTGTCTAACTTATGAAATGGGCCCCTGGACTAAATTTGTTAAAAAATCTGAAAACATGTTCTCTAGTTCAAACAAAGAGAGAATATCTCCTAGTGAAATCAAATATCAAATTGCGATCGCCGCCCACAATTTTGTGAAATTATGGGTGAGGGTGTTCTACAAGAACCACATGTTTTTTTTATTATTATTTTTTTGGACAAATGCAGTTTTTATCTCAAAGGGACTGTCAATCGACATAACTGTCGGTACTGGCCATATTCCAATCCAACCGATTTCCATGTACATTCTCAACACTCAGAAAAGTGGAATATTTTGATAGGATTTGATGATTTAACTGGGGGTATGTATTTGGAATAACTCAAACATGCAGTTATTATTAACATAAGAGATAATGATTACCGATACCTTCAAGATCAACTTCACACTTCTGGTAAGTATCATTATTCTGGGAATTTCAACAGATTTTTGATGGAGTCCTCCTTCGATTTATGTGCTTTCCACTTAGACAAGCGCTCAACAGCCAAAAGTATCGCTTGATTATTTGTCAAAATATTGCCTGATTGATCCATTTATGGCCATGGAGGATATGCTTTCTCACAACGTGATTACCTCTCCTGTACCCGTTATTACCCTTTTCAGCTGAAGAGAGGTATTCTCTTAATCAGAGGGATGGATAGGAATCACATCGTAACCCTATTTTAGTTGTTGATATCAACTATTACTTTTCCGCCCAACCTATCTAATATGCGAGAGAAGTATTGGTTTACCCCAAAAAAAGTTGGAATTTTGAAAACAAATTTTGAATTATTTTTACGTTTTTCATCCAGAATAACACGAGAAAACGGCCTTAAAAAAATTCTGTGTGTATGTCGTCGTCGTCGGTGTCGTAGTCATTGTCGTCGGCCACTTTTCGTTACATGTCTTGTTAGCACGATACAGCCTCCTACGTACCACAAGTCACCAATTTTATGATTGAATAATGGTCAAGACACCTCACAGATGAACCCTATTGATTTTCAGCTCATAAAAGCCAGTACAACGGGTGCTATGGTACTTGAAGTACGACATTTTCGCCATTTTTTGAGAATTCCAGATTGTTAGCATGATACAGCCTCCGGTGTGCAACTAGTCACCAATTTTTTGATTGAATATTATTCAGAACATCTCACAGAGGAACCTTATTGATTTTCTGTTCACTAGAGTCAGCAGAACAGGTGTTATAGTACTTTAAGTACGACAATTTTGTCATTTTTGGAGAAATTTCAGTTTGTTAGCACGATACAGCCTCCGTAGTATATACAAGTAACCAATTTTATGATTGGTTAACATGCATGGCGTCTCAAACATGAATCCTATTAAAATTCAGCTCACTATAGCCAGTACAACCACTGCTATGGTACTTGAAGTACCAAACTTTTGTCTATTTTGGAGAATTTTCAATTTTTCAGCACGATACAGCATCCAGAGTGTATACAAGTGACCAATTTTATGATTGAATATTCAGGGCGTTGTAATGAACACGAGATATGACATAGGAAATTTTAAGAACACCCTATATAGATAAAATTTTCTTGATTCGAAACAAATTAATAATAAAACAATTGTTGACCTCCGCCAGGAAAGAATTTGATACAAACAATCTTTCATAATCAGCAAGGTAGATAAACATTACTTCTGATGTTCACCATACTTTGTTTATCAAAAAATATAATCAATCGTTGCAAACTAGTGAAATGAAATTTAAAATTAACCTTCAGTTACAAAAATAAAAAAACACGAGACAAGGGCACAAATGAAACAATTTTGAAATAAATAGCAGGAATTTTGAAAACAGAACGAGTGAGGTAGTACGGCCGGCCACTTTATCGTCGACAGTAGTATTGTGTAGTTGTGATTTGTGATATTTCAACAGCGTAAGTTTTTAACGTATACTTATTTTTTTATATATACTGTATTGATATTTTTTTTCATTAGACTTAACTGGGTGTCCCAAAAGGAAAAGGAGACCTATATTTTTGGTCATATTGAGTGCACTATTTACATCTGAGCCCCTCACCTACCGATCTAGTCTAAAATTATAGGCATATACAAAAGATATCGTATGTTCGATGATCATTTTTCTTATATTTTTTTTCTCTATTCCACTATACGAGATATCATATTCATTCTATTTAATTCCGAAAGTTTTGTTCGATATTTTATTAACTTATATTGTACAGGATATCCAAATGCACGAGATATCATGATTATTCTATTAGATTCCGAAAGTTAGTCTGATTTATTATTATACCATATTGTACGGGATATTCAACTGTGCGGGATATCACATTTATACACTTCGATTTCAAAAGTTTGTTGATAATTATTATAACATATTGTACAGGATATTCAACTGTACGGGATATCACATTTATACCATTCGATTTCAACAGTTTGTTGATAATTATTGTAATATATTGTATGGACTATTCAAGTGTACGGGATTTCACATTCATACCATTTAATTACGAAGGGTTGTTCGATAATAATTTTTCTTATATTATACCAAATATTTAACTATACGTGATATCGTACTTTATCTTTCATAATCAGGAAAGACCCCTTTCAAAAGTTTGGAAGACGTTGTGCCCGAGTTAGGTTTCTTTCGTTGGTTTCATTTCTTATACAGGGATAGTCCTATATAAGAAAGACATCCTTTACGGGTGTCACGAGAACGGGTAACTACTTCCAGATTAGGAAAGACGTTTTTCCTTAACTGAATTTTTAATGTAACATACCGGGGCATTTCCCCCACGAGTAACTGTCATTTTATCCGAATCAGGGCTGTATAATTAACTATTGTTTTTAATATACTTGTACATATCTAACCACCCAGCCTGTTTCCTTTATCAACAACACTTACCCTCGTACCAGCAAGTTAGAACGGGCTGACACGACCTGCATTAGAACTCAGGCTTGGCACATTGTATAAGCCCAAGAGGCCCCACGGAGACCTTGACCCCTCGTGTCAGGAAAACACCTCCCTCGAGGTAACCCGCAGGGAGATTTCTGGCTCTTAATTTGTGCCGTAAGGTACTGGTGACAGCACGCTCCAAAAATTTCTAGGATAGGAGCATACAGTAGGACCCCTCCGGTCACTACAATCAGAAGAAAAGAAGCCAAAGGGATAATACCGTTTCCTATACCATGGAATAAACCAAACGATCTATTAGTGTGGGGACAGCGGTCACTGGATACACCCAACGGAGATAAGAGTTATTTATTACACTTGTGACAGCGGTGGGATAAGTCAACATCGGCTGAGTTAATCACTGCTTCGCCATAAGAATGAAAGCAGGGCTACCTATTGATGAACCTTATTTGATCTATTACAACAGGAGCTATTGTACCTTAAGTGCCACATTTTTGGTCCTTTTTGGATAAATGTCAGGTTGTTAGCACGATAAAGCCTCCAGAGTGTATACAAGTGAACAATTTTCTAATTGGATATTTTTCAAGTTGTCTCGCACATGTACAGTATCGATTTTCAAATGACTTGAACGAGTACAGCGGGTCCTATAATCCCAGATATACTACATTTTTGGTTATTTCTGGGGAAATTTCGGTTTGTTAGCACGATAAATCCCCCCGAAGTGACAATTTTATGATAGCATAATGTTCAGGGCATATTACAGATACGGAAAAGTTAGTTTTAATCTTTAAAACCATTTATTTTTCTTCACTGTTTCTGATAGTAAAAAAATAGTTAAAACACACGCAACGATCAGTACATTCATATTTTTCGATATACATAATCATAGACGACCATATATTGAATATTTTCCTGTTTTACTGAAATTGTATTTTTATTTCAGCCTTGGCAGTATCCTCCTCATCGTCTACGGAATTCAAATATTATGGCACAGATGCTATTTTCATAGACAAACAATCGTTTGCTTGGTTATGTTAGTGCTATTCGCCGGTTGTTTGAGAACCATAATCAGGAACAGGGATTGGCTTTCAAGGGAATCCTTACTCAGGTAAAGCAACATCTTGTGTTTGAGCAAAGTGTAGGGATTATTTTTTATACATCAAATTTCATGTGGGCTGCTAGAGTGTATAGTTATAATCAGAAACTACCAAATACTCTACAATATTTACATAGAGTTTCTCTATTTTTCAAATATCATAATCATTATCATACAAATGAGATGAAATTTTCCAGTTTATTGGACAAAATGAGCAGTAAAAATTTTAAAACTAATCTTAATCAATCATAATATAATCAAGAGTTATTTTTGCATCAGACAATGTTGAAAATTTAGACAAATTTGAAAAATAAATACCTTTTTTCCAATTTATATTTAATGCACTGCACGGAAAATCTAAATTGTTTTTCTATATCCGTGTATACATCCAAATATTCCATATCTAGATACAAGGTTGTACGCCATCACAGGCAACGGCAGATGCCGATTGACGTAAGTACACTAGCACAAAAACCACCACATCGAAAAAGCCTAATACAAACTGTGTATAAGCACCAATGAAATTTGTTTCAGAAGAAATTCGCGGACTGTAGATTTATTCGAAAACAACTGTTTTTATTAGCAATGTGGGTACTCACCGGATTGCTGCCTTTCTGTACCTTAGGATTCCTTGATTTAGACTATCACCATTTTTATTATTCACTTGATTTGGTCAGTATCCTTTCAATCACTTTAAAATTCAGTTTGTATGTATTTATCACCAAAATCACTACATTTTTTAAATTGCCGTGGTTAATGGTCGCCGGCCAAACGTTGTCTGTCCTTTTAGCGCAAGCGCTACGCGATATGCGCACCCAATCACTTGAAACCACCTGTTTTTGATCAGCGCGGAAATCATTTTAAAATTAAATTGACTGTCTCGACCCATACTTCGTAGAATATGCTCATATTAGTGTTTTTAAATGAAACTCACGGTCTCTAGTTAATTCCACAATATAATACAAGTTATTGAAAATTCTAAAAAATTGACAATTGTTTCGATAAATCAATATCATCGTCAGAATGACAGAAGTTACATTTCATTTTATGCCTACCTGATATTTAGTAGTTATTTTTGGCTAGACCAAGAAGTAACTTAACTTGTGATTGGCTTAATATATGTTTATAGAAAAAAGAAGAAGATGTGATATCACAAATATTGAAGCTTAGATATTAACTATATCTGCTGATCTTTACAATTATCACCTAAGAAGGCAGTTTATTAGTGGGGAATTCCCTAGATAAAACTGTCAATTGACAACTTCATATTGTGGGTTTCTTAAATGTCTTCTAATTTCCAGTTCTTCAAAGGAATCCAGTTCTGGTTTCTTTTCACAAATATGCAGCACTTCTAGTTCTGTGTTAGGTGTCAATGAATGATTAGTATCAAGTGGATGTTTTGCGTAGTGGGATTTATCTGGTTGTTTTAATCTGTATGCTCGTAAGTGCTCACTGTATCGTATTTCAAAATTCCTAAGGGTCTGACCCAAATAGACAGCATTACATTCTGGACATTTGAGTTTATATATACCTGACTTCTTTAATAGTGGTATTTTTGTTTTTACATTTAACAATTTTGTACTAACGTTACTTTCTGTTTTAAAAGAAATTGTTGTATTCGTTGCTGAAGATATTATCTTTGAAATATTATTAGAAATATTTACTGCATATGTGATGGTTTCATAAGTTTTAATTTCATCAGCTTGTTTAGGATATATACAGCAAACATTTTTATGGACAATTTAGAAAGAAAGATCTTTGAAAGTAATATTTCTAAAAATATTATATTTTGGTATAGATATGTAGATGACATATTAGCTTGTTTTATGGGTAGTGGACGACAATTAGATGTATTTTTCAACCACATCAATAATTCACACCCGAAAATTAAATTTACATTAGAAATTGAAGAAAATAGCTCAATCAACTTTCTTGATTTAAAAATTCAAAGAGTTAATAATGTACTTGATTATTCAATTTACCGAAAACCAACACAGACTGATGTGACAATTCCATTCAATTCTAACCACCCTGTGTCACACAGACTAGCAGCATATAATTCAATGATACATAGAGCTTTTTCAGTTCGTATGAACAAATGTAATTTTGATAGAGAGATTAATACAATTAGACAAATAGCAACATCTAACGGTTACCCATTAGATATGATAAATAAGCTAATAAGTAAAAAAGAGGAAAAAGTGGCATTACAACTAATATATCCTAAACAAGCTGATGAAATTAAAACTTATAAAACCATCACATATGCAGGAAATATTTCTAATAATATTTCAAAGATAATATCTTCAGAAACGAATACAACAATTTCTTTTAAAACAGAAAGTAACGTTGGTACAAAATTGTTAAATGTAAAAACAAAAATACCACTATTAAAGAAGTCAGGTATATATAAACTCAAATGTCCAGAATGTAATGCTGTCTATTTGGGTCAGACCCTTAGGAATTTTGAAATACGATACAGTGAGCACTTACGAGCATACAGATTAAAACAACCAGATAAATCCCACTACGCAAAACATCTACTTGACACCAATCATTCATTGACACCCAACACAGAACTAGAAGTGCTGCATATTTGTGAAAAGAAACAAGAACTGGATTTCTTTGAAGAACTGGAAATAAGAAGACATTTAAGAAACCCACAATATGAACTTGTCAATGAACAGTTAAATCTAGGGAATTCTCCACTAATAAACTGTCTTCTTAAGTGATAATTGCAAATATCAGCAGATATAGTTTTCCTGGTTTTCTATATCATTGCACAGTTATACTGATCTTAATTGGAAAAATGATATCCAGGATATCACCATAGGGGTTATAATATCTAAGCTTCAATATTTGTAATATCACATCTTGTTCTTTTTTTCTATAAACATATATTAAGCCAATCACAAGTTAGGTTACTTCTTGGTTTAGCCAAAAATAACTATATTTTAAAATTGGAAAAAACTCAAATCAACAGTACATGAACAAACTGTCTATGGTATAGAGATCAAAAAACGAAAAGTCACTCTATAAAT
Source organism: Galeruca laticollis (assembly GCA_963921935.1). Classification (NCBI taxonomy): domain Eukaryota; kingdom Metazoa; phylum Arthropoda; class Insecta; order Coleoptera; family Chrysomelidae; genus Galeruca; species Galeruca laticollis. Next base: position 136,413,839 of record OY998179.1, on the reverse strand, counting down.
ACAGTAACTTTTTATAATACAAAATGTAAATTTTAAAATGGCCGAAAAGATAGGAACGCTTTCACCGATCACGAAGGAGTTAACTTGGGGCTCTTACAAGATGATTGAGTAACATTTTCATTCTTCTAGCGGTACTTAGAGCTGATTTACAGGTATCTCGTTTTAGGTAGTTTGTCGGTATATATATTTGTGGCAACTTTGTAATGGCTCTAGCGATTGTGATGAAACTTTGCAGGATGATTAATTTCGGAAAGTGATTACGATCGCATCATACTACGATCTCATGAAAATCCTAATGACCACCTAAAATTCCTAAAATATGCGTATTTTAAGAATTTTAATATTTTTTGAAGCTCTATTCAAGACCTTTTCAGACATTTGGTGTACCTCTGTAAAATTATATCCAAAACTAGTGATTCCCTTTGATGTTTTCCGTTTTTTTCAATAGATATGGCTTTTGATCACAGATAGAGAAAAAATACCGTTCATGTTTTTTTGCAGCTCTAGACCTTTGTAATAGCATGTAATGATTGAGATTTTAGGTGTAACATTGTGGAGTTATAGCCAAAATAAGTGGTCCAACCTTCGATTTTTTTCGATATATCAAGTTTTACCAATTTATACAGTTTTCAACCACGGATAGAAAAAAAATACCTTATATGTTTTCTGTAGCTTTTCAGGATCTTTTCAATGGCATAGTTAGAATATTTAGGTTTTCTCATGTACATTACAAATGTAACGGCCATCTGAATAAAATAGATCGTTAATAAAAATATTCCGGTTTTTTCATTTTTAATTCATTTTTTGGCTATTCAAATAGATATAAGTGGTCGGAAATGCTCTTCACCATTCCTATCATCGATTTTCGAGGAATTTCAGAGGCAACAATAAACATTTAGTTTTTTCAGAAAATACCTAAATGTGACTAAACCTAGCTGGTTTAATGAAGAAAACTTATGGAAAAATAATATTTAAATTTCATTTGTTTCATGTACAAGATGTGAGAGAATAATTTTTTTGTGAAAATATTAAAATTCCACTTAATCAAGTTGGTTTCATGGATAACTTAAGAGACAAATGAATTTCTTATGTGTATATCTAAATTTCACTTAATCTCATTCGTTTCAGGAACAATGTGTGGGAAAAATACACTTTTTGTGAAAATTTCAAAATTCTGCTTGATTTTGTTCGGTTCATGGACAAAATTGATTTTTTATATAACTATCGAAATGTCGCTTGATTACATTAGTTTCATGGACGATATGTGAGGAAAATTGATTTTACTTTTCCGCCCAACCTATCTAATATGCGAGAAAAGTATTGCCCCAAAAAAAGTTGGAATTTTTTCACGTTTTCCACCAAGAACAACACGAGAAAACGGTTTCGAGAAAAAAAATCCTGTGTGTATGTCGTCGTCGTCGTTGTCGTCGGCCACTTTTCATAACATGGTCTTGTTAGCATGATACAGCCTCCGTAGTGCAACA